>CM075025.1:12555432-12581319 GCA_037576675.1 Pangasius sanitwongsei | reverse complement strand
CAGCTCTACTGGGTTGAGATCAGGCGACTGACTTGGCCATTGAAGAATATTCCATTTCTTTGCCTTCAAAAAGTCTTACTTTGGAAGTAAAATGGCTTTATTTCCTAAATGGTAAATGCCATATTTTTGTGTCTATATAGATATAGATATATAGATATATATATATATATATATATATATATATATATATAGATATATATATATATATATAGAGAGAGAGAGAGAGTGCAGAAGAAGAGAAGATACTTTTGTGATTTGTGTATTTTGAAAGTCTAAATGTCTTTGAAGGTCTAAATAAAAATGTATGGAGTAAAAAGGTTTTTTTTTTTTGGAAATTAAATTAAGTAAGGGCACAAGTATTCAATTTCAATAATACTCAAGTAAAGTATAAATAATACTTATGTATACTAATGAAGTATAATTACTCAAGTATTTTCCACCACTGCTGAACACTGCATGGTAAGGCCCACACTTCTCCTAGTACTAAACAGTATTAAAGTGCCTACTTATATGTCTAATGTTGACCTTTCCTCTGATCCACAATTTGTATTTTATATATGACTTCTGACTTTCTGTCCTGCACTTGAGCATTAAGACAGATGTAAGAAATATAGGCAGTGATTTAATTTTAGACAAGGCAGGTATTTAGGCCACTGTTAAATCCATTAGAAGACTTGCTTTTCTTGCCTTTTCTTTTATCATTCACAAAAAAGAAAGGCTTCTCATCATGGTGTACTACAAGAACAGAGTGATTCGTATATGGGTATTAGGGCAGGAATAATGTATATAATAATTTACAGCTCACGGTTTTCTTCACCACATCATGGCCAGGTTGACCTTTAAAAAAAAAATAACGCGTAATCAGCAATCAGAAAAAGGAAGTGAGATGTCAGGCCATTATGGGTGGAGTTTTCAGAGTGGTCTTAATTACAAACAGCAACGATGGATTAAAATTTGTATGCAATAAAAAGGGAAAGAAAGAGAATATTAACTCTCAGTACTTTGAATCATGGAAGATATGATGTTATAATTATGATAATTATGTCTCTTCCAGAGGAAAAACCATAGACCTTAGTCAAGAGGTCCAGTATGTCCAGTTTGAGCATCTTTACTTAAAATCAAGTATTATTGCAGTTGATTTAAAAAAAAAAAAAAAAAAAGTTTACAAAAAAAATCTATGGAAACTTAAGTGAGCTAACCAAAACCTTTCCATAAATGCTCATAATTGAAAAACTTTCCTGATCTTCTCCCTTTTTGAACACACTGACCGCATTGTCCACATCATACGACCCATTTTTTCACTATTTACCTACAATTGCTTTATTCAATGAACCAAGTCTGTGCTGGATTAAAATAAGACTGAGACTGAGTCAGTGGCATTGAGAGACATGTTACCAATTTTATTTCTCAATTTCCTAGTTAGTTGTCTCTGCAGGCAAGGAGGTTCTGTTGACTCAATGAAGAAAAGCCATTAGGAAACCTTAGAAACATTATTTAGAGAATTCGGAAGAGGCTATACTTGACCTTCGCAGGCCTTCACAGGTATAGGCTTTATGAGTCTTTATGCCAAAATATGAGAAGACATTGAGAAAATGGACCAAAATTAAATGAGCCATGGCAGGGTTTTTCAAAGTATTTTACTGCTATTGGAAAAAAGAATAGCAAAAATTATAAATTGACCCCTTAAATAGAAGTACTTTAGAGACAGCTAGGTTGATGGTTTTCCTTGGTCCTAAGTGAGCAATCAATTTGCAGAAGTTTGTCTCTAAACCTTTTTAGAATTCATATATATTATATTCTATATATGGAATATTATGCAGCGAATAAGTATTTGGACTGCGACCTTTTTACTGTTTTGGTTTTGAGTGTTATGATCATTTGGATCATTTGCAATGTCAGCTTTAATTTGGAGGTGTTTTTAATACACTGAGCAAACCATACAGGAATCAGGGCCCTTTTGTACGTAACCCTCTCATTTTAAATAATTGGGCAATTGCCTTCATGAATGAACAGTGAAAGGACACATGACTGGCCCAGAAAGAACTGCAGTCAATTACTTGTAGTCCACTAAAATGGGAGTACCATGTTTGAATTTTTTTTATTTTAAAAAAATGACAGAAAAAATGTGTTCTGTACTTAATAATAAAATGTAACTATTTTTTTATGAATTGAAGCCTAAAAACTGACAAAGATATAGGTATTAAGGTACAGTATCAATTAATCAATCAACTGGTAAACAAATAAATAAATAAATGAAATAATAATAATAATAATAATAATAAATCAGTTTATATGTCCCTGCTGGTGCATTGTAATCCTGTGCTTGTTAAAAATGTGATCTCCTCTTCTCAAAGGCAACTTCCTGAAAGTTTCCTAGAATTAATGGCAAAATCAAGAAGCACATTTGCAGTTAAATTATTAGTCTCTGACTGTAGTGGCATATCCATTGCATTCTGGGACCACAGGTAAAGTGGAAAAGAGGCTCGTATCTCATATTTATGCACATTACCTGAGTGCTCCCATGTTGCCTGATCTCATGGAGTGTGCCCTACAAATGCAGAGTGTGATGGCTCCTGCAGCTGCCAGGCCTGTGATTCCCATCACATGGCCACAGAGGACTGTGTGATGGACAGGTGTGTGTGTGTGTGTGTGTGTGTGTGTGTGTTTGTGGTGGAAACGGAGAAGGGTGTATGAAGCCTAAGACCATGAAGTCTGAGACATGTCTGAGAAAATGCAGCCCATTAGAAGGACAGCTAAATGAGTCCAATACATAATATATATTACGCAAATACTCTCAAATTAAACATGGCAAGGCCTTCATTTCATCTGAAATCTAATAAAGTAGAATGAAAAGAGCCAAAACAACAAAACTATCATTGCTGTTCAAAATATGTATGGATTAGTTATAATTCCAAATATGTGCCTGAAATTATGATATAGTGCTTTACCATGCAAAGTACTCCAAGGACTGAAGAATGTGTAATGCTGTACTTATCAACAGTCCGGGCCATAAGTATTTGGACAGTGACACAATTTTCATAATTTTGCTTCTGTACACCACCACAATGGATTTGAAATGAAACAATTAAGATGTGATTGAAGTGTAGACTTTCAGCTTTAATTCAAGGTATGGACCCATTTGGTGATGTCCATGGGCTCCAGACTTCAGGCAGTCATTGACTGCAAGGGATTTGCCTCCAAGTATTAAACATAATCCTTATATTTATAATTATGTTAGTTTGTGAAAATGGAGGTACTGTGTAAAAAAATGGCTGTAATTCCTTAACGGTTAATGCAATATTTTTGTTTAACACCTTTGAATTAAAGCTGAAAGTCTAGACTTCAATCACAGCTTTCCTTCATTTTTGATTCATTGCTTCATTTCAAATCCGTTGTTGCGGTGTACAGAGGCAAAATTATGAAAATTGGGTCGCTGTCCAAATACTTATGGACCTGACTGTATATAGATCATTAGTTTCTGAAATACTCAAACCATGCCACAGGCAAAGTCGCTGAGATCACGTTTTCCCCATTCTGATGTTTGATGTGAACATTAACTGAAGCTCTGTGTCTGCTTGATATTACGCATTGCACCGCTGCCACATGATTAGCATGAAATTTAGTTAGCTAATTTAGCAATTTAATTTAGCTCATTCAAGGCAAATTCATTCAAGCACCTCTTGTCCACGTGATACTCAGTACTTCATGTCGAGATGGTTATGTCCAAATAGTGAAAAAAATTTAAACACCACTGTGATGTAGCACATAAAAACCTCACAACAGGAAGAGATCCACTTGCCTAGCTGCTGTCTTATAAAACATAAGCTTCCATAAAATAGAGGTCATCAAAATTAGCTGGCTATTGTTGGTATAATTTCTCTTCCACCCAGCGGTTTGGCTGTGGTGTCACTTTTGTTGTCGGTTGACTGTTTCTTTAAAGCTTATGTAGAATACAGTGAGAAAATGTGTCAGTCCTCAAGCATATAACTTTCACTAGGATTTCCCTCAATAAGCTGAGTGAACAGTAACAGTAATGTTCAAACACTGGAAGACTGTTTCCTTTAATCCTAATTTGCAAGTATGTTTCGTTTTATGTTTGTTGGCTTATCTCTTATACAAACAGTTTGGCCAGATGATGGGTTAATAGGTTATAAAGTCCATAAAATTCAAATTCTGTGGTGAAACTGTCTGTTGTTCACAGGTGTGTTATAACTTGAGCTTTAACAGACAGCAAGATGAGTGGAAATGGTACTGATATCGAGGCATTTATTCATCTGTGTTAATTGCAATGAATCATGTTTAAAATTTGGTTTTCTTTCATAGCAATTGCAATTGCAGAATATAGCTTTATTCAACTGCTGAACCTCTATAGTTCCTTTACCTCAGCTACTATCACTGAAGTTCATAATTGGTCTCAGCCAGATGCCATGTGGAACCTTCTGGCAAGCTTTCTATCTACTGAGACTGACTAAGCTAGCTAACTCTCTTTCAAAATAACACTGTCTTTCTATTGATTATATTTGACAACAAAATTTATTTTAGTTTTTGACTTTGGTACATTCGAGAAGGATCAAAAACGTACAGTGAACATGCTCTCAGAATGTACTATGAAGCTAGGACAGACCGCACGATTTTACAGCATGTGGTTTGCATAGGCTATATAAAGCAGCCGCTCTATAAATTTAAGCATATTTCTTTCAGAATTTCGGACTAGTTTGTATAGAAATATTGTAGTATTAGAGAGTAGAGAGTAGAGGTGTGGTTTTTAGAGCTCAGTATGGCAATGTTTAGGTTCAGGCTATTGGAGCAGACAACCAGTCATTTGGTTAGATCCCTAACACCTAAAGAAATATGGATGTATATCTAGATCCTTAATGAGCAAGCCAGAGATGACAGTGGCAAGGAAAAATTCCCTGAGACAACATTAGGACGGACCGTTTACAGGAACCAGACTCAACAGGGAACCCATCCTCCTCTCAGTGACACCCAATAGTGGGGTTTTAGTACGAAATGATTGAAAGGATGTATAATGTGAATAGAAATCCTAGGATGTGCATTACAGTGTTTATGACTACAGTATTTGCTTATGGAGTGTAAGTCTCTATGGTATCCAGGTAGGATTATTCACTAAAGCGTGAGTCTTAGGGGCCGTTTACGCGACAACGTTTTCAGCCAAAAACGGGAAACTTTTTATGCGTTTTGCCTGTTCGTTTACACGACAACGGCGTTTTGGGGACTGAAAACGCATATTTTTGAAAACGGGTTTCAAAGTGCAAGTTTTTTGAAAACGTCGCCGTTATCGTCTCCATGTAAACACCCAATACGGGAATCTTTGAAAACGGTGACGTCATGCGCGTGCGTAGTACGTGTTAGGTATGTAGACATGCGCAGTACGTGTCTATTGTAAAGGCAAGCGCATAAGCAATACAGCGTCTGTGGCCGTTATCGCGGATATGTGTAAACGTGAATCGTTTTGAAAACGTTGTCGTGTATACGTGAGACTTTTTGAAAACGCAAGAGAAAAACTTTTCCGTTTTTGACTACATCGTTGTCGTGTAAACATAGCCTTAGATAGTCTGACAGTAGAATCTATACCACAATATAAACGTCTTTATTTAGCTTTATATAGGTACACCACACATACGAGACCCCCTAAAATTTATGCCAAAAGCTTCACACATTTTAATGCCAGTCATTATATGTGTATCATTTTCAGAGGCCCTGGGTGTTAGATAGTAATGTTTTTGATGATAACAGAGCATAATGTGTTTAGAGTGGATTCTTTGAAGTGTCATATTCTCTTTTTGTTATATAAATGAATAAAACCTCTAGAAAATATTAATTAAAAAAAAAACAAATGAAAACAAATCCTTAAACCCTTGTAATGCTCACTTTTTAATGTTGGCTCTTCTTCATGGGCCAAAGGCACCAATTTGGTCCCTTTTGTTTTACTGGTGAATAAAAATGAGACTTCTTTTCATTTAAATTTAAGAGGAGTTCAGATGAATGGAAGTCTCAAAGGCATGTTTATCTGTGCCATGAGCAGCAAAGTGAGATACAGTGTTTCCAACAGTTTCTATTTTATTTCACATTGTATATACATTTTATTGTCTATCTAGTAACCTCCAGTAAAACATAGTCAAATTCACTTTATTGGTTTAAAATATTAATATCAAGTTTTGAAAAAAAAAATCCTCTTCTGATGAAGCTCTTCTGACTCCGGGTTGGCTGCAGTTGAACTGATTTGACCAGCACCGAAATATAACCTTTGACTTCACTGACATTTTTGTTCTAAAAGATTTATGACTGCCTCCATCTTTGATGTGTATGTTTGTTTTAAAAACAGACAGTAATTATTTACAGAACAACAACAAAGAAAAGTTTTTAGAGTCGTTACAAGAAGATTTCTCTAGAGGGTTAAAAGGCCAGTAAAGTCCAAACCACTGTCTCCTCTCTGTTTCCTGTTGTCTCCTTCCTCTGATTAAGACTAATTTAAAACCTCAGCTGCTTTAGTAAATCTTAATTGGGCTAAATGTCATCAATTTAGTGGTGAGGGCAGCATCTGCTCATATTTATCGGAATGACATCTGGAAAAATCAGTCCCAGAATTAACTATAATACTTTAATCATCATCTAGGGCCAAATGTCTGAGACCTTTATTTAATGATGTCTAGTGGGGCTTGCAAAGGCATGACACTTTTGTAAAAACAAAATTGGCAAATTTCTCATGCAGACTGAAATGTTCTGCAAATATATTGTTGTTCTTTATTTAGATTTTGAAACGAAATTTGCGTTACACTATTCCAGTACAATCTTAACCTTGTTCATTGGACTACACATAGATGTAGAAAGTAAAACATCCTTACAGAACCATAATGTCTGTCAGACAGACATTACTGATTCTCTATTTGTCATTTTTGGTAAAGACCCTTATCTTGTAGAGGATGTACTTGTATCTTGCTTTATACAAACTTTGTACATTAACACAATGAAATATGCTATACTTGCTCCCTCATGTTTAGACCAGACAAAATAGACCATAGTGCTGCATGGTATCATGATATGTTTAATTACTGTATGCGGTTCTTTCTACTGGAAGAAATAACTGCTGTCAGAGAACTGTCAGGATGGAAAGAGTAAAGTGGTAAAGGACATGTACAGTTACAGATTAATTATGATCATTCCTAGCAGTCTTTCTGTCTAAACATTGGCTTCAGAATGAAATGGTTAAAAGTGAGGTGTTGTAGAGATATCATGACTCTGTAGTTTCTGGGTAGTTTGTCTCATTTGTCTCATCTGTAATGGCCCACTTCACAGGGATGTGTAGTATCTAGCCATGCTGTGGCTGGGGTGGTGGACAGGAAGACTGGTGGCTCCCTGGGGATTAGCTGTGCCATTTCCTGTAGTGCTGGGTGACAGGTGTGTGACAGGTCTGTGTGTGCCTGTAGCATCTCAATCAGTCCTGCATTTTAAAACTGTTCACCGTCTCGGCGAAGACATCCGGTAGACATTCTGAAGAGTTCACAGTTGTGAAACTGGAGCAAGTTTCCTTTTTGTATTTTCACTGCTTATGTATTGTAAGAATCACTCACTGCAAAAAAAAAAATTACACCTTAACAAGTGAAAATATATTGAGTATAGTCAAATTTATCTAATATTTCCTATTATAAAATTACAATAAACTACATATAAGATTAGTAACCTGATTTCTAACCAATTTTACGTTTCAGTCTTAAAAGAATCTTGTTCTATTGGCAGATAATTTTCCTTTTTTATAATTTATTTCTAAAGCAAAAATATCTGCCAATAGATTAAGAAAAGTTAAAGCTTGATCAAGCATGTTGGTGGAATCATCATGCTCTAGGGTTGCTTTTCAGCAGGAGGAACTGGAAAGCTTGTTGCCATCACAGGCAAAATGGATGGAGCCATATATATGCAAATTGTTGTGGAGAACCTGTTCCAGTCAGCCAGACATCTGCATTTAGTGTGAAAATATAGGTTCCAACAGGAAAATGAGCCAAAGCACAGGGCAAAAACTACAAAGAAATAGCTTGGGAAAAAAAGGTGGTGTGTGTTTTTGGAACAACCGATTCAAAGCCCAGACTTAAATCCATTTGAACATCTGTGGCATGACCTGAAAATTGCTGTCCATTATCACTCTTCATCTAATTTGGCAGAATTGGAGAAAATTTGCATTGAAGAATGGAAGAAAATGTCAAAAATCAAATTGTGCAAAGCTCATAGAGACACATCAGAGACAAATTTGTAATTGCTGCAAAAGAACAATTTACTCTGAGGGGATGAATAGTTATCAATTATGCTTAAGTTTTTTTGTTTGTTTTGTTTTTTTTTTTCAGTTAATTCTGAGGCCATCTAAATAATTTTATTTCTGTAGAGAGTCACTTCAAAAGGAGAAGGGAAAAAATCCCATTCTGATCCCATGCATAAATCTGATGGTGCACTACAGCGAAAAAAGGGGGTGAATACTTTCTGGAGGCATGTATTTAACTGTTCAGTCCATATAATGTATTTGTATTCAGTTACATCCCTTATACATACTGACTACTTGAACTACTTTGACATGTCTGTCAGATTCAGATAATTGTGCTCATGGAAACTTGGTAGTTAAAATAAGAAACCGCTCATTCCCACATTACTCACGTTTGAGTAACTGGCTATGTTCCATTCATATTTCAGAATAATCTATGGCTCAAATCTTTTACATTGTAGTACCTTCGATCCAAAGCCAGCACAATAAGTGTTATGTGTTTCTCGTAGCATCTCATGTATCCAGTGTGTGGGCACTGGGACACAGGAAAGCATTCATTATTTTTGGAACAGGAGCAGCCATACAAAGGCCAATTTGACCTGAGGTTTGACATGCTTTAGCTGAAGCCAATGTGCCTTTAACAGCATGATATGAGTGATGTGTTGGCTGTTGCTGAGGTTGTGTTGGCTGTTTGCAGCTATGCTCCAAAATAATGAGGGAATTGTGACTTTTATGTATCATCCCTGTATGTTTTTTGTGCTGCTATTCAGGTTCAAATGAATGCTGAGCTGGCTGCTTTCAGATGCTGCTGCTCTTTGGTTAGGCCCGGCAGCAAAGGATGCATGGAAATGCGAAATTGATTTACAAATGACTGACACAAATGGTTCCCAAAGGAATCCATCATCACACCATTGTTAGTGGCTCTAAACCTTCAGTACTAATTCTAGTTTACAATAAGTAGAAATCCCGTTCAAGCAATTTCCTGTTCATTAATGAACGGCAATGATTTCATCAATTATTTCATTTTAAGTCACATATAATTTGTTTAATATCTTGGAGCTTTGGTCACAGGAGTTGTTGTGACATTTATATTACTCTGAAAAGAGAAGTGACGCAGGCTAACTATTTTCATTGACTTGAGTTATACATAAGTAAAGAATAAAACACAGCAGGACATGCAGTTATAGGAAGATAATCCACAACTGGCTGGTGTTATTATTTTCCAGTAAGTCCTGAAGTGTTTTATTCCTTTTATGCCCCTTAAGCCTCAATTTACCAACATTTTTTTTTACTAATTAAACAGCATGTATTTGTCAATTTAGAGTTAAGCTAATGTAGTGTTAGAAGCAAGTTAGCTCCTATCATTGTCATGTTATAACAGCTATAAATATTCATTCTCTCACGAATCTTCATTTTTTTCTCTCTCTCTTAAAGTCATTAAGACAAAAAATGCTGCTTGTGAAACCACAAAGCCCTCAGTTCTGAACAGTTTGCCATGTTGGAAAACTTAAAGGAACAGTCTTGGAACTATCTGTTACAAAGCTATGACACTGGAGACTCCTTCCAAAAATGTTAATGAACACTGAACAGAAAGTGTCACCATATCAAAAATTACACATGTTCTTAATTACGTTCTTCACCATATTACCGACTACACACAGGTACACAAGTCCTTGTGTAAGTTGCTATAGAAATGATAACGTATTAGAATGACTCATTAATATAAACCTTGCAGCCAGAACTACCATGAGAGCTGTGCCATTATAGAAAATTAATCAACACTTTCTGACTAATAAGAACTGAGAATTCAACAGCACCATGTTATAATGTCTAAATAAGTTTTAATGTAGCTGCCAATCACATGTTCAGTGACATTAACTGTTTGTGTGTGTTTAGTGTGCATATTAATTATTGATTATATTGCTTTTGGTATTTGTTGAGGTTTTTTGTATTTGCACATGCACACACGTGCACACACACACACACACACACACACACACATACACACACAAGGGTTGTAAGATTAAAAACTGAATAGAGATCCATCTATTAAAGTAGACTTTGGCTGTGGATCGTAGAATTTATCTAGTATCTAGAACTTTATCTAGTATATTACATGGTAGAAGGTGTTTTTAGTGGGAGTGACAGGTTGAAGTGCCTTTGTGAGACATGACTACATGAGTATACGTGCATGTCTGTCTGAATGCCTGTGTGTGCATGGCTACAGTCTGCTAACGGAGTGTATGTGCATTGACATGATTCTTGCCTAGGACTTGGAGTGTGTCTTTCTGTCAATGTTTTTCACATATTTCTCTCTACTGACTGGAACTGAGCACTTGATAGTCTGTATGACCTCACGTTAAAAGTGATTCTCTAAAGCAGAGTATCACTTTCTACATATATGTATGAGCTGTATGTGCATACGCTTGGCTTTGAGCCCTGTCCATATGCACATATCGCCGAACGTCCATTTGTATAAATTATATGTATATAATTTATCATGTTTGCGCAAGACTAGTCCATGTGTCTTTATCTGTACATAATCTAATCTATTCCAATTTCTTTCCCCCCAAAAAAGAAAATCAAATAAATCTCAATCTGGTAAATTTAAAAGATAATTCTTAAATTGAATTGGAGCAAAATAGACAAGAGCAGAGCTCTGAGTCTGATGGGAAATGCAGCTGGGACCTTGTTTTAATTCACCACAAGCTTGTAATGATTCAGCCCATTTAAATTTTGACAAAGGCACGAGTGAACCATAAGTTCTGAAGCTTGTGAAAATGCCACTAATTTACTACATTGAAAGAAAGAAAGAAAGAAAGAAAGAAAAAATAAAGGTGTAGCCTTGACATGAATTTCATTCACCAGCAGTATGTGCTGGATTGATAAGTAAATGTATTATTTAATGAAATAAGAAATAGCCAAATAGCTAAATTTGTGGGCTGGTGATTACCTAGTAAAGCAACGTAACTGTTGCTAAGATTCTACATATGATGCCTATAATATTTGTTAATATTTTTTACCCCAATCTGACATAAACTGGCTTCAATCCAACTAAATTCAAAGGTTCAGCTGCCATTTTCTGCAGTATACCTTGTGCAGTAAACAAAGGCCAATTCCTAACAGAAGTCTTTTCATGTTTGGTCGACAGCTGAGGACACATGTGGTGGTACTCTGAGGGGTTCAAGTGGCATCATTTCGAGTCCCAATTTCCCGAGTGAATATTACAATAGTGCGGACTGTACGTGGACCATACTTGCTGATCCCGGAGACACCATCTCCATCATTTTTACAGACTTCCAGACGGAGGAAAAATACGATTACTTGGAAGTGGAGGGGTCCGAGCCGCCGACAATATGGTGAGTCAGATGCCGTGTCCACTTTCTGTGTGTGTGTGTCAGTGTGGCTATGCTCTCTCATGCTCAACTACAGCTAATTGCAGATGGGGTGTTTAATGTTATAAGACATGCAAACCTTAATCTGAGGGGTTTAAACAGAATTAATGCACTGTAGTTTAATTTTAGAGGCAGAGCAGTTGCGGAAATTAGTTTGCATCAAAGTGTTATCGTCATAGTGTATTGTTTAAGAGGTGGGGAATTAGATGTCTGTGTGTGCATGTGTGTGTGTGTGTTTTGCCCTCTGTGTGTTTGTTTCTTTGATGTTGTACATCAGTGAGGTATTTTGGACCGTAGAAAATGGATGTGATAATTATTTCTATTTGAAGCACATAATATTTTCTAATGTCCTCATCATAACAGTATTTCATCTTTGCTGCCTATCGATTGTGCTCAGATTAGTCTATTGATTGGGCCCCTCCACGCCAATTTGCCTGTGACGATATTCAAAGCATGTATAATTATTGCATTAAGAAAAGGTCTAGATGTCTCAGTCTGCTTCTTACTCACATTCAATTTTACATTATGCACAGAGTAGAAAATCTATAGCATGGTCTCTTTGGCTTAGGCTCCTCTGCTAATGATTCGGTCTCTCCTCCTCTGCCTCCACCTTCTCGTGTGTTGATTATTGTCCCTGCCTTTCCATGTATGCTTTGCAAAGTCTTGCTTGTATTACATAGCCATGTTCCTGTTTCTGTGATACTCTGTTTCTCCAGTTGTGATATAGTGTTTGTCTTTATGGATTTGCCTGTGTTAACTCTGTCTGTCTGTGTTTTAGAGTCCAAATTAGACTCTTTGGAAAAATGTTGCAACTAAACAGTGATGGCTCATCCATGGGGCAGGTGGGGTAGAGTCCAACCATATTCGTATATGACCTCTTTTGAATGATCAGCAGTTATTAAAAATGTTGATATTTGACATATTTAAGCCAATGTTCCATTGACTTCCTAGATGTTGCACAATTTAGCTTGGTATAATTAATTTACATTTACGGCATTTGGACAGAGCGACAATTATCTCATTTATACAACTGAGCAGTTGAGGGTTAAGGGCCTTGCTCAAGGGCCCAGCAGTGGCAGCCTGGCGGTGCTGGGATTTGAACTCTCAACCTTCCGATCAGGAGTCCAACATCTTAACCACGGAGCTACCACTTCCCTGTAATGTATAATTAATGTTGCACCTAGTAGTCAAAAATGGGAACTACAGCAATCATTAAAGGAGGCCCATTGGGGCAGGAATCACTTTGCCCCATGCTCACTCTATGAAAGTTTTGTTTATGACTGGGGCTGCAGACAGGACAGTTAATGATATTACCGCACTGTGACAACAGTGATCGGAAGCACACCTGCTATATGAAACACACTTGCATTTCTTTAACAAAAAAAAATCCATTTGAACGCAAGTCATCAAAATGGACACTGCCATCTTTTTACTCCATTGTTTTCTGGATTTTCCCTGATTAGAAAGAGTGTGATTTGCAAGTTTAAACTACACTGTTATCTAGGTAGCTAGGTAACGTGCAAGGTTGTTAATTTGTCTTTGAGGTGCAATTATCAGCAGTCAGAAACCATCATAATGGCAGTGATTGATTATACATTTTTTTTAATTAGATGGGAAAAAATTGTGCATTTAAAGGATCAACAGGCTAAATTTCTTTACAAATAAGCCAAATTAAACAGTAGAGTGCCAGTGTCTTAAATGGTCGGTTTGATCAACTAAGACTTGTCTGCGCTGGGGTTGCTGGCTTTTACACCAGACTACAACTTTGTTCTCTCACTGAAAATCGGTGCACATAGTTAGTTTGTTCAAGTTCAGTCTTCTAGCTATCATCTATTTTGCTACAAGATAAATAGACAGTTGTTGCACTGAGAACGCTTCTTCCCCAGTATACAGTTTATAAACTGAAGCTGTGTGTTCTTGTCACATTTTGGCTATGGTTTGCCGATAAACTAAACGTTAGCAGCACTTTTCAAAAAGGGCCATATTCAGAGTCAGGAACTGAAGTCCAAAAGTGATGTCAACATTTATGTGGGGAAAGTTATGTGTATTCAGAATTGGGTTACACAGCTAAGTTGATTTCCTGGGTACCCCATTCAGATTATGCAAATTCCCTGCATGTAGTTCACACCTTTGCCAGATTTTTCTTGAGTAGATATTGAGAGTAGATATTGAGTAGATAGTAGATATAGTCTGCAGGTTTGCACGTTTTTCAATATTGTCTACACCATGGTCTTTAACACAAGCACTTGCCTTTAAGCCAGAAAAAACAAGGGATAGGAAACGTGGACTGAGGGAAATAGGTTTTTTCCTTTGCTGTCAAATGTAATATAATATAAAAGCAAGATACAATTTTAAAATGAAAACTAAAAAAAGACTAATTATGATATATGACTGAGAAGATGGCAAGCTTTGAAATAAACGTCTAATAGGAGTCTATTAAATTGGCAGTATATTGCTGCATAAATAGGCCTAGTTGTAATTATTATATTAATCACTGCAAATTGGGTTTAATTTAACAATATGGCTTTCACCCTCATTATTCAGCAGCTTATCAAATAGAGATAAGTAATGTCTCTAATTCAGATGCTGTCTCCTCTGCTGTCCTCCATGCATAGTTATATCTGAGGTCTGAATACTGATATGTGCAATTTTGGTATTAAATCATGCCTATGCATGCTTAATTCAACTCTGAATAAGGCCCAAAGAGAATGTGGTGTGGACAAAGTTCTACCCCATGCAAAATTAAAATCAAGTTAAAACAATATGTTAAGATGCCATAAATGAAAACCCAAAAACAACACCCACAGAAGTGTGTACTGGTTTTGCATTTTATTATATTTTTCAGATATTTGGAGAAGTGGGTATTGGTTTTGGGTTTTCATTTATGGCACCTTAACATATTGTTTACACTAATCTATTCAGGATAATTTGTATCAGAAAGCAGCAGGGTGTCGCAGAGGATTGTTTAAAATTGTCAGTGAGTTAATTTGAATATGCATGATTATGCAAATGAGACAGACCTCTTCAGTGCTGATTGCTGCATAAACGGAGAACGGCGGACATCTGAGACTGTGGCTGTTAAAGCCCCATATGCCTAGCACAAAAGACAACAAGTTCCACTGCCACTGTTTTTGTGTTGCTTACTCATCCGAGACTAGATCCTCAGACGAACCTCCCTGACATCACTTAATCATGTGTATCATTAGTTGTCTTGTATTAATCTGTGTATAATTAATTCTTACAGTAAAATTAGGCCTGCCTGTTTTTTTTTTTTTGTTTTTTTTTTTGTTTTTTACCTTATAGCAGTATGAGTAAAGAAAGGCATCTGCTTATTATTAGTTGCAGCCTATTGTTGAGTATTACTGGAGGGCAAACCTGTTCCAGCTTGAGAAAATTAAGATTTTAATCTTCTTTTTGTCTTTTTGAGCAACATCTCTCCTCTCTGTTTTTTTCCTCTCTCTCTCTCTCTCTCTCTCTCTCTCTCTCTCACACACACACACACACACACACTTTCTCTGGACTGATGCCATCCCTGAGTGAATGCATCCAATTATATTATCCAGTTACAAGACAGCAAGTAGCCTTGAAAAATAAGACACTCAAGAGCTCTTGTTCAGTGGACAGATTACAGGTATAAAAGAGAATGGTCTGTTTGTCCTTAATGCCTTTTGACTAGTTGGGTTATTTACCTGAATGGCCCAAAGCTTTCTATATTTCTTAGTCTCTCCTCCCAACCAGAATTCTATCTCATTAGTGCCTCTGCATGTGGCTGAGACACCCCACTAACAGCCTACTCTTCTGTTTAATGGAGAAGAGGAAGCATGTTGTGTTTACATCAGACTCGGGGCCTGATTTGAGGAGCATTAGAACTGTGAAAAAGTCTAAAAGGTGCTTTAGTGGTCTCTTAGGCTCTTATTTGGTATATGCTCTCGTATTAACCATGAAAAACAGAAAGTAATCAGGAGATGACACAGAAAATGGTAAGAGTAGTAGATTAAGGCATATTCACATGAAAAACAATGTAGTAAACATTGTTGTTTTAGCCAGTGCTTCAAAATTCAGAATGTTTGCTTGTACTTTGCATAAATTTGTATTTTGTCCTGATTAGGTGACCCATGGTGCATACTTTTAATGCTACATTATGCAGTTTCTTATCTAATTTGGTGCTTTTATTAGATGTGAATTGTGTATTATTGCAATTGTAAACAAGGTAATTCATATTTTTGAACACACTGCTGATGCCCTGATCCTCTCATCAAACTGTCACTCATGAAAGACTAGGCAGTAAGAGTGTGAAAAGTGGTTTTGGCACACAATGGGAGTTTTCATCAATTGGCAAATTCCACTAACTCTGTCTTTATATAGTGTTCAGACTACACTGACTGATCTGTTATCTAATAACATAAGCCCAACTTTACTAAAGATTTTCTTGTGTAAAACCATGTGCAAATGTTACAACACCCACAAGAAATTATGACTGTAGGGCATGCATAAAATTTGCCAAAGCCAATTTCCACCAGGTGAAGTCTAAATAATCAAAAGGTTTATCTAAGGAAAGAATTTCTTTCACAGAAAGAAATGCATGACCATCACACCCATATGGAGGTCTTCCCCAAACTGTTGCCACAAAGATGAAAGCACACAGTTGTATAGGATGTCTTTGCAAGTACTGGGCATTACAATTAGACACTAGACATTACAGTTTCCCTTCACTGGAGCTAAGGGGCCCAAACATGTTCCAGCATGACAGTGCCGCTGTGCACAAAGTGAGCTCCATGAAGACATGGTTTGCCAAGGTTCGCGTGGCCTGCAAAGAGCTCTGACTTAAACCCCACTGAACACCTGATCCCCAGACCTCCTCACCCAAAATCAGTGTCTGATCTCACTAATACTCTTGTGGCTTAAGGAGCACAACTCCCCCACATAGACATTCCAAAATCTAGTGGAAAGCCTTCCCAGAAAATTAAGAGGTTATTATAACAGCAAAGAGGGGACTAAATCTGGAATGGGATGTTCAGCAAACACATGAGGGTGTGATGGTCAGGAGTCCACAAACCTTTGACCATATAGTGTATTTATTTATATAGTATTTTTATTTCACATTCATTTTATATTTTTCAATGTGTTTTACTGCCTTTAATCAGCCTTATGCTTGATTGCATTACACTTGACGTGCATATCTGTGGAACGTTTAATTTTACCCCAAACTTTCAAAAACAATTAACACATACACAAACCTTGCTTTATCCTTGTGATGTCTTCTAATCCTTGTCAAAAATTGGCTAGGCCTCACAGATCCAATCACATTATGAGGCAAAATGAACAATTCCACAGAGAAATAAATAAATAAATAAAAATAAACATTTAATTTTCAAACCCAACAAATTCAGTCAGTCCCATTTGTGTAATCACAATGGCATGTAATGGCATGCAAATGCATTTGCTGCATATCTTGCACATGTTGTTGGTTTTATTTACCTTGTAGCACAGATCCGGGGTAAAAAATAATAATAATTTATTATAATTTTGACCGAAACGCAACAAGAGGGTTAAAATATTATTCCTCCCTTTCTTTGCATGTGACGTCATGCATGCAGTTATTGTTTATATCTCACAAACAACATGTCCACTGACTGTGCATGCTATTTATCCAATTGCATATGCAAATTAGTGCTCTTAATCGGCGATTCTTGAGAAATCAGAGCACTATTGTATTATTTTGGATAGAAATAAACCAGTAAACACTGCTCCCTTGCATATTGTGAAGCAATTTGACCACATCTTGTAAATATGATTAATGCATTTTCTATTGTTTGTTTTCATACACAATATGGAGCATTATTTACTGGTTGAAATGGTGACATGGATTCTATATGTGAAGTAACAGCCAACATCTGCACAATCCTTTTTAAATGTCTTCTTTAACCATTAAAAAAAAATCATTTCAAAACATCGCTATGGCAGGAGCCAAAGGGTAGAAAGAACAAATAGACTTACAAGACAGTAGCTATGTCATGCAATGCCAACAAAAATACACAAAACTGTGCTGTTCTTCAACAACAAGGCCCATATTTAACCCTAACTGCTCAAGAACGAGCTTGCGAGAAGTTTCAGTAACATGTTTGCTCTCCATCCATCTCCCCGTCACCCTGTGTGTTGCGCTGAGATCAGTTGCGCTAAGCTACTGCTGATGCCTCCATTGGGAAGCCACCCCCTGTCCCAATCTGTCATCCAGCTCTTGAGACGTTCCATGCTGCTACCAGACGCTTACTATGAGCAGTCCCCAATCCATCAGCCTGTCTAGCATGTCGGCATTTCATAGACGTCTCAGATCTGCTGAGCCCTACTGCTGTGTGAGAGGAAACGCTATGTGCTAGTCACACCCACTAAAGAAAGCAGCTCCTATAGAAGCTTGAGTGGTGTGTGAATCCCCAGTAGCTCACCACGCACAAACACCAGTGTGTCATTTCCCTCTGGTAATATTTGGCTGAACAATCAAAACCAATATGTGTGAATCAGATCAGACATAAAACTGGACTTACTCAAGTGACTGCTTTGTAGAAATGCTATTCACACAGCTGCCTGAAACAGGGCCTTGAAGACTGTTGACTATGCAGGAATTCAAAAAGAGATCTGTCATTTTTCATCAGACAGGTGCCTCGAACCAGACAGTGACTGCCGATCCCAACAACTACTCATTATCTTCATTCACAATTTATCTATTGCTCTTTTTCTCTCTGATGGGGTTAGACCACTGTTGCCCTGTTCATCACTCACAGGAAATAGCTGCATTGACTGTTAATAGAGGACTCAAGGCAAGCTGACTCTAATAATCTATGACTAAAACATTGCTGTGTCATTGCTATCTCCTTCTGACCTTTTTCTTTTTCTGTAGCTCTCCTGGCCTAATGCCTAACTTTAAATGTTTGTACTTCAGATTCCCTTTTGTAGGGTAAACTTTTTTGGTTTGTTTTCAGAAGTACAGTATAATGCATTATTTAGACATAGCTAAAGCTTTTCTGTAAAAAAAAAAAAAAAAAAAGAAAAAAAGTTATTATGGAATATGCGTGAACATGAAATATTTTGTGGCCATAAAAGAATGTGCCGTTCAACTGAGGATTGAACATCTTCACAGCAGAAAAATTTTGATAATTTCACCATATGTGGTGCTGGACGTCAGGGGGGAAGATAATTAGTTGTGGCCTCTGAATCTCTTGAATTTAAGGTAGGTGGGTGTTTTATTAAGTAGTCTTTTACCATCCACCCTCACTAACTGCCAATGGGGTTAGAGCGTTACAGCCAGTCATTAACTGGCAGCTTTAATTATATTTAATTATATGAATTATCTTCCAACCAGCATTTCTATCACATTTTGCTGCTTGGAAGAAATGAGATAGTGTAGTGGGAAAGCTAAATTATTATTATTATTATTATTATTATTGTTGTTGTTGTTGTTGTTGTTTTATTGTGGCTGCACAGAAAAAGATTTTATGAACCTAGCTAAACTGTGATCTTTTGGTGGTTTTTCAACTATAAGAAATTGCAACAACACTTTCTTCAAAGAGTGTGGTGACAAAAATAAACAAAAAAAAAATGTTTTTGCAATTTCACACTTTTTTTTCACACCAAGTTACCTGACAGATTCATTTAAATAACTGACTGTCACTGACATAGTACTTAGTACACTACTGTGCAATTTCTTACTTTCCTCACAGCCCTGTATTGAGCTCGTTAGTCATAAAACTGACTCAAAATAACAAATTAAAAGGGGCTAGATAGGCATGACATTCCTGCTGCAAAGTTACAAATAAACCTTTTAATTTGTTTCCCCAAAAGATTCATTTGTTCGCCAGATTAATTTTGAACAGCAAGAGGCTACAAAAGCTGATTTCAAAGATGTCGTCTGTGATTCTCTCTTCATTAAGCACACTCTTGGCTTGCTTTTTGTATGTATGCTGTCATCGAGTATTACAATTACATCAGCTACTGTTGATAAACTGTAGTAAGTATTCAATGTTGTGAAACTTCTCACAGGTGAGCATATTGGTCTTTTTCTTATTCATATTTTTTTGTTAGTTAGGCCAGACATATTGTGTTTTGGAACTTGCTGTACCATATGTGAGCTAGCTAAGCAAGGAATAAAACATGACGAGACATGCTGTTATGTTAAAATAGTCAAAGACAAAGTTCATTACTGACAAATTTTTTAAAGCTAACAATTAATTAAAGAACAATATCTCAGCCGTTTATTAGAAATACACAGGTGAGAGTTTCAGAGTAAAATCAGTTGAGACAATTGATTTTTCTCCCTCAAACAGGGCGAAAGCACTATTTAAATGAATGAAATATGCGCTAATATTTTTTATCCACTGATCATTGCCATGCTGGCCCTTAAAATACTGTACTCTTGGAGTTTGGGCAAACTGCCCATGCAGTGAAGTATCCAATAACCAAAGCTCCTCATAAAAACTTCAACAACTGAAAGCCTTTCATGTAAAATCAAAGCAACACCTTAATTGTTGTTTCCTTGCCAAGATATCATAATTTATCGCCAAGACATGCACGCCTCTTGGATGTCTTCATGAATGTGTATTATAGGAAATTAGCACAGCATGCTCCATGGTTCTTTAATCTTCATATCAGGCTGATATAAAGATGATGATTAGCATTTTCATCCATCATAAATATCCGATAGAAGAGACCCCTTCTGATTGAAAACCAGTGGCGAGTTGCATAATGTGAAATTTTCTGTATTTTTCTTCACAGAGGCTTAGACAACAGAAGTGTGAAATGAATTGAACATCTAGTTAGACTGATGTTATGCGTTCCACGTACCAATCAATTTTGCTTGCCCACTCATCAGTGTGCACTGCTGGGAAATCTACTGCACCAGGATGGAAGCAGCATCCTGAGCAGTTAGCACCTCTGCTATGACCTTGGGCTTGAGGAGTTACACCACACATACACAGGCACATCCATGTATGGCACACACTCTGCTGATGTATAAATATAAAGTCAGCTCCAGAATTATTCCTGAAAATAGACAAAAATGAATATGTAAAATGAGTAAAGTTTTGGCTTTAATGTGTAGGGATGTCATTTTTTTAAACATAAGTCTTGTGTGGTGCATTTGGAGGTGGCATTTAATAACCTTAAAAACGTGCCTTAGACAATCTCAAGAAGCAGTTATACAGAGCAGTTCCGAAACTGTGATCTTTGGGATATTGTTTACTTCCCTTCCCATCGTCCTCATTGTTCTAGCCACTTGAAACTAAAGTGCTCGACTAGTGCAGGTCAGCAGCCACCTGATTTGTGTATGTTGAAAACTCTTTTCTTCATGGTGATAGATGACAAGGGGATGTTGCATGTGTGTAGCCACATGTTGATAACCCAGAAAACAGGACATGGCATCCCAGGTACTGCGAGACATTTAAAAAATACTCGGGTAGTGCTACTGCCTCACAGCTCCTTGGTCCCTAGTTTGATCCTGAGCTCGGGTTACTGTCTGTGTGGGCTTTTTAGAAGAAAGTTAAGTTGTTTCTCATAGAGTGGAAGAACTCTACTGTATGTGTGATGTCTACTTTATACAATCATTTTTGGGTTGTCAAAATTCTAGAGTTGACTTTATTTATAAACTAACACAATAAACTCACTTGTACTTTACGCATCCTCATCCACCAATTCCAATGTGTACCATTATCAGAAACAGGCTTAATATTCTACGTATGTTAATTTATGTTGACTCTTACTTTGAGAGAGTACAGTGAGGTGTGTGTGTGCTTTTAGAGAAAAGAGCTGAGGTTATAATCCATTACACTTTGGCCTCTTCTAAAGTGCTGTTGGCATGGAAGATGGTGGAAAGTCCTCAAAGTTGTGGCAGTCAATGGGCCAGGATGGCCAGTGCTGGGGGATTTATCTGCAACTGTGCAGCTTTCAGGCCGCTCTGGAGGCAGCATGCCTAAAGTAGAGGTGGCAGGCGATCAGGGCTGTCAGCTTGCCAGGAGAGAGATAAGGAGCCTGGATGGTAACGGCTGACAGGAGCAGCGTCCTTCAGTACAGGGCCTACGTAGGAATCATGGCCAAGCTCCCATCACCCCTTAGTCACTGCAGTCAGGTGGGATCAGCTCTAATCCGGCTTACCATTCCACTTCTTCTGTACTTTACCTCTCATACCTATGCCTGTTAGTAGCATTTCATACAATTTTATAAAAACAAAGAATTTAACAAACAGCATCTTACAAAGGCATAAGAGGCATTATAAGTACACAAATCATTTAGTCAGTTCTGCTAGTATTATTTTAAATAGTTTGATATGACTTAATATAAATTATGACCAGTATTTGGAATGAACAGATGATGTGTTCTAAATGAATACAGATAAATATATGAATAGGATGTGCACTATTCTTTGTTTTTTCTTTAAAGAAAGCTTGCCAGAAAGGCTCACGGGGCATCAGGTTCAGACTAGAGGAAAGCATCAGGGGAAGCAACAGAGTTTTGAGAAGGAGGTTTTTACATTCATGCAGGCACAAGAGAGAGGTCTTATGAAGTTTGTGTGACAAAGAAAGCTGGTGTTCAATCGTAGGAGCACGTGTGGCTACTAAGGTAGGCTAATAATTTGTTTATATTTTGGGAACTGGAACCAATTAAATTAATTTGAAAATATTGCGGGCAGGTACAAGCATAAATTATAACTACGCAAGCTGGATTTTAAAAAAAAAAAGTCTCTAGTTGTAGCCAATTATGAACTCGAGTGATGTAGCTGAGGTTGAGCAACTGTCTGAGCCAGAATTCACACACCATGCTGACTGTTGTAGTACTTCTGCCTCAGTTTTTCCAGTAACTTCCAGTGTTTCCAGGAGGCACATTTGTAGGGTTCATATTGGTGGGAAAAAAAAAATATCTACGGATATTCGGAGCTCTAAACAGATACAGATAATGTCCTTGTGTTACTCCGATAATGTACATGCATGGACAGATCTATATATATACATATATATGTTTGGAATGTGTATTAAAATCGTGCATTTGCTAATACAAATCCTGTGTGAATGCTGTCTGATGCAGTTTATAGATCTCATACACCTCCTGCTTTACCGTACCATTTTCCCAAGAGAGAACAAGCTTTGATAGTGACACAGCAGGTAGTGCCTCATTAGATTTCGTCATTACTCCTAACACTGTCTGTTCTCAGTAAAGAAAAAAGGGAACATGTTAATTCATGTTGATTTATAATAACGTATAATCCCCGTATGAGCATGTTTGTTTGTTTGTGACATCAGTAGACAAACCTTCATGAGAGGTCAACTTAAGATGAATACCTGAAGGGAACCGGCCTTAAGTTGTTTTTATTTGTAGGTAAGAATGCCTGCAGTATGTGAATACTAAGCAAAAAGGCCAAAAGATGTGGCTAGAGTAGGTTACAAAAAGCTCTTTGCCTCTCATGCCAGCTCTGGGAAAAAAAAAAAAAAAAAAGTTCCAAAGTGCTGTTGGCTTTCAATGTTCTATTGTCATTTCAGTATGCAGATTGCTTTAGCCACATTAATTATACACATTACTATTCATAACACACTTTGAAAAACTGTGGCTTTTAATGACAATTTTCTTTTTAAATTATTTGTCACAGAAAGATTGTTAGGACTAGTCAGTTTCATCCATACAGTATCATCACAAGTTAGTGGAAAAGAATCTCTGCTATACAAAATTGTTAAATTACTATTTTGAGATTATCCAAAAGTACAAACCACTGTTTAAATGGTGTATTAAATGTACCCTGTTTTGACATTTTGTGCCATCACTTGACACTTTAACTAGTGCCTAGTGAAAACTGTGACAATTCCCAGGGGAGGTTTGTATTTCATGATCATAATCAATGTATATATGCTAATATATGCAGTGCATTGTAAATGTGAATGTAAAAACATGAACAGGTATCATCATGACCTCGGTTCTGATATATGTAACTGGGGACTCCCAGAATACATTCTTTTTTTTCTTTTTTTTTCAGTAAACAGCAGATATTCATTATGGTAACTTCATGATTGAAACACTGAGTGAAGTACTTAGAGATATTAAGTTCACATAATTAATAGACACACAGTTGTTTTATAGGATGGGCTACAGTATCCTGCTCCATCCTCCTTCCTGTTAGAAGTAGGTGTATTTGATTAGTGCAAAAGCTAAACTGTGGGAGGTATGACTCTCCCAGAGCAGAATCAAACACAATTTTAGCTGGTTCTTAATAAGTCCAGCCACCCAGAGAAGACTGAAGATGAACCTGCAGTCATAAGTAAAACAAAATAAATGTGGGTTTATTAATTTACTGTAATAAAATTTAATCCCACAAAGACTTTCCTCATTTTCAATGGTGTATGATATATGGGAAACTGATACAAAAGTCTGCTGATTTAAATCCGAACCCTGGCTCCTTTTGTCTGTGACCATGAAACTCACCTTCTGTGAGTTCCTTGTTTCCTGGGCTGAAAGTCTAATATCAGCATGTTGGCTCCTCTTTCTGATTACTTCTTTGCCCACCAGCGGCAGAGCGTACCACACAGTTCTTACGCTTGGGCAAGAATTTTATTTGGGATTCTTTTTTCGAGCCAAAATGGCCACAAGGCATGACAGAAAGTCACTGAAATGAAGCCTATATATGCAGAAGCAGACATCAGACTTTGTTATCAAGTCTGTGCTGTACTTCATTTTATAACAATGTCCTATAACAATGTGACTCAACTCAAGGCCTACATGATGCTCTTTCTTCTTTGTTTACAGAAAATCGTGTTAAAATGGCATATAATGATCCCTGGGTTGACTTTAAAGGCAAGGTTTTGCTCATTCCATCTTTGGATAAAAGTAGCTTTATTATTAAAATGTTAAGGTCAGTTAAATGTACCAGTATCATTATGTTTTCTTTTCGTGAGCAGTTTACAGAGTTATCTCATGTCAATGAAGAAAGGGGGACAGAGACAGCCGTTGTGCTAGCTGTCATTACAGCACAGCTCCATAAAAATGCAACCTGAGATATTGGGGCAGTGGATAAATGAGCTATTTGTATTTTTCCTGGTCATCCATAATTATCCCTATTCATTATATTAAACTACTGGTTGCGCAATCATGACATCTCTAAAGATTATGATTTTAAACTGAATTTCACATGTAGGATTGCGTGAGGTCACTGAAATTGTTTTACGGAATTTACATTTTACTTTGATGTGAGTGAAAAGAAAATAGAGAAAATGCCTAAAACAAGGTCAGCATGACACAAGTTTTTTTTTTTTTCTGGCATATCCCTGAGGCAACTGCTGTGGATTGAAATGCTCGTTGAAATGGACGCGTACCTGCCACGTATGACGTGTCTCTCATAAACATTCAGAAAGGCATCCTGTGTGGACTGCCCTTTAAAGCAAGCTTATTCAAGATCTATGAACAAACACCTTGCTCATTCTCTTAAAAGCAGGAAATTAAATCTTCTTGCTGCTCAACAGGAATGGCTGGTATCAATGGGCTAGCAGAGCTAAGACTCCCAGTCTTTAAAAGATAAAGGAGAAAAATGGCCATAAGAAAAATATGCAGATTGGTATGAAGCTACTCCCGACACAGAGTGAACCACCCCCTAGATTTGATCTCCATTGTGTCTTATATTTTTAGCCCATTTCGCAGATGTGTCCATAACACATCATCAGGAGTCGTGTAACGGACCATGTAGTGGACTAAATGTAATGAACATAAAAAGGTGTGTTATGTACTCTATCATCCTTTTTTTCTCACCAAAATCTGTTTGGAGGACAAACTAGAAGTTGAAAGACTGAGCACAAATTGTCCAATTAAAGTACCAAAGTACAAATGACAAAAATGCAAAATACAAATTACACAAAAGTATATAGGCAGGTGAGCCTATATAGTGCAGGACTTGGATTAAGAATTGCCATCAGGACTTGGTTTGTTTGGTATAAAAACCTAAATTCATTAGGTTTTACTTTACAAAATGCCAAGCTCTGAAAGTGTACAGTCTGAATTCAACTGGAATCATGTAATACTTTATTAAAATCTAGGAAGTCTGACTAACTAATACATGTATAATACTTGTATACATGGATAGTCTTCAGACAGCAATTGCTAAGAGCAGTTTAAAATCAAGTCTCCATCATTGAACAGTTGGTAATTTAAAAAAAAAAAATTTTTATATATATATATATATATATATATATATATATATATATA
>CM075025.1:12531490-12549657 GCA_037576675.1 Pangasius sanitwongsei | reverse complement strand
ATAGACTTCAAAGCACTATTGTAAGTCGCTCTGGATAAGGGCGTCTGCCAAATGCCATAAATGTAAATGTAAATGGACACATTTAGTTTTTGTACCAACTATTTCAGTTTCCCTCCTTTACCTCATAAATACTTAATTTCTTTTTGATAAATACTAAATACATTTTGTAAAATACTGAACTAAGAGGGTTTTTTGTTATATGGCCTCACTAATTGATTTTCAGGCACTCTGTTAGCAAAAGAAAATACTGTGATACCTGTGTACTGTGATCCTTTTTTGATCTCTATTTTTTGCTGTTTTTAACAAAATTATGCTAGCTTTGGGTTTATAAAAGCAGATTCCAGATTCTTTTAGTCTTTCATGTGAAAGAAAGTCATCATCATCAATGCATTTATCATTTTTTTTATATATCTGACTTTCCTGATTGATTCATTAATTAAGACTTGAGACTGTATAACATGACCTTTTACCTTTCCTGTGGTGAAAAACAGTGAACTTGATCGCTATGTTTTTTTTTTAGAGATAATATTTTTCAGTTATTATTAGCAAAGTTGTTTCTGAATAACTGTCTAGAGTCAGAAATAATTATGTCTATGTTTTAGTAGTTTGTGGTGTTGAGCTATAGGCAACAGGAAGTTAATTCTATGAGGAAAAAAAATGTTGCCTGAGTGCAACATTTATAGACCTTTTCCTGTTTGGTGAGAATTTTCCTGAAGTGGAGTGTAGTCCTATTTACGACTTCACCATCTGGTGTGTGTGATCTTCAGATAAAAACCTGAACGCAGCATTAAATCTGTGACATCTGAACAACTTTTAGCAGACAGCTTATCAACTAAATAGACAGCTTGAGTAATGTGGTGATTTTCCTGTTGATTTGCTATGAATGGAGATGTAACTAGCTGAAGACAGTGAGGTATGTAATTTTGATACTCTGCTTGTGCTATGTGGAAAGATTTGCATCCTCAAGAAAGACCTGATAGGCAACACTGACAACAACTGCTCCCCACCTGACATCAGAGCAGCACATGATGGTTTGTCCCATAGAGTTTCGTAAACAGCTAATAATGATATTTCATACAGAGCAATGTAAAGCCACTTGACCACCACACATGCCCTCCCTCTCTGTGCTGAAAAATGATTCATTATGAATGAACTATAGCAAATGTTTTAAAAAGAGATATAAAGAGAATGTAGAGGTGTGCCACATTTTCTGGATGCAATCTGTCTGGATGATTTTGACAGAATTAAAATGTGGTGTAAGCAATTTCCCTCTGCAAATGATCAAAGGAAGCAAGTTTCATAGCAGTTTTGAAGTAGCAAGGGAGAAGAAAGGAAGAAAGGGAGAAAAATCTATATGCTGGGTTGGATTCTTAGTATTTTCTTGGTTTTGATGTCAGTAATGAGATTTTTTTTTTTCAGCAGCTGTTGTGTCGCAGCTCTATTTACTGCTCTTCTGGAAAGTAGACAAGGAACTGCTCTGTTTCTTAGTTTGTTGCTTCTACGTTCTTTTGATGAACCATTTTAGTTCGTGTAAAGGAATGTTCCTATGTAAATAATAAGTATAGAAATAAGAAGTGAGTCTCCTCCTCATGTTCTTCTTCATGGATACTCAAATTGTTTTGCAGTGTTACTTGTTTGGTTTATGGTAGCTCTTTTGTATTTCTGATCAACAGATTAATAAATGTTGCTGCCAACACTTGGCTAAAAGCAGACAAATTATTATTATTATTAATTATTATAGATTAGAAGAGATTAGAAATACACATGTAGATTTTTAAGTTTGGACCTCCCTGATTTTTTTTTTATCCTGTTTATGCCAAAGGCTGAGGATTTTTGTCTGGTTAAAAAAAATAACTATATATAATATATAAAACTATAAATCACATACATAAATTGCATCATGTGTATGACCATTCCAAAGTTTTTAGTCGCTTGATACGAAAAGAACTTACTTCATTTCAATAGGATACAGCTCATTTATAGTACAGCGTAGTCTTTGAATGTACCTCCTTCATCAAGGCAAATCTGATGGCAAGTCAGCAAAACTCTCTTTGACTTGGATTAAATGCAAATTAAGATTTTCAATAATCAGAGTTTGTTTCAAGTTCTGCCAACACATCAATAAACACTGGCCCTTTGCCAGGTTGCTGAGTGGGCTGGTCAGGAAAAGGCATTTCCCTTCACTCATCGACTCACTGACTTCTGATTGGTGAAATGAGCATGTACGTCACTCAGGACACGTGTACAGTAGGTAGCGGGATACTATAAACTTCACCAGTCCACTGTCGAAGCCTGACTGTACTAATTGTAGATGTCATCATAAAAGAAATTCCCAAAGGTGTGATTCAGAATCTCATAATAATGTGAATTTACTATTTTATTAGTGCTATAAAATAATAAGAATACATTTTATATTTAGTGTTTGTTGAACATTTGCATTACCAATTCCAACAACAGTAAAAAAAAAAAAAATTAAGTTTGTGAAAAGGTTTTCATTTACATGTGACTTAGCAACAGAACACTCACTCATGTCTGCACTTTTGTATAGGATTTTACAGTGTTTATTAATGCATATTGCTTTCTTTAATTAGTGCACATCATTAAAAGCACGTTTTAGCACATTTTTGCTCAGGTATGTTACAGTGAATTGATGTTAATGCTTGGCTGGTCTGGGTTAAGTCTCTGCCCATTTTATTGTTTTCAGATGTGTTAATATGGGACAAATAAGCCATTAATTAAAGGTGGTTTGGCATTTACATAGAACATGCATTTAATGATGCACACTTTTACAATGACTCCTTAATAGTTTATAGCTGGAGCTGTTTGACGCTCGATTAAAGACGGTGAAGCATGTTTACCCTTCATTCTCCAGACCGAGATGTGTCCTCCCATAAGCAGCAACTAGCATGGTTGTGTAGGATTCCCTCACTGCACCTACTACATGCTGTTCACTGCGGAGCCTGCTATGTTAGCCAGATTGTTAACACAACAAACCTGGCACCTTTGCTCCATTTAGCCCTCATTCTGTCTCCAGGGTCTGTTTCATGGTGGGATCCCTTGTATAAACAAAGACTGGCCCACTGGATGGTGGACACATCACCATGACCTATAGATTGGCTGGACATCTGGTCCCTGCCATCACATGCCACTCTGTGAGAAGTGTCTCCTCCTCATGAGCATTACTTAGCTTCATTACTTAACTCCTTTTCCAATTTGTCCTAAGATGTGTTGGTGCCTCATGCATTATTCATGGGTGAAACACAATATATGTTATGTTTGTAATTTTTTTTTTTTAAACTGATTTGTCAGAATACTGATAGGGATTGGTGTATTACTTAATCTAACGCGAAACATGATTCATAATTCATCAACAGTGATTGAACTATCATTGCTTGGTTTTTTATTGTAAAGTCAGTCATATACGTAAAGCTTAGCCACAATTTTATTTCATTACACCCATGACAGGCCACAGCCTGCTCAGGTTAAGGCAATAAGCCCATGACATCATTAGAGCTTTGTCATTCACTGTTTCTCGGTACATAAAACCTGGTTATTTCAAAGGTCATGTTAATCAAGCATGCATAATGTGTGCTTACTTAATGTGTCCTTTTAGAAAGCCTCACCTCATTTGTATGTTCAGTTTCTTAGGTAAGAGGTACATGCTCTGATACTGCTACTGCATGTTTTTTAATTGTACAATGACATTAGTCACTATGCTGGCCTGATCATTTTCCAATTTTGGAGCAATAACTTTATTCACTCCTATTAATAACACACAAATAGTAATGCCAACTCATTAATCATCTCTGTAACAATCACAGAATTACAAAATTGGTTTCCTGTACAAATTCTGAACTGTTTCGACTGGTCGAGAAGTAACTAGAGCAGTTTTTTTTTTTGTTATTATGTGTGTGTGTGTGTGTGTGTGTGTGTGCGTGTGTGTCTCAAGGATGCTTTAAGGGCAGACTGCAGCTCACCTCCATTGTGCTCATGTGTATGAATGTCAAAATGTGACATGCTGTTCTGAAATCTTTCTCATGTCATAGATACAGGTGTAGAAAACAGGTGGTCAAGAAAGCACTATAAATAATTTTATTTCCAATAATAACTGCAGGATTATACATGCTTCCCTTCTTGATTAAAAAATAATCAAAATTATAAAAACTTATTGTAAAATGCATCAAGTATCATTATGGTGTTATGACATTGTCATATGCATTCATAAAAAGCTTAAAAGCATGAAATAGTAAACTTACTTTACTTAAAGTCCAGAGAAAATATGCATAACTAGTATACATAATATGGAAAATATATATAAAACTATAAAATATGTTTAGCTATGTAACAGTGTAATACAGCATGTTTTTATGTCAGTGTTATTACCACCAAGTGGTGAGTTCCAGAGACAATGTAGTGCATATTTTGAAAGTGGTCAATTTTCCAATAAACCTAATATGACAATGTGTTACATCACTATTATGTGACTATAACATGCCAGAAGTACACTGTGCTAACAAATACAGTTGTTATTGATGGTCTTATGTAAGCCTGGACAACACACCATCATATCAGCCTGTGATCAAAATTGGTGAAATGTCTTCATGAAACATTATATCATCAAAAATCTATATCACTTCACACAAGTGTTATGCCAACTTGAGGTCAAAATTAATTAAAACAGCCTTTGTCCGTTGAAGTCCATTTGATGTAGAAGTGTCAGCTATAATTAAAATCACCAATGATCACCAGTGCTGTTTAGAGTAAGTCCACGTTGGTCACCAGTATGGCAGACACTAATTGAGGGCTAAAAGGATTTTAAAAAGTGATGCTAGTAGGGTTCCCTTTCGATACTACACTCGTACTGCGTCGCTATGGGGAAAACTCCTTTTTCTCCGATGACTGAAGCCTTTACAATCACGCAGTGAAACTGCATGGCCATTGGTTCGTGCAGTGCAATAAAGTGAACCAATGGCTCGGCAGCGGAACTGCATGCGCCTGTGGCAAGGAAGCCTGCCAGGACCCCGCCCCTCCGCCGTCTATGGATCCCAGTGTCACCAAGATGGGGATGGACGCCGAGCTCTTCCGCATACTCTCTATAGCAGTGGAAGAGCTGGGTTTGGAGTGGTCTGCGCCAGAGGAGCCCACTCGGAGCCGCCTGGACGAATGGTTCCTGCCAGGGCACCGTCAGGCCCCCCATCAGCGAGCCGCACCTTTTTTTCCAGAGGTCCACGATGAGCTCACCAAGACGTGGCGTGCTTCCTACTCAGCTTGCCTTCGCATGTCAGTTTCATCCGCGTTCTCCACGGTCGACGGCACAGATGAAAGTGGCTATGAGAGACTACCTCCGCTGGATGAGTCAGTGGCCACTCCCATTAGATGGAGAGCGAAGGTCGCGCACCCCTCAGAAGGGAACAGAAGGGACTGAAGGGAATCCGCATTCTGAATTACCTTGACGACTGGCTCATCTTAGCCCAGTCAGAGGCCGAGCTAGTGTCCCACAGATCCCTCCTCCTCAGCCACTTGGAGTGCCTAGGACTCAGGGTCAATTTCGCCAAGAGCTCACTGTTCCCCAGCCAACAAACTTCGTTCCTGGGGGCAGTTTTCGACTCAGTCCACATGAGGGCTGCAGTCGCACCAGAACGTGCGCTAGTCATACACCAGCTCGCGGCCTCCTTCAAAATTGGAGCCCTTCGCCCCTTGAAGATGTTCCAAAGGATGCTAGGCCTCATGGCCTCCGCATTACCAGTACTATGGCTGGGCCTGCTTTGCATGAGACCCCTTCAGTACTGGTTGAAACCACAAGTGCCACCCAGTGCGTGGCGTCACGGTTACCTTCGTAAAGTGGCTCTGGCCCCTTGGAAGGAACCCCAATGGTTCAAGCAGGGCATAACCATGGGCATTGTCCACAGAAGGAAGGTTGTCTCAACAGATGCTTCCAACATGGGTTGGGGAGCTCTGTGCGAGGGCAAACCGGCCTTCAGCTCCTGGTCGGTCGCAGAAGGTCGGCTACACATCAACTGCCTTGAGATGGCGGCAGTATGTCGAGCTCTTCAGACCTTCTTGCCGGACCTGAAGGGGCACCACGTGCTAGTCCACTCGGACAGCATGACAGTGGTCGCCTATATAAATCACCAAGGCGGGCTCTCCTCGAAACGCCTTTTCGAGATGGTAAAACACCTCTTGGAGTGGGCACAGCTCAACCTGCAGTCGTTGAGGGCAGCACATGTCCCTGGCGTGCTGAACCGGGGAGCAGACATGCTATCTCGGAGCAACGTCCCCTCCACCCGCAGACAATTCAGAAAATCCGGGAGGTCTTTGGCAGGGCAGAGGTCGACCTCTTCGCCTCAGAAGACCACTCTCACTGCCCAATGTATTTTTCAAAGAGCGAGGATGCGTTGGCCCAAGATTGGCCCAGCCTCCTCCTGTATGCTTTCCCGCTTTGATCCCTCAGGTAGTCAGGCGAATAAGGGACCACAAACACAGACCTCCTCTCTCAGGCTAACAGGACAATTTGGCACCCCCAACCCGAGTTATGGGCGTTGCACCTGAGATCCTATGGCGCAATGCCCGCTTATATAGCCAGATGGCTCCGCTTATTCTGGCGGGCTTCCTTGCCATAGTCGCATGCAGTTCCGCTGCCGAGCCATTGGTTCGCTTTATTGCACTGCACGAACCAATGGCCGTGCAGTTTCACTGCGTGATTGTAAAGGCTTCAGTCATCGGAGAAAAAGGAGTTTTCCCCATAGCGTCTAGCGACGCAGTACTCTCAGGGAACCGAGGTTACGTAAGTAACCGAGTATGTTTCCTATAACAACATTCCCTGTTGTGTTTTATTCCTAAATTAAACATAACATATTACTCTTTTTGTTATTGATATAGCATTACATTCACCTTTATCATTAGGTACTTAGCCTTCTGCAACTGCTTGCAATCCTTCTGCAACTGCTTCTAATGCAATGACAGAATTCTTCTTAGCCTGTCAAATTAACTGTTTTCTAATCACTTATTTAACAAAACCCACTAGAGATTAGAGTCTGATGCAAGCAACTACCTCTATATCATTCACAACTAAAGCCTGAAACACATTACACAATGGTCAAATATTACTATATACCATTATCCTACCACGCATAATGGGAAGTGTAACCTTTTTAAGCATTTCATAGAGCTCCCACTGGAAACTTTAACAGGGGCTTTTCAGTAATCACGTATAGTGATTTACTCTAAACAGCATGGGTGACCATTGGTTATTTGCTCTAAACAATGCTGATGTCCTGTGGTGATTTACTCTAAACAGCACTTGTGATCAATGGTGTTTACTCTAAACATTACTGGTGACCAATGTTGATTTAACCTAAACAGCAGCATTGACCATTGGTGATTTACTCTAAAAAAAAAACTTTAACAGGGGCTTTTCAGTAATCACGTATAGTGATTTACTCTAAACAGCATGGGTGACCATTGGTTATTTACTCTAACCATTGGTTAATTACTCTAAACAGCACTGCTGACCATTTATTATTTCCTCTAAACACTGGTTATTTTCTCTAAACAGCACTGCTGACCATTTGTTATTTCCTCTAAACATTGGTTATTTTCTCTAAATAGCACTGCTGACTATTTATTATTTCCTCTAAACATTGGTTATTTTCTCTAAACAGCACTGCTGACCATTTGTTATTTACTCTAAACTGTACTGCTGACCATTGGTTATTTCCTTTAAACTGCACTGCTAACCAGTGGTTACCCTGTGGTACAATTCTCCATGTGTATTTTTTCCAGGATAGTAGTACATTTACTACTATAATATAATTATCAGCTGCTACATGGTCTCAAATCCCCACTGGATTGGTACCTTTGGGGAATATGTGGGCGTTCCATTAAGCTGAGAGAGAGCAAGGTCTGTATTTTTTGAGAGTGACTAGCCTTTGAATTTAACATAAATGAATAATGCTTAAAACTGAAATTGCTACTACACACCACTGGGTGAAAATTGGTCCCTTGCCTTACAGATGGACAGAACATGTGCCGATTGTAGCATTGACCAATTATAACTGGTCAGTCAGGTGTGTAATTAATATGCATACAGCATATAGCAGTTGCAGAAAAAAAAATCACCCAAGATTCTCTTCCTTGAAATATATTTTATCACACCATGGCACTGAGCATCCGGATTCCCATTTCAATAAAAGCGTATTTTACTAGGAGCCGTAATGGTAGTGAGTTTTCATTTGCCCGCGTGTGTAGTTTCTTATATAGAATCTCTCAAGCTTAACACGTGCAGCTAGTTTCCGTTGCACTCTGTGAACAAAAGAGTGCAGTGTCAGTCTGAAATGCCACTAAATCAGCAGATTTAAGAGAGTACCTTACAGGGTGAGTCAAGTGACATTTGCAGTAGTCCATCGCTCACTGTAAATAAATGCTTCATTGAAATGGCTTTTGCGGGTGTTGGGCATAAACCTGCAGGTGAAATATGTGTCTGAGTAAAAGCATTGTGAGGTCATTAGCTGGTGCAAGGGGCCCATTTATTCTGCTGTGTACCATATTGCCATCCTCTCCACCAACTCGTTCAGCCCTCTGATCCTCAAAAATGGAGGTTCTGGGGCCTAGCCAAACTCAGCACTTTTGCAGAATTGAGGTGAACAAAGTTTCTGCTCTGTCTGACCATCTTATAAGATCTTCATGCTTAGGCAGGTGAATTGCAGGTAAAGGATTAAAAAAAAAAAGATCAACAGAGGCGTAAGCTGTATTTTAATTAATGTAAGGCAGGATTTAAACACTTTTATTCACAGAGTAACTTTAGATAGAAATGAATATTCTATGTGTCTCATTCAGTTCTTGAAATTGCCTGCATGCAGTACACAGCTACAATTTTTCTTTTCTAGAAATGGAGGAAAAGAAGTTTTTAATAGTCCACGCCTTTAAATGCAAACTCAGAAAACGAAGCATTTTTTTTCTAAATCATCTAAATGGTGAGGTTCTGAAGATATAAATGCCATTTTTTTCTGACTAGTGTGACCAAGTAGCTATCCAATGTTAATCATTGTGTACTTGAAATGAAAATGCAACATGATGTACACTATATGGCCAAAAGTGTGTGGACACCTGACCATCACACCCACATTCATAGAATGTCTTTGCATTCCCTTCACTGGAACTAAGAGGCCCAAACCTGTTCTAGCATGATGATGCCCCTGTGCACAAAGCAAGGTCCATGAAGACATGGTTTACTAAGATCCCTGACCTCATCCCCACTGAACACCATTGGGATGAACGGGAGCACTGACTGCACCCCAGGACTCCTCGCCCAACATCAGTGCCTGACCTCACTAATGCTCTTGTGGCTGATTGAACACAAATCCCCACAGCCATGCTCCAAAATGTAGTGGAAAGCCTTCCCAGAAGAGTGGAGGTTATTATAGGAGCAATAGTGGGGCTAAATCTGAAATGGAATGTTCAAAAAGCACATATAGCTGTGATTGGTCAGGTATCCACATACTTCTGGCCATATAGTGTAGCATAAAAGCAAGTTTAGACTTGTATGATTAGATACAAATTTAAAGAAGGATAAGCATTAAAATAAATAAATAAGTTCATTGTTATGAATACCCCTAATCATGACTTTAACAATACAGTGATAATTTCATCCACATAAGACAAAACCACACAATTCTTCTTTGTTTTGTGGACCAACATGCTAAATTATGTGCACAATTTACATTAATATGGCCATGAGATACTCAGCTGAGTTCATGAAAACGTAATGAGCATGCATTATGTATTTTTGTCCTCCTCCCAATTTGCTATATTGTTTTCTTAAATTAACAAATGTGTGCATGTTTTGGTGAATTTGTACTCTCCTCTAAAATATATGTCCACATCTTAAAGAATAAACTGACCAAGCAGCTGTCTTTAAGTATTTCACAATTTTATTATAATAAATAAAGCATAAACACAAAATAAAATCTTTTTCTTGCTTCTTTACAGATTTACAATTAGTTATTTCATAATGGCATATTTGTATGCCCTTATATGTTATTCAGTGGTATGTATTTACATTGCCCAAAACATGATCATTCATGGACAGAATTATGGGAACTGAGACAAGCCTTTTTTGGACAAACAAGATCCTGAACACAACTTGTGTGCTATTATATGCAGTTTTAGCAGAGATCTGAATACTGTCTCACTATGCGCACAAACTCACTTACTGTTGGAAGACATATTTATCAGAAGGCTTATTGTTCCCACACTACCTAATCAGTTATTTCCAGGAAGACCATTATTTATAGCCTATACTACATTTGTTTGGAACTTACACACAGCCATAAAATAATTTTTCATTACGTAATAGGTTTCTAAAAGTCAATTTCAATACATGACTGTATATGATGCTGCTTTGTGTTCATTCTCTCCTTCCATTTCATCATTATTCTTCTTCTTCTTCCAACATGATCCTGCACAGTGTTTAGACAGTGTTGTGTCTCTCCCTTTGTGCTGAGCTGGATGAAATATGACTCCAAGAATGCAGTGGGGTGGAGAGGCCTTGACTCCATGGAACAAAATGTGAGGAGAATGGGAGATGGAAAGAGGGAGGGAAAATGCAAGGGAATAGTCAAGGAGGGGTGCTTTGCCACAGAAGGAGTGCCCATAGAGAACACTGATTACTTACTTTCAAAACATCAGTTTGATGGAGAGACACACGCTCCTTCCCAGCGGCCTCCCATCCGTCTGGGCCACAGTCGCATATGATTGATGAGGCGACCGGCAGTGTGACGCCACTCTGCAGGGCTTGCCTGCTTTTCGCCATGCTCTCCCTTTCTCTCTGTTTGCCTCTTCTCCCCCTCCCATAGGTGTTCAGGTATACAGGAGGTTGATGAGGTTTCTGCATGAGCGTCTGTGTGTGCGTGCTCCTTGCACATACTCACTTCCTCACATAAATGCCTGTGCGTGTGAGTGTAGCTACCTGGATTAATTAATGGCCTAATAATCACCAAATTTGCTGATTAAAAAACATGCTAAAGGCTGGCATTTGCTAATAATGAATCACTCCTTTTTGTACAAAGATCCACTGGAGCAATTGAAAGATGTTGATCTCAGGATGTGATTTGCATCATCAAAGTCTATTAGAAGAACAAGCATTAGCCTTTTCCATTTCTCTCTTTTTTATTCACATTGCTCATCTGTTGAATTAATTTTAGGGGGCTCAGTGCGTTTGATCCCAACTTAGAAATTCTGGCAAATAAAGATAATTATTGGTCATTGCAGCAGTGTCAGTTTAGGCTTGTTAATAAGCTGGGAGTAGGGGAAAAAACTATGCAGGGCCATGGATTGAGAAACACTGGTCTGCAGGACCAGTCTGTTCATTTAGTGTGATATATTTTCTCTGTTTCTGAAATACTCAAGCCCATCTGGTTCCAACTACCATCCCACGGTTAAAGTTACAGATCACATTTTTCCCCATTCTGAAGTTTGATGCTCATGACTTGCATGTGCATGATTTTATGTTGTATAGCAGGTGTATAGGTGTATTGCAGGTGTGTGTATACATATATAACGAGAGAGAGAGAATTACATCATGCCTCAAACTCTCAACTAATAGTTATTTTGCATTTAATATGCAACTTCATTCATAAAGTGGAACATTTAGTCTCTGCTTCTTCTCTCCCTCAGGCAAGAGGCATGTTAAATATTACAAGTACAGAGATTTGTTGAAGACAATATAGTGACATTGCTGTCATGTAGCAGCTCGCTGCCTGTTCATTCTTAACTGTCGGTGTCACTATCTATTCCCTGACACTTATTGTAGAGACCTTGAAGGCGTTTACAATGCTGGAAGACAGGAAAAATCATTGTGAATGCCGCAGTAAATGCAGCCCCTCCCTCCCTGCTTGTATCTGTCCTACCCATCCATGCCTCTCTATCTTTCCCTTTCCTTAATAATTGTCTATTACACTCGTTGCTTCCCACCTTATTGTCTTCTCACACTCACCTATTATACACCAGTCTCTCTTATCTGTCTCTTCTCACGAGTCTGTGCAGTCATCCAGTACCATATTTTCTCTCCTCCATGTCCCTTTTTATTCTGTGACAGTTTGTGCCATTTACATTTCAGCAAATAGCAGAGAGCTTTAGCAGAAATGCCAGGTGAGTGAGGATGTGCTTTCACTTTCCTTCTCCTGTCTCACAGGATCAAGCAGCAGGCTCTGTTTAAAACATTTAATATTTATCAATTCCAGTTAACCCTTCTATTCATTGGTGGTTTTCAACTATTCACACATACCTTGGTCATTAACAAACCAGCAACCCAGCACTTTTCAAACGCAGCAGTCTCTAGCGTTTACACAGAATGATATGAAAACAAAAACCATCCAGTGAGCAGCAGTTCTGTGGGTGGAAACACCTTGTTGATGAGAGAGGTCAGAGGAGAATGTCCAGACTGGTTTGAGCTGACAGGAAGGCTATGGTAACTCAAATAACCACTCTTTACTACCATGGTGAGCAGAAAAGCATCTCAGAAAGCTCAGCACATCAAACCTTGAGATAGATGTGATATAACAGCAGAAGACCACATCAGATCCCTGTCAGCCAAGAACAAGAATCTGAGGCTACATCAGGCACAGGTTTACTGAATAGTGTGAAATGGCAAAATCTCAACTACTGTGTTTGTTTTCTGTTGCTGTACCAACTCTTACTATCTAGTTTTGTACTAGCATGAGGATATTTGATGGAGACTACAAAACCGCTTCTGTAAGTTGCACTAGCCAAGGGCATCTGCTAAATGTAAATGCAGATACAGATGTGGCCCATAACTACTTATAGACAGATGTTTTGCCAGGCACTGGATATCAGTCAGATATTGAGGTACACTCTACTGTTTATAACAAATACTAGAACATACACAAACACACACTCACACACCACACAGCACATGCTTTAGACTGAAATTGCTTCCTTCTTGGTTTAAATGATTCGAGAACAGAAGCTGGGAGTGTGAGATGCTCAAGTTCCTTCTCTGTTTGTGGCCTCATTTTTCAGCTTACATGGATTTATGTTCCAGCAAAATTACAACTCATTTCATTAAAATTATTATCACAGTTCCCTACCAGGGCTCTTAAATTGGATCTCATATTCATACCAGCTGCATTTGGAATCTTTTACACTACAGAAATATCTCATAAGTATTTCTGTAAATATGGGGAAAAATCATCAAGGCATGTAGAAGCATTGTGTCATGTTTTGTAGTTACTGTGACGGTCTTGCAAAAAGCAACCAAATATGGATGTGTTCTCTACATTCCGCATTATGTGGAGCTATGTTAGAAAAATCACAGATTTGTAATTGCAACTAGTTTTTTTTTTATAGGTGATCTAACCCTTAATGTTGATGCCATTTTGTTAGGATGGATCTTTCTGAGAAGCTTCAAAACTTTGATGGAACTTTGATGCTACAAGCATCTCTCTTGTATCTGATATATTGTACATGGCCCTTCCTCTTGGACAAGTCAAGACACCTTTATTTATATAGGACATTTCAAGACAACAAGTGTCAGCCAAAGTACTATACAGTAACATCAGTCAAATCCAAACAGCAATGAAACAAAATCCAAATAAAATTAAATAAAACAATAAAAGAATAAAACAATAATAAAAAGCATTAAAATACAAAACCAGAGATGAAAAGACAGGACAAAACAGAAGAAGACAAAACAGAAGAATCAGTACTGCAGACTTTAAAAAGACTAAAAAGCCTGGGAGAATAAATATATATTTTAAATTGGATTTAAAAATATCTACTGAGTGGGGCGAGGCATTTATAAAAAATAAAAAAAAAAAGGAGGGGGGTAATAAGCTGTTCTATAATCTTGGAGGTGCATCAGAAAAAGTCATGCCATGCAGAGATGTAAAAACAAATAATAAAAGCTTCAATTCAAATCTTTATTTGACCAGTAACCAGTAAAGAGAGGCCAGGAGAGGAAAGATGCTTTTCCTTTATCTGGTGTTGTGCGGAATTGTAGCAGCTGCATTTTATGTAGAGGGAATTACAATAATCCATGTGAGAAGAAATAAAAGCATGAATTACAGTCTCCAGATATTTGAATGACAAAACATGTTTTAGTTTGGCAGTAGTTCTTATAATTGGAAAAAAGCTACCTCTCATAATTGAGTTTACCTGCTTGTCAAATTATACAAGACCCAGATCACCTATGCTCTGTCCACAATCCAGGGCTCTGAGAAAATCTTTAAAAAGTAAAGTAAAAGACTGTAAAAGCAGCAGGTTTTTTGAGTTACGCAGCTTGTCTTTCGGGATTTTAATGGAGCAATAAACCAGTGGCCAGTTTTCTGGATAATAATTAAAAGATTAATGTTCTTGGTGGCTTAGGCAACAGTTCCATTATACCAGTAGGGAGATGATCATGTATTATAACTTGAGTATATTGGATATAGTCCAGTGAATCCTTGTTAAGAGATGGTCACAAATACAGGGATAATGGGAATCCATGGTAGTGCCAGGGTTACCAGATGCCAGTATGATTTGCCAGGACTGCAGAGAATGAGGAAGTTTTATATATACATATATATATATATATTAGATAGATAGATAGATAGATAGATAGATAGACTTTATTGATCCCATGAGGGAAATTCTTGAGGGAAAGTTTCACACTCAAATACTTGAGACTGCACTCAGGACTGATTCTGCGTTTGTTTAGGGGTGGGACTCAAAATTGCAAGGTTGAGTTCGGATGTGCAATTCCATACGTGACTCACTCAAGTTTGCAAACAATAGGTTCGTCGTTTTTTATTTATTTATTTATTTATTTTTTACGTTTTTCTTGTGGTACCAACACTCAAGTGGAAAAGAGTGGCACTTTTTGGATGCATAGCATGTCATTGTGCAGGAATACCTGCAAAATAGGAGCCAATCTCATTATAAGAACATTTTTAGCCATACGGGTCAGCATGAGACATTTTGCACTCGCACCAAAAAGGTGAGCAAAATTACAGCATTACAAAAGTAAAAACAGTAGGTAACATGACAGAATAAATCACATTACTCAGTATGCAGCACTGAATGCAAACACCTTCCACACCTGATGCAGACTGTGCCTCCATTCAGTTGAAGCGAACCCCAAACCACCAGATGAGACTGGTCATTCCAAGTACTAATACTATTGAGAGTGCAAAATTACAGTGCATAATCCACAGCAGAACTTGTTTCTTATCTGAGTTTTTTTAAGGTTCTCCTGCGTACACCCTAACTCTCCGAATCGCATGATGTCCAAACACTGAATTCAGCATAGCAGTAAATCATCATTGTTCTACATTTCCCCTCTGTTCCCACACTGCAGTTGCACATTCTGTTGCTGGTGTGTGTACTTTTACCTCTGGAGTGATAACAGTAATGATATGGCAGAGCTCCAGCCTGTGAAGGCTATTAAAGAATGATTCATGTGGCCATGTGCTTTTAATGACATCTTCTGTCAGACATCAATAACACTGGACGAATGTAGTGGGAAGTGGAAGGTGTAGTAAGAGAAAGCGAGGAGTGATGAGGGGAAGAAATCAGTATGACCTCTGTGCTTTGTCACAGGCCTGTGATCAATCACCTGCACACATTGTCACATTGAGGAATACGTAGGTCATATGTACAGATGGGTGGCAAATTAAAGGAAACCAACATCAAGTGTCTTAGTAAAGTGTTGGGCCACCATGAGCTGCCGGAACCGCTTCAGCGCGCCTTGACATAGATTCTCTGGAACTGACCTGGAGGGATGAACACCATTCTTTCCAAAGATACACTATAAAAGTTTGTGGACACCTGACCATCAAACCCACAAGTGCTTTGTGAGCAGCTTATTCCAGATGTAGTCCCTCTTTGCTGTTATAATAACCTCCACTCTTCTTTGAAGTCTTTCCACTAGATTTTAGAATGTGGCTATGAGGATTTGTGTTCATCTAGCCCCAAGAGCATTAGTGAGGTCAGGCACTGATGTCAGGCAAGGAGGGCTGGGGTCCAGTCAGCGTTCCTGTTCATCCCAAAGGTGTTCAGTTCTTCCACTCCAACCTTGGCAAATCATGTCTTCATAGACCTCACTTTTTGTGCACAGGGGCATCGTCATGCTGGAACAGGGTTGGGCCTCTTAGTTCCAGTGAAGGGAAATTTTAATGCTACAGCATATAAAGACATTCTGCACAATTGTGTGCTTCAAATTTTGTGCCAACATATAGGTGTGATGGTCAGGTGTCCACAAGCATTTGGCCATATAGTGTATTGTCTGAATTGGTGTTTTAATGATGGTTGATCCAAAGTTTCCCATAAGTGTTTGGTAGGGTCATTTGAGATTTGGTGAATGTGAAGGTCATAGCATATGATTTACATCATTTTCACCATCATTAAATAATTTAGTGAGCCATCGAACTCTGTGGATGGGGGCAGAGTCATCCTAGAGTAAAAGAGAGCAAGCATAAGATAAAGGAAATCAGCCAGAAAAACTTTGTATTGATTTGCAGTGACGCTTTCCTCTAAGGGCCTAAATCATGCCAGATGCCCTCCATATATATTGTGTGTGTGTGCATGTGTGTATAGTCACAGCTTTTGCTGTTAAGTATAACCGTTATTACATTATTACAACCTAGTGAGGTGGGCGTTTAGAAGTCAGTAAAAGGTCAGTTAGCCTGCTCTTTTCAGCACAGCAGACGTACACCACAGTAAGTGGTCTCAAAGAGTTAAGAGGTTAGCGCCTGTTTTTTTTTTTTTTTTTGCTCATGATTTGCTTACTGTAACAAGCTTAAAGATTTCTTTGCTTTGTTTCCTGCAGGTTATCTGGAATGAATATGCCATCTCCTATTGTCAGCAACAAGAACTGGCTGAGGCTACACTTTGTAACTGACAGCAACCATCGATACAGAGGCTTTAGTGCCCATTATCAAGGTAAGCTGACATTTTAATTACTTGAAATATCCCTGTCTAGGGCTGCCGTAACAAGTAACCCTTTGAAACTGTCCAATCAGATCACTTTAGCTAGATCTCTGATGTTCCAAGAACAGGCAGTGTTCTTCCCCTTTCCACATGACCTCAGATGTATTCGTAATGTTTATGTTGTTAGATATGAATTATTTCTTGTCTTTTGTTTATTTATTTTGCCCAATTAAGCCCACTTAATTCCCCTTACTCAAAACAGGAAGAGACAGATATTTCCATTTTTGCTCATTCTATTAAAAATAGTTACCTGATTTTTAGAAGAGAATCAGACAGAATTTTTGTGAATAATTCAACAAGAAATTGCTCTTTGGAAATAGCTGTCTCTTGTTTCTTCTTTACTCATCAAAAGCTGCTTATTTATTGAGTTACAGCAGGTCATCCAAAGCCATAATCGTCTCGTGTGTCTGGCTGTGTATTGTTTGTGACCAGTATCAAGCACATATTTACCATAAATTCAACTGAATGAATAATTGTTTTGACCAGATATATCTTGCATGGAATATGAAAGTGTTTGCCAACCCTTACATTCTGAAATATGTTGAAGATCAATTTTAAATATATTATAAATCTAATAATGCAACTCAGTCTGTGGTGGGTGTTAAGGCTGTTTACTGGTATGAATTATGGTGAAATTGTGAGTTACTCAACATACTAGACTTAATTGGTGTAATTTGCCACATAGATGCAAATACTAAGAATAAGCCGAAATGGAGTGGAAAAAAGTTTTCATTCAGCTCTTAGGAAAGGCGTACTCTTGTATCAGAGGGGTTCTAGTAAAGAGTTATGCTAATTTCATGAACAGGAGAGGTGTGTTTTCTGACTTAAGATGGTAGGATCAAAGCACCCGAGGAATCAGAAACAGTGGCATTTAAAAAGCAGCAGCTACAGAGTGCCTCATAACAACAACCCAGTGAAATCCAAATTAGTGTGTTGTTATGTCTGGAAGAAATAGCATTAAAAAAAAAAAAGCTCATCCTGTTTCGGGTGGCACTACTTCTATTGACATTAACCACCTGCTGCTCTAGACAGTCTATAGAAGGAAAATAAAGTTGGGATTGCAACAACGTCTGGCCTCAGCCTTCCTCAGACAGAAGCAGACAGTTGTTTGTGTGTATGTATATATATATATATATATATATATATATATATATATATATATATATATGTATATATATATATAT
>CM075025.1:12420119-12524989 GCA_037576675.1 Pangasius sanitwongsei | reverse complement strand
TTCTGTTAAAGTGACCAATAGTGTCAATAGTGCAAAAGTTACTGAGTTTGATATAAATAGCTGAAGTAGTGTAAACAAATATATAAAAATATATAAAATGTTCAAGTATATAGAAACCAGTTATTATCTGAATCCATTACTGTCTGTTTTATCCACTGTAGGTCATGAATTGTAATATGGAGTTTAAACTTTTTTTTTTTTTCAGCAGATGCACAGTAAGTGACCTACAATTTTCCTTTCTTTATGTGTAAAAATTAGTAATCATACACACCCAATCCCTTCTGTTTTTCCCATTAGAAATGGGGTTTATTATACCTAACAGCTGTTTGAGGGACTTTTCACACAGAGGGCATTGCCTCTACAGTCAGAGTGACGCAAGCCAACTGTGGCAGTCTTAAATGTATAGAATAGAACATCCATCCATCCATGCATCCCTTCTTCGTACACCTTAACCTACACAGGGTCTCAGGGGAGCCAGAAGCCTATCCCAGGGGACTCGGGGCACAAGGCGGGGGACACCCTGGACAGGGTGCTAACCCGTCGCAAGGCACAATCGCACACACTCACACACACTATGGACAATTTGGAAATGCCAGTCAGCCTACAATGCATGTCTTTGGACTGGGAGAGGAAACCAGAGTACCCAGAGGAAACCCCCAAAACACGAAGAGCACATGCAAACTCCGCACACACGGCACAGATGCGAGATGCGGAACAGTGCTAACCAATAAGCTACCGTGCCCCTCTAGAATATAACAGTTATGATTAATTTAGTACTTAACATTATTTTAGCAGTTGGCTTGCCATCAAGGCTCCTAAGGTAAAATTACTTGTATAGACTTTTTGAATATTTTACACTTTTATTTATGAGTGTACACAAATCATTATGTTTTAAATAACAAATAAAAAAGTCAAATAATTTGTAGATTAGGGAATTCATTAAAAATAGTTAATAAATTAACCAAAATAATAACCTTTATTTGCTGCTCTAATATGTGCATAAATAACTATTGTTTATCAGCTGCACAAATGTAAAAAAGTGTTACTGTTTTTTGACACTTGGATAGAGTGAATAATGAGCCGGGTAGCATACGAGGTCAGTTTTCTTCAGTGCAGGGTCAGAAAAGCCACCCACTGAATACCACTGTTTTCATTCTCCTGGAGACTAAAGCCAATGTTAGACACCCACCTCACAGCATAAACAGCTTATATAAGGAAGCACAGTTCACTCAACATCTATAATTTAAAACTATAGTAAGCCTTCATCTCTCTCTGTACTACATGTTAAGCATAAACACCCCCTGGGGTGAAACGTATCCGAAACCCTAATAGCTGCCATTAGCTCCAGAGTGCCTCAGATGATTTGAACTAAAGAGATTTATCCAAGAATTCACTTAGAACTGACTTTACAGAAGCTTTTAAATGAAGTAATGCTCCTTACAAGCCTGAGAGTGGTAATGTTCTTATTGATCTTTGTCAATTTATCACTTCGTCTTACTGTTTCATTTAAAGTGTCCTGTTTAATGATTAGCTCATTTGGCTGGATTTTAAATAACACTCTCAAAGTCCAACCTGGCTATATGAGTCTTTTTTTTTTTTCATATGACATGTAATAAGTACATTGATATTGCTAAACTCAGCACACAAAGTCTCTCAAATACCCCCTGACTAGAAGAACACCAGAGGCACAAATGCCTCTGGAAGTTCGTGGCCATTTTCAGGCACACTTAGGCCATATTCTTCTTGACAAAGCTTGTGGGTGCATGTCTTAACATGTAAAGCACACATTTGAGGGCGGATCACAGAAAATGGGAAGTTAGCACAAAAAAGGGTAGAGAAATGAGAATTGTGCCTCATTGCATATTCTGTTCAGTATAAATATTCTGTCACCTGCCTCCAAAAACCAGTTGCAAATTAGCACCAGTGTTGCTCAGAGGCAGTGTTTGCTGGAGTTATGTTTTTTGTTCCTTCTCATAATGTTACATTTACCATTGAATCCGCACACACCAAACTCCTCAGCTAAGTCTAGACCAAACCACATCACATGACTGATCACATGATTTCTAATCAAGCACACTTAAGTAACTCACCGCAAATCTTTGCTGTCTCGCTCGTGCCTTTTGACAGTGACGTTGCCAAGCCTTTTGCATTGCTCCTTGTTTTCCCGGTTTGATTTCCGCCAAATCTCGCTCTGCCCTTTGGTTTTTGCTAAATAAACCTGCGCTTGTATCTTATCAGCGCATGGCAGAGTGCTTATTTATGAAAAATGTGTAATAATATGAAACAGGTTTAGGATCTTGGTGAAAGAACTATTTAGGCAAACTATGGATTTTAATACTGCTAGTTCATTGGGCTGCTTCTGTCATGCACATACTGTATGTCACAAACATTAATTTCATGTCTAAAAAAAGAAATGCAACAGTTCAAACAGGAACTTTGACATTTAAAATGTTCTTAATGTCATTACAGCTGCAGTCAACAACAAGAAAAAAAGGAGTACAGTTTAATTACATACTTTTATATGAAGTAGCATATTTTGTACAAAATAATTTTCTCTTCAATGGTTTAAACCTTAATCAATTAACGCCCTCCATATCATTACATTTTTTCTAACATGAGAGTTATTCATTATTAAATTATTAAAACATTTATCTCTTCATTATCAGACTTGGATTTTTTTCTTGATGGTTGTTTATGGTTGACCGCTTCCATTTTGCAGGGGCATTTAAACTGCAATTTGCGCCTCATGCAGAACACATTTAGTAGGCGGTCCGAAGTGCAGTTTGCATAATGAGCAACAGTCTTAGTAAATTGAACATTAATGTCAGGTGCACTGGGGTAACAGTTTGCTTTGCAACTCCTCACATATGTGCAGTACATCTGACCCTTAGTATCTGTTGTTCACAAGTTGGACATGGACTGACCAAGAGATAATAAGATGATGCAAAGTCTCCCACACCTAAGAAAGTGTAAAAAGAAGTAAAACAAAAATAAAAAAAGAGGGAATTTGCTTGACAGTGGTGCCATTCCAGTACTGAGGTAGCAGTGATTAAGTAACATCATGTTTTTATGACAGTGAAGCTCATTCAAAGCAATACAGTCAACTTCTGTTGAAAGTGCTGGCATGAAACTTAATGTGTGTTATGTTTGTTGATAGACCATGTAGAAACAAGGATATAGTATAGTATACAGTGTATATATAGACATATTTTAAAACGTAGGCATAATCCAAACCATAACTATAGTGTGTTGTCAGCGAAGTGTGTTGTCAATTAGTTTATTCTCTATATTTATGGACACTTGTTAATTTGCGTAATAGGCATTCATCATATTGTGCTAATGTTCCCATTATCAAAACAGCCCGAAAATATAGCGTGAGTATTGCGGAACTTGTCAAATTGTCAAAAAAAAAAAAATCATCATGATACTTCCACTATTGCTCTAACATATAAGAACAGACTAAACCAAATAAACAAAAACTGGGACCAAATTCATATTCATCTAACAGTAAAGCAATGTTCTGGACAATGAACTTTGACACAGATGTGTGCCAACACTATTATTTGACTTTGGCAGGTTTGCCAATCTATTGTTTCATGTAAGTGTTAAAATATGAGCAGCTGCAGGCCCAAATATCTATTAGCAGCTTTCTTAAGCCACAACTTTTAAATAGAGTGTGCTATCATCAAATTAAAATGTACTTTTTTTAATGAATTCATTTAGTATCATTTTCTGCTAACCTGAAACATTTGCTTTCTCATTTGGTTTTATTTGTTTATGGAAATGGGCCACCCCACAGGGCATCTAGTAGATGTGCAGTAATAAAGTTTTTACTATTAGATTTTCAAGGTTTTTTTTTTTTCATCTTTATTCTGCGTGGAGGCATCGAGATCAGCAGATCTAAAAAGTGAAAGAATATCTAATTATTGTTTTCAGTATTTTTGGCAGTTGACCATGATGTATGATTGTTAATTAAACTACAGTGTTATTGGTCCAGTATTGATGATCCTTTTTCATTCAAATCAGTTCCCCAATATCTCTATTTGGTTGATTAATTGGCATTTTTAAATACTGATTTGTCATGAATTAAAAACAGCTTTGTTTACAGTCAAGAGCCATTTTAGCGGGAAAAGAGAGAAAGAAAGACTTTATTTGGAGAACCATACTAATACTGGGTAGAACCCCCTCTGCTCCCAGGATGTGCATTCTATTCTGCTCACCATAGTTGTAAAGAGTGGTTATTAGAGTTACCATAGTCTTCCTGTCAGCTCAAAACAGTCTGGCCATTCTCGTCTGACCGTTCTCATCAACAAGGCATTTCTGCTTGCAGAACTGACACTCACTGGACGCCACAGTCAAAGTCACTGAGGTATAGGTTGAGTTGATTGACAGCCAGAACTGGTGGCTTTGCACTATGGATGAGTAAGCACTCACCATTACCTGACTGCAATTATTTCACATTATGGGATAGAGGTTCATCTCAAAGCCCAAGTGGTTAAAATGGAACTTGAAAGCTCTGGTCATTGTAATGTAATGTTATAGGCATGACCTTCACCTAACCCATGCCACCACTGCTGTTATGGTTACTCCAAAGAATTTATATACATTTTCCTGTTAATGGTTTTCAGAAGATGTTTCATTGGAAGCTTCCATGAGAAGTGTATATGAGAAAATATATAAAATAGAAAATAGAAAATTTATAATATATAAAATAAGTGTACATGAGAGAATATCTGGCCTTGATCTCAAAGCATCGTGAGTACTGTAAACAGGATAATGATCTATGCACTGAATTATAATGAACCTATACTGAGGTATTCACTCCATTTCAGAAGTATATTTTTTTACGTAATAGATATCAGTCTTACCATCATGTGGCACAGAATTAGCCAGTGCTTCTTGGAACACTTCCTAGTTTTAATATGGCTAGTAACATGGTTACCTACCTCTTTTCAGGGTTTTCTTTAGTGCAAGTTATGATTCTGTTCATAGTGTCTGCCTGGCACCGGTCCATAGCAAGAAAGATAGGATTGTATCCTCATTAAACTGAGATCTCTATTTGATACTTGTCAGTTCAAACTTATACATTTCCGGCTTGAAGTGTTTTAAACACATCCAGATTGGTGGTGGCTGCTGGATTGGTGGTGGAGCTTGATGTACTTGATGTTAAATTTACAGTGAAACCACTGTTTTTATCCATTTGGTGTATTGCTTGTTAATTTGTTAGCTTCATAATCAATGCTTTTAAAGTGACAAATGTCATTATGTAAGGGTGGGCAAACATCCTATTTCCTATTCCTGTCTCCATTAAAAAAAAGGTGGTACACTTGGTTTGAGAAGCACACCTTCAATAGAAGATGAAGTGTGAATACTAAAACTTTAAAAACAGGAGTGTGCTTCAGAAGTGTGGTGACTGTGCCTTTTGTACCCTTTTGTGCTTTATAGGTGCCTTCTCTCTTCTTCTTTCTCATTCCCCTCTCGCTCTCACACACACCCAATGATGGAAAACACTCACTCTGTCTTACTGTCTTATGCTGTCATTCAGTTTAAGGGACCCACATTGAAGTTTACCACAAGAAACATATTCCAGGGTTGTGTTTACTGTGTAATAACAGTTTCAGACTCATTGATTGTGCATTTTATTAATAACATGAAGATTGTTAATCCAGCAGATATGAACCATGTGGTCATACACAATACATGTTAAAGGCTTTAACTTGAATGTTTGTCCCTTTGACGTCTTTTGTGTTCCTCATATATTTGCCACACTGTCATCTCACCCAGTTAGGTGTCATTTACAGTTTACATTAAAAATGTGATGACATTTGTTGTCTTGCAACTAATGTCAGTTTACATCAGTTATGTTAAATGCACTCAGTATATGTCTTGTATAATTTTATTACATGCGTCATTTCTGAAAGAGAAAGCATTTCCTGAAAATGTGAATGTTTTCAGATGCTATTATTATTATTATTATTATTATTATTATTATTATTATTATTATTATTATGCCTGACATTTCTAACAGGACTTCTGTGTAACCTCTGAGATGATGGGCATATCCACTGGCTCACTTAAAACAAAAAGTCTTGCTGTACAACTGTGTGTGCTTGTGTTAGTGTGTTTAAGAGTGAGACAGAGAGAGATAGACAGAGTTAGACAGAATCATCTGTTTTTTTTATCAGTAGAACAACTTTAATGGATGACTCATGGCCCTTAAAGACCATTTAGACACCTGAGGCAACGTCTGATCCATAAGATGATGTGGGCATACAATTTGAAAACTCTCCATCAATTTCAAGGTTGACAAATGACCAGAAGTCCTGTCCTACTGCTTCTTTATTAATCTTCTCTCTCCCTTCCCTTTCATTTCAGCACACTTTTGCTTTATTTGCATTTGCACAGCACATTGGGAAGTTTACTGCTGTTTTTGACTCTTTTTTTGCTTTTCATAAGCTTGATGACACTTTCTTTCCTTAATGCTGACAAATTAATTTGTGACCTGTTTCACCTGATTTTTATGTTTTTTTGTTTGTTTTGTTTTGTTTTTTTCCTTTTGAACTAGTGAAAAGGTCCGTAGATTTTAAATCTAGAGGAGTAAAGTTATTTCCTGGCAAAGACAACAACAACAAGTTTTCTATCTGTGAGTCCACCCTTTGTTACTCTTTTATGGTAAATTTGTGGTATGCTCTTTTTGTTTTTGTTTTTTTCCTTTTTCACTTTATTTTGCATTTTTGTGTTGTGTTGTTGGTGTGGTTCATGCTTTTAATTCATTTTTTTTCATTGCTTAGTTTGGGCATCGTAACTTGCTAATGTTGTTTGCATGAACGGTCTCTCTCGCCATCTTCAAACCTGCAGCTTGTGTTTGTGTTAATAGTATAATGTATTAGCATTAGCTGTGGCACTGTGCAGCCCTGAATCAAGTCACTCAAAAAAGAACCTTTCAAATGCTAGGGATTTCTTATAAATCAAGCAGGTAAGTGCAAAACTGGGTAATTTTGGGAGAAAAAGAGGTAGTAGTAATAGCAGATAGTAGATAGTAATAGTAGCAAGACATTTTAACTAATGTACATGGGAATGCCAGACAGGTTGTAGGTATTACAATAAAAAAGGACATAAAATACCTGATTTAGAATACCGAGATGGTAAGTAAAATATATTCACTCAAAATTTTAATGTAATACCACATGCTCAAGCAGGAAGGTACACTGGGAAAAAATACCTGACAGACATTTGGCTGAGAAAATCGGTAAGTTCAAACAAATTATGTCAACATAAGAGTGCATGGCAATGAATTCTTTTTCTGTATGTATCCAGTAAATTCTTGTGTTTAACATAGTTACTGTAAAGGATTATAATGAAGGAAAGAGTAAAGATTGTTTATTTTATTTACAGTAATAATTGTAGATGTAGGGAAAAAAACAAAAAGAGAAGTGAGCTAATTCCGATGGGGCGCCAATGTTTTGAGGGGATAGATGAGGTCTTTGTCCGTCCTCTCTTCATTATTCCCATAGCAACAGCTAGCAATACAAACAGAGATACAAACACTTAATTTGAACTACATCTGCAATTATTACTGAAGAGCACTGCGGATACTTCCTTGAGTCTTCTTCAGATTTATACTTTTCAACTGCTAGCCTATTACAAGCAAGCTGTTAAACTCTGACTGGACTATTTAATGAATTAGTTACATTTATTCGGACCAATACCAGACTCACTGGTCACATCACCTTTATTCTGGGATGTTTTAGAGATAGCATCTTTGCCAAGTGGTTCCAACTCTACTTCAAACCCAGAAAAGTCAACATCCCATATGAAATCTCAGTGCAATCCTTTTTGTTTAAGGTTTGCAGAATGTGCAGAGCATTGCTCGTAATCTACTTTTTAAATTCTGTGTTTTAATACACACAGTAAATGCAGAGTTTCAACACACACGCTTAATTTAACACACACACTTAATTTTTAAATTAATGGGAAATACTAAAAACAAAAGCTTACTGCACTTAAGAGGACTTATGAAGACAACAGAGGCAAAAGAACTGTCCATTCCAACTCTAAAAAAGTCATCACCGTACGTAACGATCTGGAACTAACTTCTACAGAGCTACAGAGCTAAAGAATTTACTGCTGTTATTGACAGTAAACATTGTTTTTTCTGGTGTGTAAGACCCATTGTTGTTAGGTTGTCCAAACTGCAGTTTCCCAAAGTTTCTAAAGTCAATGGAAACCTTGTTGTACTCCACTAAATCATTCGAGACACCAAGACACAATCATTCAGCAGGAGAATTTCAAGCATTGGAATGTTTCATCAGTTCCTGTGAAGGAGAAATTGGCAATATAATTTTTCAAAAAAATTCAACCAAAGGCTCCAATCTGTCTATGGATGACTATGTAGCCGTGAGAGATCTCAACAAATCAAGTGACACGTGATCAAACCAACAGATAAAGGTGGTACAGTTTGTTTGGAGAAAAGATTTTTACATCAAGGAAGCAGAGACACAAATTTCTGATAACAGCTTCTACAGGGTGCCCAAAAAGTCAGGAACCAATGGGAATATGTCCATCTGAAAATGTTGAGCAAAATCCTCAAAAGCATGATACAAGGTCTGAGAAAATGCCTGGAACGTAAGGGTGAGCATGTACAGCATATGTTGTAAATAATAAATACAAAATTAAGTTTATGTAGTTTTATTGTCATTGGTTCCTGACTTTTTGTACACCCTGTACTGCAGGCGGATCGACAATAACATCACTCCCCAGCTACAGTCTTCCATCCATTCAACTATTTCTGCTGTCATTTCCGCAGGATATCTTCCTAAATGTGGATAATCCTCACTGCAGCCGTTTCGAAGCATCTTCTCCCATAAGTACCCAAACAAAACAGGCCTGGATGTCCCATTGTTTCCTCTTTTTCTTTTCCCACAGAAATAATATCTCAGTTTCTGGATGACGTTTTCCAACCTATTGTTCACTCTTTGCATACAGTTGTTAAAGTTAAATTCTTCAAAGAACAGTTCCTGCACAAGAATGCTCTACTTTAGTCTATGGACATAAAAAGGTAAAGCCTATATACAGCCATCTCTAATGAAGTCAGACTGAGAGCTCTAAAACTTTTTCTCAATGCGTGACTGGAGAATAATCCAAAATGACATTGTGTCAAGATTATCAGACTTGTCTTAATACTAAACTGCTTCAGCCTTAATTCTAGGTTTTACTCTCAGGTCAGAGGTGTCAGTATGGGCAATAAAATGGCACCTTCCTTTATGAACCTTATTGAACAATTCACTGTACATGTACCCATACTGTTCCTGAAGTAAACTGATGACATGTGTCATTGCTACCAACTTACTCAATGGCTCAGCTTCCTTCTCCACATTTCACCCATTGCGAGCATGACCTTTTAGGACATGTCTCCTCATAAAACCGTTCTCGACGATAATCCTACAGACTCTCACTTGTACTTACTGTTCGACTCTTCCCATCCCAAGCACTGCAGAAATTCTATTTCTTGTTCCCAGATACTGAGACTTAAATGGATTTGCACTGAGATCAAAGATTTCTTCCAGGAAAAGGAGAAACATGATTATTTTTGTAACTTTTGACTCCCTAAGAAAGTCAAAGATGATGCCATGACCTGTGTTAGAACTATTGAGAGAACAGATGCACTGATGTTTAAACAATCCACTGCTAAGACAGAAAGAATTCCTTTGGTGCTCACTTTATCATCCGACTAATAAAACAGCAATGGACACAGCATTATTGACATCTCGGTTTGCAGTGCCAGTTGTTCCTGTGGGAGCAAAAAGAGCTCGTGTAAACTCCCTCAACTTTGGAACACTGTGGAATAAATGTCATGTTTTGACAACAACTATTACTTCATCAGCTATCATGAACATCAAGTGGTTTCACCTCCTACAGCCTTAGAAGCTTTGCTTGCACGGCTGATGAAGGACTTTTGTTCTATTTCTCTGGTAAGTTTGTGTGCTATGCTGAACTTTTACTACATATACTTGAGTACATTATCAGTCTATCTAATTTCAAAAGTTTACAGTTATCAAGAGTAGATTAAATATTTTCCAGTATAGCAGGTGATTCGTTGAGGTAATATTGACATAATGCCTTCTGTATTATTTTTTCTTTCGTCTGAATAACCAGACATGGGATTTTCCTGTTTACGTTCCTGCTTTCATGCCATATTACATTAATCTTTAGTGCCACTGTGTTTCTATTTATCAAGCCATTACTCTAAATAAATATAAAATTGTCCTGTAATTCCCTCCTAATATCTAGAACCTGTCAGGCATTTTAGTAACATTTAGTTAACCTGTTTTGCTAACCACCACAGTTATTTCTCTTACAGTTTTCTCCTTAATAGCTAAAGCCTGTCTGGCATTTTAGTGTACTTTAGTGTACTATTATTCCAAAAATAATGCAAAACATAAAGCAAAAATGTCGCGCATCTAAGGGACTCTGAGGACTAGTTTGTTAACCACTGTCTGTCTTGATTCCGTCAAAATAACATGGAATTACTTGATTGCCCTTCACTTTCTCACTGAAATCACGTTTTGTGCAGTACCATTTGAGACAAGGTTACTAATACCTGCAGGGTCAGACTGGGTCACTACTCATTGAACTGTGGATAGTTGTCTATTATACTGACCTAAAATTGAACCCTCATTCTCAGACAAGGACATTGAAACAGAAGAACTCACAACATGTTACCTTCAATTCTTTCCACATTTGCACTTGTGATAGCAGTTGTACTTTATTGTATGGCTGGTGTGTTATTGCTCTCTAAATCCACAGTCAGTAATGGAAGGCATCGTCTTCATTCTGGGATAAAAATGCTTTATTGTGCTCCGTTAGTGTAATATCATACAAGTAACTAAAGTTATGCGGGTGCTTTGTACTGACCAGTAATCCATCACTGACTTTTTATGGCCACAAGTACAGTTCAGCAGCACTCTGTTGAAAAGTTTTATTTACTATGACACTCAGGGCAGCTGGCTGTCAAATTTCTAAGGAATTTTATAAGCAGCTGATCGGTCAGAGTTTCTTATACCTCTGGAGGAGAAGTAAATATGTAATCTACTTAATGCTCTATTAGATGTAATAAATTAAATATGGTACCACTTTCTATGAATATATTTATATATATAATAATGAACTATAAACATGTCCATAACACAATCATGCATTCCTAAGGCATTATATGCTGGTTGTTATAATTATTTATGAAAATGCATTACACTTTAAAGCACTGTTTTATTATTATTTATTATTACTATTTTATTTATTATTAATTTTGACTTAATGCATAATAAGTACTGTTTGTAACACATGACTCTAAGAGCAGAGAAACTCAATTTCAGTTATAATAGTCTATTATTCTCTGTTTATTGCTCTATGTCTTTTAATAACTCCAACATATTTTACTGTTTATTAGACAGTGTTTTATTGCTCTTAATAATATGCTTGATGCAACTGTGAGAGATGTAATAATGTAAATTCTATAGGTTAAATAATTAAGGAATAACACACAATGAGCCATGCTGTTGTGTGAATATAATCCATGCTGGGGCAGTTTGTGCCGAGCCATTACCACTCCGAAGTGGATTATTTTCATATAACAGCATGGTCAAAAGTATATTATTGCGCTTATAACACAATGATTTGCCAATGATTACAATTTTTAATTTAGTAATTAACAACACATTGTAAATTTTAACCATTTATAGATACATTTAATGTTATGGAACAGCTGCAAGAAGATTTATTTTATTTATTTATTTATTTTATTTACCTCTCCTACCAAAAAGCTTCACAGTGTCAACAATTATACATCTTCTTTGTTAAACAACACATTTTTTTTAAAAATCAGTTTTTTATTAGCCTTATATTATGTGGAGCATCTGCTGTACACGTCCCTGTGTATGAGCTATGTATTAGAGCGAGTGCATTAATATTAACCTGTGATGTATGTTACAAAAATGTACGCATATTTACAATATTATCTTTTCATTCAAATACAGTTGTAATTGACGAGTATATAAATTGTTATTTTTGTTACTTATTGCTTGCAAATACTTGCTACAACACAATAATCATATAGTGTGATATATATATATACACACACACATCTTAAAATGCATTATATTTACCATTCTTAATGCATAATAGACATTGCTGTAACATTATTCATGTTACAATATGTGTAATGCCTTATAAATGTATTATAGCATGTTATCAATGTATTTATAGCTCATTATAGATATGGCCTATATAAAATATTATCATTAATGACTATATTCAGTAGTAGTGTTATAAAGTAGTGTTATAAAAATGCTTTATATCTTAGCTTTCAGTGAACAAGGTAGGAATATGTGTGGCTTTTTTGTGGCTGTGCTTATTTTCTGTAAATGTGTGTTGTGACAAGTCAGTCTGTCTCCAGATCAGGTACTGTGTACTTATTGCTGACTCGTAGCCAGGTTTAAATGATATTAAGTGTGTTCATGAAAAATACTGTCTATGAATTCATAAACCATACAGTTTAAATAGACAGATTTATATGCTAAAACAGATGCCGTTTAAGATAAACAACAAAAGGCAAAGGTTGGAAGAGGAAGAGGAACAGTGTGTATGTTGGTTGAAAATGCTCAGTCTTCTGCGTGACGCACTGGGGGCATAGCCTCAGCAGTGATGCATTGTTTTTGTCTGCTTGTGCATGTAACTGTCCTTGGCGTGAGGAAATTCACCATATGCAGTGTATGTGTGCGCTATGATGTTCAAATTGAAAGCTGTAAGTGTTACTTGTTTAAAAAATAAGAATATGTCATTTGTCAAAGTGTGCCTTGTTTGTCGCCCTGTTGGGACTGTAAGGCAAAGTACTCCTGACTCCTTTCCAGTGTAGCATGGTTTGCACAGACCCCTCTGCACACTCTAGATATGGGTGCATGCAAGCATGTTTGTCACTTTGTTTGCTTGCCTGAGCACCTTTTGTTTGGATGACCACCCAATGGTTGCATAGCTAAATGCATGATGGGAGGCTCAGTTGACCAGGATTCAAAGGAGAGCATGGAGAGACTTGGATATATATGTCTTAAGAAATATCATTACATAGTATTTGTGATTTATGCAAGTGTATAAGGATTTCATGTAAGCAGATTGTTTTTTTTTCCACACAAAAAACATGATTTGGTTCAATGAATTTATATAATGTGTGCCACTGTAACATAATGGTTATGTAAAGGGTTCTGCTGATTTCAGGTGTTCAAGACTTTTTGAAAGCTCATAGTGAGTTGGCCGAATGTGTGGAGAAGAGAGATGATGATTGCTGTTATAGCATAAGACAGAAAAAATATCTGAAATCTGTGAATGTCTGTCTGTGCATAAGTGAGTGAGTGTGTGTGTGTCTGTGTGTGTGTGCTATGTGCTTTAAAGTGTACCTACATTACAAATGTACACTATATGGCGGAAAGGTTGTGGACACCTGACAATAACGATCACATGTAATATTTTAACCTCCCACTCCAAATGTAGTCCCCCTTTTGCTGTTAATAACCTCTACTCTTCTGGGAAGGCTTTCCACTAGATTTTGGAGTGTGGCTGTGGGGATTTGTGCTCTGATGCCAGACGAAAAGGTCTGGTGTGCAGATGGTGTTCCAGTTCATCCCAAAGGTATTCAGTGGGGTTGAGGTCAGGGCTCTGTGCATTCCACTCAAACCTTGACAAATCACGTCTTCATAGACCTCGTTTTGTGTACAGGGTCATTGTCATGCTGGAACATGTTTGGGCCCCTTAGTTCTAGTGAAAGGAAATTGTAATGATACAGCATGCAAAGACATCCTATACAATTGTCTGCTTCAAACTTTGCGGCAACAGTTTGGCAAAGAGTGATGGTCAGGTGTCCACATACTTTTGACCACCTAGTGTGTGAAAGTACATTAGCTGTAAGGCACTAGCAAATGTAGTGCTGTGACTAGATGGGCTAGTCTATAATATCACCTTGGGTTTTACACTCCATTGCTTTTGAATGTCTGGGAAAATGGAAACAAAATGCTCTGCAGGAGATGGAAAAACTCTAATTGCAGAGACCAAAATTATTTTTAAAAATCACATGGCATAGTCATCTGACCATTGTCATTCTGAAGTGCAACAATTTAACAGAAGCCAAAAGTGAGTTAAGATTTATATTTACATTATGTCCTTTAACAGATGCTCTCTGTCAGAGCAACTCACAAAACATGCAAACAGTTGACAGTACAGTTGTACATGGCATCTAGCGAATCTGCCAGAAATTATGACCTGAAGGACAAGAGAGAGTTGTTATTTTGTACAAGTACTAGAGTGGTCTAGGTGGTGACAAAATGTTCACAAACAATACAAATCAATATTCATATATGCAATAGCAAGCATCTGTGAAAAGAACAACTTTAAACCTAAGTCCATAAATAACAATAATACAATAAACTAAAAAAACAAGAAGTTGCAATTGATGCAGTTTAAATGCAAAGAAAGTAGGGTGTTATCATACAAACTGCATGAAGAGGAAGGTCTTTAGACGTTTGTGTTAGGAATGGAGAAACAAGACTCAATGGAATGAATTTCCAAAACAGACTAGTTGAGTGGCAGAGGAGTCTCTTTTTTGTGCAGGGTCTGTTGTGAAGCTTAACCTGATGCTCAACAGACTGTGCGATAGCGTGTTCTTCATGTCAGAATATATGATGTAGATCTTAAATTAAATGACTACTTTCTGCCATACTGAGTGTGCAGCGGTGCAGCACAGATTTGTAGCTCTTCAACTGGAAAGCATGAAATAGTTTCATGTTGTCATAATAACAAATAAACTCAATTCACAGAGCGTTTGCATGCTTATTAGCTAGGTACATACCTGGAAGCTGTAATTTATACACTGTTTCCCTCAATGCTGTGTCCCTTTTGGTCCTGTCATGATACAACCGTGATGAGACATTCTTGCTGCTGCCGCAGTTCAACAAGTCACTGTTCTTTTAAATCCCATGTTTAGTTTACAGTTCCCCATAGCCACTACCGTATTTCTAGACATCGTGTCATCTTATTCCATCCTCCTATTGAAGGATTTTTAGATGCATGTCATTGCAGTGGACAGACTCTTTATCAAAAAATGTTGACACTGCCAAAACTTTGTCGTCGGCTGTCTTGCAGTGGTGCTAAATCGGCCGTTGGTAAGTACTTCACATTATACGTTCTAAGACCACCAAACTCAACTTTCGACCAAAGATTATACTTTTTGCCTGCAACAGTATAATCAGTATAACAGTATAATCATACAGCTGGCTTTAGTATTAACTATAAGGCAATATGTTTTGTGATTCATATAGACCCATTCCATTTAGATCTAGATTTTTTCCCCAGTATTTCCAAGCATTTCTCAGGTCATGTCCCTATTTCTTCATTTTCTTAATTCTTTAACTTGAACCCATTTCTTGAAATGTAACCAAAAATGTTAATACACGTTGTTTAAAACTTTACTGGCAGTGCTAAAAAAAAGATGTGTAGAAGTATAAACAATTTGAAAGATAGTATTGTGGCTTTTTTATGTACAGTAGAGGTTTAATCAGTGTTGACAGTGCATGAGAGAACACAAACATGGAGTCACCAACTGTAACATTTCTTTGATATAATCAGAGAAATGTATTACTTCACTATGGTGTTGTGAATACTGGTAAAGTTTAAGTTGGCAACTTTCATAAAAGGCGTGGTGGTTCAGATGTCTGTGTGTCCGTGACTTCCATTTATTTGCACAGAATAGAGTTGCTGATGCCTATTGGGTGAGACAAGACAGCAGATGGTGTTTGTTTCTGCATGTTTTATTAATCTATTCCTAGTAAACAGCTATAGCTCAGATAGTCATGTACAGGCATGTGCAAGGTCAATTAAAGCAGCAGTGTGTGGATACAGGGTTACCATGTTCACAATTTCTAAACTAATGGCAGTAATGCCAGTTGGACTACAATACAAAGAAGCTTACTGTGAAAATGGAATGACACATGATGCTAGACTTTTATTTTCCAGTAAATGGAGTTTAAAATGGATTTCATTTCCTTTCTGATAATTAAATGTAACCGCTTTTCATTCTGTCAGACTTTAATTAACAATGTCTCTGTTTACAATTTATTGCATGTTTACACTGTAAATTGGCAATGTTCAACCTTTTTGACTCTCGCTAACTGTAACGGGTATTCTTTGTACAGAGTGTTTTGTGCACATAAGATGTATAGAAAGCGGCAGTTAAATGTCCAATATGCTGGATTTTTCTTTAAAACATCTCAAATGTTATGAGAAATCAATTCTACCAAAAGATGGTAATTAGTTCCTCTTACTTTTTACAGTAGCTTGGACTTGTTAAAATGAACATAGTAAGTCTGGTCAAAAGCACGTCATTCAGAGGTACAGAAAATCATGTTTTCATTCACAAAGTGGGACAAACAGTAAGATATTCATAATATCACAGAAATCACTAGACACTTCTCTTTCTTATATTGTTGTTATCTTGATGAAAACTGTAGACTGCCATGAACAGCTTATCCGATGCTTATTATCATGTCAAAGGTGTTAAAATGTCTCAGTAGGGTCCACATGACCTGAATTTGAAACTGTGATAAGAAGAGACGACTTGATAGCCTATAAATGATCTACTAAACAAGAACAACAACCAGCATCAAAATTATGTGAAACAAAAACAGGAACAGTTGATAGGCGATAGTGTCTATATTTTATCCACTGCACTTCAGCAACCATAAAATGTTGAGTTTGTTTAGAATTAGTTGATAAGCTGATTAGTGACAGTCACCTTACATGTTGGTCATCAACTTGTAGTTGATCCAGTGGACTGTCCAAATAAAGTATTACCTTTCACTTAAGCTAAAATTAATTAAGCTAAAATAAACATATCAATTAAGTCAATATGGAACGAATGACACATGAGGGAATGTTTCTGTTCTTCAGAAATAATAGACACTGTCCATAATGTGTTATTCTGCTTATACCACAGTGATTTAATATTGTGGAACATGACAAATTAGTTCCTGTGATCACTTACATTATGCCAGCGATAAACAGTTATTCTCTCACGAGCATCTCCGTATCTGTCTCATGAAGTTAGTTAAACAAAAAAGGCAACTTTTTTTTTTTTTCAGGAAACCAGGAGGTAAACTCTTTCCTATGCTGGGAAACTTCACAAAGCACTGTGGCTGTTACGAAGCTCTGATACCTGACACTCCTTAAGATAAACGTCTCCTAAAAAAAACATCAACATATCAATAATCATATGTTTTTCTTTGTTAATCAGCATGTATTTTTATTGGGTTTATTACTGAGTTTTTGTGGAGTCCCTGTGAATGACCTGTTACCATAGAAACAAAAACATATTAGAACGAGCACATTAACATAAATCTGTCATTCATGTTACAGCTGGAACTACTGTCTGAGCTGTGTTGTTATATAAAATGAATTTACACCTTCTGACAATCAACTCAACCACACTATGGTATAAATTTAATTAAAATATGCAGTAAAGTTTCTAAGTAAGTTAGTCCCTGCCTTAGACACTCCACAACACAGCAACTCATATCTTTTGTACACTTTTCTGGCCACAAGCTTCAGAATCTTAATGATTGCAATCTTATTGGCTGTCCATATTTCTGTGTATACAAACCTCAGTGTGCCAGTTTTCAGGGGAAAACATACTTTTGAACACTGTATCACAGTGAGGATTTTGAAGCAAGACATAGTCACTGGAATGAAAAAAGTGCACTGAATCCTGTATGTAAAAAATGATGTAATTAAGGAGATAAGTAAAGAGTTAGTCGTGATTAAAGAATGCCATTTTTTCTGATATGCTACAGGAAGATGTCTGTGGTTGGTCACCTGCCATGTCAGTCCGATTCCCCTTTGCTGTGAAAGGAGGCGGTTCTCTAGCGACAGTTAGCGACAGCTAGAAATCTTGTTTACAAGACTATCAAGTGAGACAGTTTGTTTTGTACTCCATCACACAATGACTGAGTTTAATATTCAGAATGTCAGTCTTAATTTGAGGGTATGGACATTATAATAGGGTAATGGCAGTGTGTTATATTCTGCTCACTTACATACAAATATCAAGCGCTTTGCAACATCAGAGGACAAATTCAGAATTCATCTTTTGACCATCTTACACCCAGAGCTGCAAGGTTCTTTCATGTGCAGCTGGCATGACTCACCTGGGAAAAACCACAACAAGCAAATGAGGAAATGGGGCAGAAAGGACTACAGGTGAGGGTGAAATGCCGCAGCCACTGGTCTCCTCTGCCATTCAGGCCAGTGCTCAATCACTGGACAATAAACTGGAAGCTCTCAGAAGAAGAGTATATTAGCACCTGTTATATTTCCTGTTTCATGGCAGACTGAACATTAGAAACCAGCTGTCAGGCTTTACTCACTGCCGCAGAAAAGAGGATATGGAGTACAATTCTACATAAACTACAGGGAGAATAGGGAGACAACTACAGTGACTGGAAATGCACTGGAGTTACTTGACATTGTGCAAGTTTGACTTTTATTGTACTGTGACCTAGGATACAACTATACTCCAACCAGAGATGCCTATTCTTTCCTCGATTGTCTACACCTTTCTTTTAATCCTACTCTTTTAAAGCCCACTCTCAAAGGAATTCCAACCAATCCACTCCTGCAAGACACTCTTGACTAATCCTGCCTGCACACACTTGGTAGTATTTCTCAAAATCTAAACAAATTAGTCAGGAACTCAGTAAACATGTTGTGCAGCACTGCAGAAGCAACTTATACACTCTCACATTAATGAAATTAGCCTTGCTTTGTCTGGAGAGTAAAATCTGCCCGCTCGGTCTTGATGCACGCCTCTCCCTTGGATCACACGTCATTATCTTACAAGCAGAGACTGGAATATATGGAGTCAATGATTTTGAGTTGTTCACTACAGGTCCAGGAAGATGGACAAGAAGACAAAAGGCGGTGTCCTTTATTTCCTGTTCACCTGAGACAGCATGGCCAAAGACAGAACACCACCAATTTGGGTATGATCCCTAATAATGATGAGCCGCCACTCTTCTGACAGATTGGAGTGTGGACAGTAACTCAGCAGGTTGCTCTTAGCAGTGCCTTCATCTGCCTGCATAAACACAGATATTCTTATCCAGTGATTCACCGGATTGTTTATCCTCTCTCTCTCTCTTATTGCCCAGCAGGAGCACTGATTCATTTATGAGCACTTTGTGAGCTGGTGTCAACTAAGGAACAATTTCTCAACAATAGAAAAGAACATAAATGTCATATTTGTTTGTTTGCATCAACCACTGAGGCCATTTTTTCCCTCTTAACAGAAAATGCATATACAGTTGTACATCTTAGTAATTTCTAGAGGATTTCGCTAGTCTCTACCCTTTCTTTAAGTCATTTTAATTACCAAAGGCTTTGTGTTATGTAAATCAAAGCTTAGTATATGCTAGGGTGCAACACAACGTCATTATCTGTATCTTTATCTGCGTATTGCTCCAAATATCCATACCTGTGTCTGTATATAATTGTGTCTATAGTATATAACCAAAGTGGGTGTGGCCTAAAGTGGATTTTTCTTAACCCCCCCCCAAACTCCCAGGAATATGGAAAAAACACTGGAAAAAAATAACAAAACTGTCATCATGGTCTCTAATTTATGCCTCTGACAGCTACTCAACCTCAGCCACATCACCTGCGTTCATAATTGGTCTCAACTAGAGATCTACGCAGGACTGTATTTTAGCCCTGCTTGGGCAATAATTATATTTGTACCTGCCTGTGATATAGTCTAACAAATTTAGTTGAATCTATTTCCAAAAATAATATAAACAAACTAGTAACCTAATTTCAACCACCACATCCCAGACCAGGTCCTTACTAAGTATGAATGAATAAATGCTGTTCATTCATGCTAATGAGCATGATGTTTGTTTGTCCCATGAGTTTTATATGTGACCGATTGATTGCACCCACATGAAAGTAAAAATCACCCAATAATGCAACTTTTTTGTTGTTGAATTTTGTGGGATCCCAGTCCTGATGCACATCTCTAGTCTCAACCATATGCCCTGTTTAGAACACATGATCTGTTCATTCAGAATAAAGTATTTGTATTCAGTTACATCCCTAGTAAATGCATACATGACCTTAGAGAAAAAATGAACTGTTGTTTATTATTTTGTAACACATTCCTATACACTGAGCAAAGTTGCGAGCGCTTGATTTCTTACGAACACCAGAAATATACAGTGAAATCCTTTAATCTCTTTAAGCAGTTCAATGCTCCTATGCTGGAACAACCATCTATTCCTAAAATCCATATAACTGTGACTATATTAATCCAAGGAGATGTGCAGTTCTCCTTCTATGCCAGGTAGACTGGATGAATTAATGGATGCCAGCAACCACAAAATACATTCTGTGTAAAACAGAATCTTGTTTTTCATCTACTTTAGTCCTCTCCAGTTCCAGTACCTATTAAGTGTGCCCCTATATTTCGAAAGATTACAGCAATCTAGCAGGGCAAAGACTGCGCATGCTTTTTTCAGGGTGTGTGGGTTCTGCTGCTATTTCTACCAACCACTCAGAGCAAGTGGGAATGCGGCCAGTTCCTGTGGACTTCCGACCATGGGCGATAAATGACACAGCTGGGTCTCCTTGTTAGGCAGTAGAGGTTTCATGTTTCCCTATTTGTTATGTGCTATATATGCTGCCAAAACAAATTTGCATTCTTTGTATGTAATTGTTTCCTGTTCACGTATAGGTCTATCAGATCTAAGGTTTTCTTCATTTTTTCCATTACGTACTTAATATCCCAGCTGGAGACAAGTCAAAATGTGAGAAAATATACGTACCTTGTGTCTGTCCTTGCAATTTAGTGGGAGTAGAAAGCAGGTCAGCATTAAAAGTGAGTAAATACTTTATTGCCATATGTATTTTCAAAATGATGACTACCAAAAAAATATATATACTTGAAAGTAATTTCCAACTGAAAATAGAAAAAAGTCCCAAACTTCTAATTATGTAGCAATTTAGAGATAGAATTTGTTTCAGGGGCTTTTTCCAGATCATTTTCTTTCAGCAGTAAGCAATATGTATGATCAATGGGCTTAAGGGCAGGTGTTTGACTTTGTAAGCCAACTTTATGGCCTTGAATTCCCTGTACTGAGATACTGTGCACACCAGGTTTATATGGTGTTTGTTTTCATTACCACCAAATTAAATGCAGATGTATCATGCTGAAATATGGATTAGGGAAAAGGCCAAAAAACTGAATCACTATCCAGTGTAATTTAGCAGACCAGGATCTGTTTAGCTGACATGGAATCCTTGAGACAGGCCTTAGAACCATGGCATTCCCAGAGTTATGTTAGACACACTGTGCATTTTTCTGGCCATCTCACCAAATAAATTAGAATTATCACTGCCTGTACACCCAATAGTAAAGAGCCAACTTTTTAATCATCTAAACGAGTACATTGTGACTAAATTTCACACATTTAAAAGTTATCCAGCCCATTATTGTAACTGGCTTTAATCAAGAGAACTTTAAATGTCATGTCTAAATTTGTACATCTGCTGTCTTACTAGCAGTGAAAAAAATAAATCATTGATAGTGGACATCTATAAGTACATCACTTTTTCCTTGACAACACTCTATTAAAGATCACTCATTCTGCTACAACTGGAAATGGGAATGAAGTGCACATTGGAAAAACAGCACAAACTAGATTCTGGTTCTCAAGAATGGAAATGACAGTCCCAGACTTTGGAAAGAACTGACAAATGTGTTAATGGAAAAACTGCCACTTCAGAATGAAATATCAACATTGAAGATGCTTGTCATCTATGTCACCAAATATGTTAATGATGTAGTAGTTACCAAATCACTATAGCAGCTATAAACAGCCGTTCCCTCACCAGCCTCTCTTTCTTCCCTCTCTTGAAGTTAATAAGACAAAAACAACACAGCTTGTCATGTTACTGAGAAACCGCAAAATGCAACGTCCTCTGCTGAATTTACCCAGCTCCCCCTAGAGGGACTTTATCGGTTGCTAGGTAACAGACATGACAATTTATTGTCGACAAGTATGGGGCTTTCTTTGAGATAGAATGTTGTAAATAGGATATAATTACTAAATTAAGATAGGATTTCCTATAAAAAAAAGGAATTTTCTATTAATGCCAACCAAGTTCCCTATTAAAAACCTCTCAATTCAACAAGGTGGCCTAGGTCTAATCCTGAATCCAAATCCAAACACACAGAATGACATCTTTTGAAACTTGCAACAATCAGGCACCAAAAAAGAGTTCCTCAAGCATTCTTTGGATAGGAAAGGGTCCATTACTTCCCCAAGGGTTCAACTTAAAACTCTCTCTGATAGGGAAATCATTCGGTTGTAGAGCTTGATACAAAACCTTTAAGGATTGCCCCAGAGAGACAAGATGGAGAATGCTTTAAAGCCACTCACCCAGTATCCCTGGAATTAGATGATAAAAGATTCTGTGAACAACTCTTAAACAGAAAGATGCCCTTCAAAGATAACATCCAACGAAACCCTTTTTCTAAAAGTGTAGACATTTCATCAAATATGTATATACACAGCATCAAATTAAATCAGACAGTGTGTATTTTAAACATTGCCATTGTTATATCTATAGGCAATGCAGCACAAATATACCACTGTTTATTTATAGTTAGATTCTTAGTACATGTACTATATTAGAGTATTTATGATATAGTACAAATAGTATATTGACTATTTGTCACGTTGATTGTGTACATCCTGGATAAATAGGAGATGTTGGCATGTAGTGTAATTCCAGTATGAATAGTGGGGGAAATATAGTGCCATGTGACACAGTGTCTGCACTAGGCTGAACAGACTAGAGCTTTGTCTAAAATTGCAAACAACTAGAACTATTCTAGACAGTTTTTGAGTATTAATACCAATCAATTTCCCTATTAAAGACCTCTCATGTAGCCATCAATCCTACTGAAAAGTCAGTTTTTCATGTTAATATCTACTAATCTAGATCTTCTGGATGTTCTAGATAACCTGGTCTTATGCTAGGTACTCGGAAACACGTACCAGAATAAATGGTATCATGAGAATAAAACTGATCTTGTAGCAGTGTGCTGAACTTCAGGATGTTGCATAGCCTAGCATCTAAATTTAAACCAATTCTTTTGGATTTTGTTACTGGCATAATGTTATATACACTGTAAAATATATTTACTGTAAATTACAGGCAACATACTAGCAACAGGGTTGCCAGTAAAATACTGTAAACATTTACAGTAAAGTACTGTAATATCTTACATAGCATAAAATAAGACATAATCCAGTACATTTGCTCATTTGGGTAATGCTTTTTAGAAAACTTGATCCAGGTTTTTGCAACTGATACAGCTGAGCTGAAGGTTAAGAGTCCTGTTCAAGGCCTCAACCATGGCAGTTTGGTGATGCTGCGATTTGAACCTACCTGTTGCCAGTAAATTACTGTAAAATTTGCAGCATTTTTTTTAACAGTGTGTATATAATGTATGTAAATAATGTCAGTTGTCACATATACCTGAATTATGTTATGAGAACTGTTGATTGACTAGGAGTGTGTGAGTGTGATTAGTGCACCTGGTGTTGACTTGCCAGGGGCAGTGTGTATGTGTTTGTCTCTGGTAATGACCTGCATTTGGCATGAAGTTCACTCAGTAGGAAAACGGGAAGTGACTCACCATTCTCGGATTCAGATGGAAAGTCATCAAGCTGATTCACCCTCTAGTCTTTCAGCATGGCACAAGCCTGCCATTCTTTTCATTTTTTCAGCATATTTTTATTGGATTATATCATACACCTTTATACAAAGTAATGTTCAATTTTTAACATTTCAGCTTCACCAGGTTAGTTTCTTGTCAAGAAGTTTTAAAAACATTTTTGCCTCCTCTATATACCTTACCTTGTCCTTGAACTCATTTTTTTAGAATGTCTACTTCATAGATGTTTTTGGACGTTTGTTAATTAAGCGCATATTTATCTCCTATAATTAAAGACAAGCAATAAATGCATAACAGTTTGGATCAGGTCCAGTGAAATATTTCAGATGCCTTGCCATGGCGAGGTTTTGAGCTTTATCACCTACTTTTCTGTCAGCACACATCAGCATGGAATGAAGCCAAAACATTTTGTGTGTCTATATGTGAGTGTGCTTGAAGTCTTGCTACTCTCATTGCCATTTAGTAGTGCTATTACTGTGTCTTCACTCTTTGTCAGCTGGTGTAACAGTTTGCTTTGTTCTGACTTTGCAGTGAACGAGGGTGGAATCAAACAGGCCTCTAACTCCTGTCCAGACCCTGGGGAGCCTGAAAACGGCAAGCGCATCGGCAATGACTTTAGGTAATCATCTCTGGATACTTGGTGTCTTTCTCCGGCCGCTAATAAGCCTTCACTGAGTCAGACCTACTGACCACTACACCTGGTGCCTCTGTCACACACACAACCTATAGTGTGCGAAGGACAGACATATGGTGGGCAGTCTACAAAGGCAGCATCATTTAGAGCGAAAATGCTGTTTGAATACTGAATCTTAAAGTTTAACCTTTTAAAATTGCATTTTTAAAAAGCCATTCGGGTTTTGTTTTGTAGTTCATGTGTCCTCTTATTGAAATATTCTTCGTTTTACATCTTCAACGGTCAGTGGTCTCTTTGACGATTCCAAAATCTGTCAAGTTCTTTGAGGATGTTTTACCTAACATTTATTTATAAATAGTTCTAGTTGCTGCAACATTTAACAGAACTGGGAGTCTTCTGTGAGCAGCAGTCTAAGAACATTGTGGGGGGGCGGGAATCATTATTAGAGCAAAGTTTTCTGGAAAATTACAATAATTATTTTTGGAATGTTACAGTCTAACCAGAACCTGATGAATACTCACTGAACATTCTAATAATATTCTCTGTACAGAATGTGCAGTGGGGGCTCAGGGGTTAAGGCTCTGGGCTACTTCTCACGAGGTTGTGAGTTCAAGTCCCAGCCCCTGGAGCAGAGAGGGTTAAGGGCTGTTGTAGCTTGGTTGGTGCTGGGGCTTAAATTCACATTCTTGGGATGTGCAAAGAAAAAATATATATATTTCACCCTATTGTGCTTCTATATGTGACGATGGCTAGCTTCTCTGCTGGTTTAATCCTGAACTAATATCCTTAGATAGGAGATATTGTCTGCCTTTCAGAATTTCATTACACTGTCTACAAAACCTTAACATTGTCAAGGAATCTGGATTCATGAGTCAAGAGATCATATAATTAAGTAGAGCTAGGTATTGGTGTTTTTATTTGAGGCAGAGTTTAGCATCTGGCAGACAGACATCTGTACAAAAATAATGTGCTATACTTTATTGACAGGTATAACAAACAGTGTCACTGATTTCATAATGTTGCACCACTGTATTTGTTTGCACAGTTATTTCAGTTTGTTTACTCAGTTTCTACTTGTCTGTAGTTCTCTGCTACTTTATCATGCTGACTAGCATGAAGTGCAAGTGTTGAAGGGCACTGCCTGAGTGAAGAGAACACAAGCTCAGTTGCATTATTGATGCTGCGCTTCCCGACAGACACCTGTCATTAATATTGCTATCATCTGATTACTTCAACAACTCGTGTCCGACCACTTAGTGAATATAAATCACCCTCTTCTGCTAATAACACGCATTCCAATGCCATGCTAATAAAGCTGTGACAAAGAGGTTGACATTATGCATATGGAAATCAGAGCCGCAATAAATTAAGGCTGTCTAATTACAATTACGACACTGATACAGTCTGTGTGATGTTTTAGAAAACAGTCACCTGTGGAAACATGATCTCCTATTTTCACTATAATCATCAGTAGACTGCGTCTGACTGCAGAAGTTTTATATAGTTATAACATATGCACATGTTGATGCGGTCATTTCCATCACAGCATGGATTTGGAACAATTCCACAGACTGCACAAATGAAGCTTCAAGAATCCATTCAGCAGTTGCAAGCGACACATGTAAAATGAAAATCTTAAAAAAAAAAAAATGAAAAAAAAACTTTTTGTATACTGTATTCACAAGAAGACCTTTTGAATACATTGAATATTTTTCTTTATTATTTTACCCCTTATCAAGTGTAACCACTAATCAAGAATGATGTGCTGACAGTGCAAAACAATAACAGTGAAAGTATAATGGCTGAACAGCAATTTCTAGTGTGCACACATCAAACTTTTTGGATAAAATCCCCAATTGTTGTTCTCTTTCAAAATTTAAGAGGAATGAAACACAGTTGAATGGATGAAATGGCCAAAGCAAACTTTTTTTTACAAGCAAAAGTTAAGAGAGAAATGCAAAATCAATTCCAGTGACTTATTAACAGATAGGGACAAATTAGATGATTATGAATTTGATTTAATTATGATTATGAAGAACTTTGTGTTTTCCATTTGTTCCAAAGCCTTCATTTTCTTACTAAATTTTGTGGACACCTGAGCATCACACCCACATGTGCTTTTTGAACACCCCATTCCAAATGTAGTCCCCCTTTGCTGTTATAACAGGCTCCACCCTTCTGGGATGGCTTTCCACTAGATTTTGAAACATGGTTGTGGGGATTTATTTCAGCCACAAGAGCACTAGTGAGATCAGGCACTGATGTCAGGCGAGGAGGCCTGGTGCACAGTCAGCTCTCCAGTTCATCCCAAAAGTGTTCAGTGGGGTTGAGGTCAAGGCTGTGTGTGGGCCATTCGAGTTCTTCCACTACAGCCTTTGCAGACCTTGTCTTTATGGACCTCGCTTTGTGCACAGGGCCGTTGTCATGCTGGAACAGGTTTGGGTGAAGGGACATTGTAATGCTACAGCATACAAAGGCAGCCAATACAATTGTGTGCTTCCAAATTAGTGGCAACAGTTTGGAGAAGAACCACATATGGGTGTGAAGGTCAGGTGTCCACAAACATTTGGCCATATGTGCTTGCCTGATCCACATATCAGTGTAGGTTGGACTCTTTTTTGTTTGCTTTTCTTCTCCCGACTTTTATTTGAGTAACTTTTTCTGGTTTGTGCATATGTGTGTGTTGTAATTTAATAATGTGTGATTGAATCTGTGTGTGTCTGTGTGTGTATTTGTGTGCTCTCCTAAGCATTGGTGCCACAGCCCAGTTTACCTGTGATGAAGACTACGTGTTACAGGGCTCTAAGAGCATCACGTGTCAGAGAGTAGCTGAGGTGTTTGCCGCCTGGAGCGACCACAGACCTGTATGCAGAGGTAAGTCTCTCGCTCTTCTCCTCACCAAACCTCCAACACCAAATACTTCCTGTTTCCAGTGAATCAATCAGAAGACAGATCAAAGATAGTTATCAGCCAACATTGTGATACGATACATTATGATTTATCCCTTTTTCCATAGAATATAATGTGGTGAGATATGATGCAAGGTGTAAAAAATGCAATGAGAACTTGTAGGCATAAATCAACAGCATAACCAAGTTATAGAGGAGAGAATAATGGAGAGGGAAAAAGTGTCTGCATTACAATGGGCTCTTTCACATTTTGATGATCATGATAACATCCTATTTGGAATCTCATTTGTTCTAATGTATGTTTCTCAGCAGATAGTAAAAATCAGTCAACTTTAAATGATTCTATCAAAAAGGCCATTAGTTCTTCATCACATGACTTTTGACATTCTGCATTCAACAAATGGGGAAGGAAGTGTTTTGCTTCAAGGAGCAGAAGGACCTGCTTCCTTTATACCATATCGAATTTTCCAGAAATCAATTCAGACTCAGTTTCCTCCTGTTTGCCTGACTCATGCTGTTTGAACCTGTGTGGCTGTATCCCAAAAGTTCCTCTTGGAGCACCAGTACAATAATGTGCTACCTTTACCCCCTACTGTGCAATCCACTCAGGTGTCACAAATCTTTCCCATCATGAAAACAGCTGTGATTGTTTACAAATGCTAACTGTAAAATATGTGAATGTGCTTTTTCAAGAAAGTGTTTAAATGCAGAGTGCATGGCCAAACCGGAATATTTGGACATAACACTATTGCTTCCTATAAACCAGTACTTCATAGTTTGTTTTAACTCTGGGTCTTATCATTTGTCTGCGAGAAATAGAACATCCATTTGTAACCATAGTTGAACTTTGCTTATATTGGTCAAAATCACAGGTCACCTTTAGTTCACGTGCCTATGGAGCTCATGCCACTTAATTTAATTTTATTTTCACGCTACATATTGTTATATAATACAGTTCATGTTATGACCAAGCAGTATAATGTGTATTAGTCTGGGAAACCCCAACAGAAGTCTCTGTGGCTGAACTCCCCAAACAGCAAAAAAAAAAAAAAAAAAAAAAATGGAAAAGCAAGTAAACATAAATATATTCTACCAAAACAACATAGAATTTTTTTTTTATTTGGGCTACTTTCTAACCTTTGCCTTGGATGTCTGACTGCAAAAATCATGTCGGATAAGAAGCCAGTTTAACAAACGCAGCTGTAAATGTAGTCAGTCTGCCCACATTTACAGCTGTGTTTGTTAAACTGTAAACAAACAGTCAGTCTGCCTAAAACCTTGCTAGCTAAGTGTGATTTTATCACGATTTGATCAAGTTTTTGGACATTTAGTCACCAAAGGAAATGTACTGAGATACCAGCTGTCAGACTGACCCTGATACTCCTGTGCCATCACATCATCATCAAAACAGAGAAGAGCACTTACACATTCTGTACAGATGACTGTGCAAAGTTTTTAAATGCTCAAATGATCTCCTAAAAGGCATTATTTACAAGAAATTGAATCAACAGAACAAAACTGACTGAATTAATGTGCGGCTTATTTCCCCACCAGTGCTAGCATGAACAGAGATCAGTGGTGTGAACAGATGACGATGAGGCTCACGAAGATGCTGATAATCAATGATAACTCACTTTCTGATTTCAATACGTTCTTTTGTCAAAGCCATTCTTAAAGGCTATCTGAAAAAAAAAATAATATAAACTACGTAGGAAATATTTCGGAAGACATTTTTCCTAAAAAGTGGTAATTTCCCTTATGTATGGAAACCTTTTGGGACCCCCTGTAGTAATCCTGTTTAAGGCAGCCACTGTAAAGGCTGGTTCCAGTACTTATACATGCATGGCGAAAGCACAAGTTTCTCTCCGTTGTTACTTTTTACTGTAATATCTGTAACTACAATATATGGCCAATGTTTTGTGGACCCCCACATGTGCTTGTTGAACATCCCATTCCAGTTTTAATTCCCCGCTTCACTGATATTATAATGTCTCTCTTCTGGGAAGGCTTTTCACTAGATTTTGGAACATGGCTGTGAGGATTTACCCATTCATCTACAAGAGCATTAGTATTAGTCAGTTCAGGCACTGATGTCGGGTGAGGAGGCCTGGGGTGCAGTCAGCGTTCCAGTTCATCACAAAGGTGTTCAGTGGGGTTGAGGTCAGGGCTCTGTGCAGGCCAGTCGAGTTCTTCCACTCCAACCTTGGCAGACTGTGGGTGGACCTCACTTTGAGCACAGGGGCATTGCCATGCTGGAGCAGTTTTGGGCTTCCTGGTTGCAGTGAAGGGAAATTGTAATGCTACAGTAAACAAACACAAAGATTCAATAAACTTTGTACAGAATTTTTAATTGTTCACCTTTCAATAGTTTTACTTATCTCTGTTATTCAAGGAAATATCGCCATTGGTATTTTCCATTTAGTATTATATCAGTATTCCAGCTAGGAGTAAGATGTGAGTTTTAATTGATGTTCTGCCAACAGAAAAGAACATAAACACTTTGTTTCTCTTTCTTGCAACAAGAATATCCATCAAATGAGAAGGGTTCCCTTTTCTTTATCTGAATGAGCACAGTTGCTGTGGCAACCATTAAAAATTTAGAGCCAAAATGTCTTTACCATTGGTGATTCCATCAGTGCTGCTACCTAATGCCTGATGCCCTTATAGTGACAGTATTTTGTTAGGGACAAACAAATACACAATGCATGGTTGCTGTATTCCAGGCAGACGTTCTAATTATGCTTAATTATGGCGTAAAATGCAGTAGAGTGACAGGGACAGCTTCAAGGCATAATTTTTGTCCTTGAGGAGCAAGGAGATCACAAAACATTTTTAAACCTCATTGGTAAGGCATAAACCAATAACTCAAAGATCTTACCTTGAAAAGATTACATTGTGATATAAATTCATGGAATCTCTTGTCCAGTCTGTGGCTCATGCTGGTCTGGTGCAGTTGCTCACATTTGTGATGTTCTTGTTACACCTGTCCTTATAAAGTAGGACATTGCCAGTAAGACATTTATGTTTTTTTCATGACCAGTTTGTATTTAATTATACTGAGCAAACAGTATGAGGGTGGCTTGGTGGTGCTTTGGCAAGTGTTGCCATCTTGCAGCTGTAGGGTCTCTGGTATGGATCCTTAGCTCTTGTTACATGCTAGCATAACTGTAGATTGATGGATTGGCTTTGATAAATTGCCCCTAGTTATACTAATATGGCCAAAAGTATGTGGAAATCTGACATTCACACCCATATATGGGCCTTCCCCAAACTGTTGCCACAAATGTGGAAGCACACAATTGAATAGAATGTCTTTGCATGCTGTAGCTTTTCAATTTCCCTTCACTGGAACTAAGAGGCTTGAACCAAAGGACCATAAAGACATGGTTTGCCAAGGTTTTTGTGGAAGAACTCGAGTGGTCTGCACAGAGCCCTGACCTCAATCCCACTGGACACTTTTGGAATGAACTGGAACACCGACTGCACCCAGGCCTTCTTGTCCAACATCAATTCCCAACCTCACTAATGCTGTTGTGGCTGAATGAGCACAAAGGATGTGCCCAATGTTCCTCGAATAGGCTCTGGAACCAGAATAAAGTGGTTACTGAAGATAAATAAATCAAATCCAGTGATTGTTAAGTGCATTACATACACAGTTTTTTTTCCCATGGCTTTGCAATGTAGAAAGGTCATTTGAAATTACCTGAGCATTACTGTCAGGGCTGTGGAATAAATTAATGCCAAAGCTTCAGGCTGACCTCATAGTGAAACTGATATCTCTCCACTGAAGATAATAGTTAAATGACTGTAGAGGACTGATGTCCTTGTGTCCATATCGAAGGCACACCAGGCAACACACTGGCATATGGCCACGTTTAAAAATGCCAACCTAAGACAGATGGTGCAACAATTTTTCTGGATTTTCATCAGCCTTATATAATGACAAATATTTGCCTTTTCTGAAAGTCTTTGAGGTATAACTGATATGGTTTTGGGTTCATCACTCATGTTGTGTTTATGCATATGGTGATTTCTTGGAATCATCGGAGATGCTGATTGAATGCTTTCCTCCTAGCGCAGTGATCAAAGTGATGGAGGACCATAAACAGCAGTGGAGAGAAAACGAATTAACATACAAACACACTTCTGTTTTGATTGGGTCCAGCTGGTTTGGTTTCTGGCCAGTGGGAAATATGTAATATGTTTTCTAGAAGATTAGAGTGATATCACTCATACAAGGCAAGTAATACTCATATCGTAACATTTTTAATAGCAATCTCTGAGGATTTATTGTGTGCTGTAGCTTGCACGTACAGTACATTATATATATAGTTACACTGACCAGGAATGTTCCTGCTGCATAGAATACATGAGTTTAGCTGTTTTGATCATGACAACATTAAGCAAAAGTACTGTAGTTATAGGTGATTTATTACATTAATTCTTCTATTTTTCTTCAGTTATTTTTTTCTCTTCAGTTATTTATTTATTTATTTGTTTGTTTGTTTATTTGTTTGTTTGTTTGTTTATTTGTTTGTTTAGAACTTTGTTGCTATTTACTGAGTTAGCTCATTGTCCTCACTGAGGTCAGTTTCAATGATAGAAAACCTAAAACAGTGAGTATAATTTCTAAAAAAAATATACATGATATTCATCATATTCAGTAGACATTTATCCAGATGCCCAAATGTCAACGTTTACCTGCAGTCCACGGTTCTTTTTATGGCGAGACACTGCAGGTGAATAGGGTAATTTTTTAAAACAATAAATATCACAATCAAATTGTGTTAGATAATTGCTGATATTATAGTATTTTTGTGTCTTAGACCTTTTTAAAAAAAAAATACATTTATTTCTGCAATCATTTAATTAAACATGCTTAAAATTTCATGCTTAATTAAACTCATTAATCTAGTCTTTTGATGATGCTAGAATTAAACTATTTATTTCACTATGAAGACTCTCAAGAGGGAAAGAATTTGTATAAAAGTTTGTTGGAATATCATTTCTTTATTGTTTAATCAATACTGTTATAAAAATATTTTACATGATTTTTAGTATAAAATCAAATGTAAATCAAACAGTTATCAACAGTTTGGGAAATCCCTCTGTAATATCTTTCTACTTAGGATTAGCAATAAACACATACATTTTTATGAATGTAGGTCATCTAGAAATAAAGGTTTTTTTTTTGTTTGTTCTAAATGTAGAAGTTCAAATAGTTATAAAAAATAGCAATTTATCGAGAAAAATGAAAAATGTCAAGAGACAAGAACATAGGGACAAATGACTGACGTGTTCATATATTTTTTAAATCTAATTTTCTTATGACATTCCTATTCATTTTCATAATTGTCCCTGTTCTTGCTGAGGCAAGGCCCTTATTTTTGGATGGTAGGAGAGAAAGTGACAACAGATTGTTGTGCAAGTAATCAACTGTTTGCTCCCCCTCCTGTCTTTTTAGAGATAATTTCTGTTTGGGCAAGCTGTGCCCAGCTATGGCCATTCATTTAGCAGGCCCTAATTGATCTGTCAGGGATGTCACTAGCATGCACAGATATACTGTATATCTCAGAAAATACAGAAGCAGCATCCTGAAGCAGCTCTACAAACTCCTGCTCATCCATAAGTTCTTGTCACTGCTTTAACTAAAGCAAGCTGAGAAATGGTGACGTGCCGAAAGAGGGAGCAGCTTCTGTTGAAGTGTTTATAGACTGCTGGTGCGCATTTCTTTAGTGTTACAGGTTTAAGTTAATAGATCAAGCCAGAACAAACAACAAGAAAAAGTATCAACAGATGTATGGCCAAGGATTAATCTTGAAGGACAAATTATTATGTGAGTTGATTTTAGAACCAAAAAAAGGAAACACAAGGAAGACAAGACAAACTAACAAGACAAACTGGTTTGGAATAAAGTGGTGTTTTGGAATGGAGAGCCTTGCAGTAAAATGCACTTCATTGTGTGATCTGTACATAGGTGTTAGTTATTCTGTTAAAGAGGATGCACATGCAGGATACAGCGAGTGGCAGTCCGAGTAGTCATTCATGTATGAAGCTTAGTCAATTTTTTGGAAGGATGCAGACAGTTGCAGCAGACAGAGTAGCAAATGCTGCTATAGAAGTACAGAGTCAAGATTGCCGTGCAGTGGTGTTGGTGGTTATTGGGTTTGGTGCAGCTCAACAATAAACAATAAACAATACACTATACAAAGTCAAGACAATGAAATGGATGAAATGTGCATCAATGCTGAGTCAGGGCAAATTTAGCCAAAATGTAATGTGCAAAAAGTTGCAATAGTAGAGATGGACTAACCAGTAGCAGAAGTAATGATTGGAGTTATGAACTATGAGCAGTTATGAGTTGATTTCTCTGAGGAAGGAAGTACAGTGGCAGCAATCCCATAGTCTAATTTCTGCAGCAAATATTTTTGATCCATGTCCACCTGAAATATTGGAATCCACTAAAATGTTGGGGTATTTGTGTTTGAGAATACATTTCAATCCCACTGCCCATGCTTCATGTTCTCGTCCTCATTTTAGCATATTCAGCATAATCATTACTCATTTTACAAACTAAAATCAAATAAAGAACTGGTCTGTTTGTGTACAGTTGTCTATTCACAAGCAGAGTTGCTTTAATAACCTATGGTTGAATATACTCAGACGTTTTCTCCTGATAATGTCTTTCTTATAAGATCTAGTGTAAATCTGATTGTTTGCGTCACATCAAGACCCAAAAAACAACAACACTGCAAATATCCATAGATCAGCATACTGTTGTGTATTCTAGCAAGCTAGCTATCTTGATTATTAGCTTGTTAAAACTGCATTCTGATTCGTCAGATACCACTTTGGATACCACCATTGTTTTGCCACATGCAACTTCAGCAACCTTTTAAAATGAATTGACAGCTTGCACATGCTGCATCCCATGTATCTTAAAGTGGGTCTTTATCTGCCTGATCACTTTTGCAACCTGCAGGCTGTAAGGACAGCTGTCTTCTCTATTAGGGGTCCTTATGCCCCAAGAAATGGCCACCTGCTAATGAGAAGGAAAATCCCATTCTCTCACTACCACAGTGCACCACAACATGGTCTATCTTACTACGTGTGAGTGAGAAGTATGTATGTGTATGGTTCCAGACCCAATGCAGCTCTCTTTTTCTTATATAGACACACACAAAAAAATTGCGTGGTCCCCTGACCTTTAAATTGCTGCCTTTATGTCACTCGGGTGTATCTGTTCCTGCAGCTACAGACTGCACAAACTAATTAGGAAGATTGAAATGATGCAGAAAATTGCCTAGATCTATATTTTCAGGAGAGCCCAAGGGCATTATGAGTTCATCATCAGTTCATTCTCCCTAGTTATTTTTTTATATATATAAAGCTATTGGGAGCCCATTATAATTTGTCATGCAATATATACATTATGTGTATATATATATATATATATATATATAAAATTAGTTTTGGCTTGATGGGCCATTTAAGGAATAACACATGATGGGCCATGCTTTTATGCCAGAATATTTCCCAGAAGTGATTTATTTTCCTATAGCAGCACAGTCCATAGTGTTTTATTCCTCCTATACCACAGAGATTTGCCAGCAATTAATTTTTTTTTTTTAGTTTAAATTTATTTAAATCAAATATAGTTACATTTAATGTTATGGTTCATCTGCAAGACACATTAGTTCCTGTTATCACTTACGTTTAGTAGCTATAAACAGTCATTCCCTCACTCATCTCACTTTTTGTCTCTCTTGAAGTTAAAGACAGAAAAACTCAGCTTGTCAAGTTAGAAAGGACAAACTCCTCTATCCTGAAGACAGAAAACGTCACCACATCTATGGTTTTACTTTTTTTCGTTATTGTTTTTAAAAAAAACAAGTTTTAAATTTGTTTATTATTAGGCTTAGATTATGGGGAGCTTATACAGGTCCTATATACAGGTCCTTGTGAATGAGATGTTACTATAGAAACAATACCATATTACATTGAGTCCATTAATATAAACATATCCTTTATGTTACAGTAGGAACTACTGTCAGAGCCATGCTGTTAGAAAATATTAAGCTACACTTTCTGATTCAAGAATTCAACATCACTGTTGTGCTAAATCAATATCAATATATAATAATGTGTTAAGTTTTATATTTGCATAGTCTGTGTTAAAACAAGGAACGGTAGACAAGGCACCAACTGCAGTGTTGTACAGGCACATAATTAATATTCACATGTAACTTTACACTCCGTGCTCTCAATTCTCCACTCAGTTCTACACTGAGATTCGTCTCAAAAGGAGTTGATATTGAGACATTGAGTCGAGACCAATCTTCACATCAAATGTTACACTGGAAAGGGGCTTGTCAGAGGATACTGTTCTGATGAGGAGCCTTGACAAGTGAATGACTTTCAGATCAAAAAAGAGTGGTTTTGGGTTTGAAGGGCCCCTCCAGTTCCCCTATACTTGGCTGAGATAATGAGTTATTTATTTTCAAAAGCAATCAAGATGTCAGAAGCTGATAGCAAAACCTGCTGCCATGGGAGATAATGCCTTCATGTCTTTCATCAAATCCCTGTCACTTCGGCATTGGCAATGATAAATGTCCCAAAAGTACAAAGGGCCAAAAAGAGGGATGAATAAACGGATTCTTTTCAGAGCATTTTTAGATGTCACTGTCACTGGTTCTGGGAGAAAGAGACTGGAGTGAGCCTGTTTAACAAATTATAATTGGCATTTGTCTATTAAGATGATGAATTGTGCCCAACTGTGTTTGGCTAAAAGCTGATCTAAATTAACTCATGCTGCTGCCATGAAGTTAATCTTGGGGTTTGGATTGTGAATCTCTGACAAATATATGAAATCATGAATGACTTGGTGATAGTTCAGTATTTGCTGTTTAAATCTTGCAAAATATCATAAATAATTGCCAAATCCCTGTGTAATCACAGTAATGTCTTGTGATTTGTTAAATTAATATTCAAAACATTTCAGTCGTAGTTGGTACTAAATATCAAAAGTCAAGATTAAAAAGTGTTCATTGTCCTTGTCCTTGTAACAAATTCTAATTAACCATCTCCTCTGCTTTTTATTTACAGTAAAGACATGTGGATCAAATCTACAAGGTCCATCAGGAACTTTCACCTCTCCAAATTTTCCTATTCAGTATGAGAGCAACTCCCAGTGTGTGTGGATCATTACAGCCAGTAATCCAAACAAGGTAATGTCTTCACTGTTTCTGAAGGTGCATCCGTGGTCTGTTCCTGACTACTAGTATTTACTTGATGTTATCCCCTATCCTATACTTTAACACTAGGTGATACAGCCACCACTGTGGATTCAAATATTCAAATGCATTTAGTAAATAGTTTCCCAGTTCACAAGTAGTTGATCATGTAGAAAAGTTGGGAGTTTGTCTGCTTTTGTCTTGTCCATTGATGGTGTCAGTAAATTTTGAAACAACTGTAAAGAATATATTAGGAGGAAGAACAAATCTAGGTGTTGGCGATATGACAAATACACGTACCATGATTTTTGGATACATTTTTTCAAATACACAATATGTATCATGATATACATGTTACAAACAAACCAACAGACTGCCAGCAAAAACAGTAGTGTTGCATTTAAAAAGAAAACTAAGAAAACTTGAGTTTTTGAGATTTTTCTGTATCTTCTACCAAAATAAATTAACACTGAAAAAGAGAGAAATCAGTATATTTTTTGGTTTCAATTTTAAAGATTCAGTTCAATATTGCAGTTCATCATTTGTTGCTTTGAATCAGAGTTTTTAATTATTATAACATACTGACAATACCCAAGATATGTCAGGAACATACATTGTGACAATATTTCACAATATCATAATATGGAAATTATATTGGCATATTCCCCAGCCCTAAATAAACTTAATCTAAGTTATATGTTGTTAAATTTTTGTCATTTTTTGTTGTCACCTGACAGTTTACATTTTTTTAAATACTTCGTAGTAGTATAGAATAAAGAGTATAGAATAGAGTAATCAGTATAGAATTGAGAGCCGTGAAAATCAAAAAGGCTTTTACCATAAACCACTGACAAAAAAGCAAAAATGTTCTATTTCATAATCAAGAGGCTGAAACAAGGATGATAAATCTTGGTATTGAGTTGATATATCATTTGCCTTACATTTATACTAATCTACATACAAGTACCACACAAACTACTTGGACAAGAACATGCTAGCTCATATTCTGTAGCAAATGGGATTATAGCTAATAAATGCTAACTTACAACTTGGAGATGTTTTTTGCTAAAAGTCTTTGATAAATGTTTGCTAAAAGTGATATCTTTTGGAAAGGACGGTAAATTAACAACGGGAAAACTGTTCCCTCTTTTTTCTTGCTGAGCAAACTCTACTTCTATTTGTCAGACCTTCCTGTCATTTGAGCAGTGCCCCATGCTCAAATGAGCCACATAGATTATGGCTGCTCTACCCCTGCATGGTTAGCATTAGCTGGCTAGTGCCTCTATGTTAGCAAAATTTAACAGGTGCTTGTTAAAGATGTTGAACAATTAACATGGCTTGCTAAGGTCACAGCTAATGTAGCTAGCTAGCATTACTTGTGATTGGGACTGAATTTGGGTGGCAATAGTACTGTGTGTTTTGGCACATGTTCCTGTTTAACCTATCAAAAAATAAGAACACAATGCTGTTGTGAGAGTCAAGATTGAAATGCACTGTAATCACCTGTAAGTTCCTCCAACTGACTAATTTTTTATACAAATTTTTGTGTCTGTGTTCTGCGTGGACTTTATTTTTTCTGCATGGGAGCATCATCAGACGTGTGTGACCAAACGCACATACAGATTAGAGGGAACAGTGGTTAGAACAAAAAAATTGCCATTAGATATTCAGCTATCTGATTTCTTGACTTGTGAACTGGTTGATATATGGATGGTATGACCACAAAGATATCTGGCAACAATTTCAGGATATAGCATATCTGCTGATGAGCACTGAGTCCAGATCATTTTACTATGCATAGAATGAAATGCTGTGGTTTTTGAGGGTAAAAGGACTGTTTTGGGGATCAAAGGACCTTTCATTCCAAATTCCAGTAGACTAATGAACATTTAAGAGTGGGACAGATATAACTTATACATGTGTATGCATACACATGTACTGTATTGTGATGAACTCCTTTTTGGTGCAAATTTAACTACATTGATGCAAGTAACTCTATACTGGATGCAACAGGAAGGTTGGCTGGTGCTTTAAAGATAATAAGTATCAAGGACTGTTTCTGTCCAGTGACTGAAGGCATTTTAATAGTTAACTGGATATTTCCAAGATCTTAGACAAGTGAATGGTTCACCTTCAGCAGTTTCAGAAGGAATTGTATTCAAAAAATCTTGCTTCTTGAGATCTTTAATTTACCCCAGTCAACATAGTAGAGGAGGTCAAAAAATGCAGATAGTGGGCTGTAACACTCTCAGCAGCACACTGCTCAGAAAATACACTAGACCCAGGGTAAGAGTGTATTTGAGCTTTTTTATTTGGGCTTGTGTCCTTGGCACTATAGATAAACAGTAACCTAACACTTTTTTAAATGAATCACTTTGTAGATTTCCAGCTCAGTCTCTTCTTTCTGCTCAGCTTTGGCTTTCCTCTACTTAGAACTACATACACACACACGCTCAGCTCAGTACTCAGGGAGAAGGAGCGAAAGAACGAGAGATCACATACATATATGTGGGACAACTAAACCCTTTAGTTTGTTCCCAAACACCTCCCTCCCAGTGCAGATGCACACTTAAACAACCCTACCTGCTACACAGGCACCTTTTTTAACCTTTTTGCTTGTCAGTTAAATCAGAAAATTCTTCCTTGAATATTACCATCTGCTATAAGCCTACAGATTCTCATTCCTATTCACAAAATACTCTTTGCATTCCAAGTAAATACTCCATTCCTTACTCACAGTTGCTAAGACAGCACAAACAAAAACTCCATGCAATATAAAACCAATGCACCATTAAAAAAGAGAGAAATACTTTCATGCTTGCATGCTGTATCATCAAAAAAATAGGAGTGGCTTAAATAAATTTTAAAAGCTTAAAGATACCATGCAACTATCCTGAACCTGCTTCCCTTTAAAAAACAACAACAACAACAACACCTATTTTCCTATAGATAATACATTAAAGACATGTTTATCAAGAATGAACTGAAAGGCCCAAAAATTACTGTCTGGGTGTTGTAAATGTATTAGCCCAGCCACTAAGGTTACAAGAATTAAAATATTCAGGCACCTCTTGAGACATCATTGCTGAGAAGAAAAATATATAAAAAGAATATATAACAAAATAAAGTAGAAGGTTGAGCAATTTTGTACCGTCAGAAATAAAGCCTTTTTTTCATTGTTGAGATATTTTAACTGCTCAACTCAAATGTTAACATTGTCTTCCTCAGATGTATCATTAGTATATAATATTAGAATACACACTCAGTGGTCACTATTAGCCACACCCTACTAATACCGGGTAGGACCCCCTTTGCTCTCGGAACAGCCTCAGTTCTTCATGGCATGGATTCCACAAGATGTTGGAAACATTCATTTGAGATTCTGGTCCATGTTGAGATGATTGCATCACTCAGTTCCTGCAGATGTTTCAGGTGCACTTTCATGCTGCGAATCTCCCATTCTACCACATCCCAAAGATGCTCTGCTGGATTTTTGAGATGGCTAAATTGTCACCATAAACATTCCCCACACCATTACACCACCACCACCAGCCTGAACTGTTGACATAAGACAGGTTGGGTCCATGGATTCATGCTGTTGACACCAAATTCTGACCCTACCACCTTTATGTTGCAGGAGAAATGGCTGTTTTTCACACCATTCTCTGTAAACTAAAGAGACCATTGTGTGTGAAAATCTCAGGAGATTAGCAGTTTCTGAAATACTCAGAACAGTCTTTCTGACACTGGCAACCATGCCAAGTCACTGAGATCACATTTTCCTCTATTCCATTGTTCATTGTGAACATTACCTGAAGCTCTTGACCTATATGTGGATGGTTTTATGCATTGCGCTGCTGCCACATGATTGACTGATTGGATAATTGAATGAATGAGCAAGTGTGCCAGTGTTCCTAATAAAGTGGAAGGTGAGTGTATATAATGTCCTGCAATTAGTATTTCACAAGTGGCTCCCATCACTTCTGGACCAGGGTCAGTAATACTGGTGCTGCTGGATCAGACTGAGCTTTTCTGATCATCCTGATTCTTCTAGCCTTCTGATTAATGGCTCTTGTCTTCTCCTCTGTCCTTTTTTGCCTCCCCGTATGGCCTTGAGAGCCCTCTCCCCAATCCCCACTCATCCTTACACTTTTATGAACAGGCATATTATGAAATTTGTTAGTTACTGTGCATGTATGGGTGGTCAGTGCCTGTTTGATTTGTGCCATTCTGACTTTTATAGTTGCACTTCAGTTTAATTTCTCTTCAAATCTCCCTGCACGTCTATTCCAAGTCTGAGGAGGAAGGCTGTTAGGTTTGTGTGTGAGTGAGAAATGAGTTTATCACTACATAATTATATGTAAATACATATTTAAGAAGTATCCCCTGCCTGCTCTCACACTGTTATCAGAAATCACATTCTGTTATCAGTGAAAGTGACTATTCTACTACGGAGTGAGTGAGCGATTTGCCCCCTGTGTAGGACTAACAGCGGTGGCATTCAAAAAAGAGTGCATACTGATAAATAGACTGTGAAATGGCTCAGGACCTATGGATTGATATCTCTCCTGTCCACATTTGTAATAACACCTGTGACAGCAGGACAGCCATCTCTGTCTCCCCAGTGCTGCACCTTGTAATTGATTTGAGTTGACATGAGCCATTAATGTTGCCATCCATCTCCAAATAACTGACCTCCCATGTACAGTATAACAAACAAGTGCTTCAAGTAAGCTTCAAGCCAAAGCCTGTGAGTCTGACTTACTCTCGAATGGTTGAAGCAATACTCCTAGGTAGTAAATTTGAGAAAACAAACATTCTCTCCTCTTTAGTAAATGGCTTCCATTGACCTTCTTTGCACCTGTCTGCACCAATGTCCATAAATATGGTTTATACCCAGCTGCAGGGAATGCTTTCTGGAGGACAAGTTAGGCTCTAATTGTATGCTGCCACATGCCATTTCAAATCCCCAATTAAAACTTCCTCTTCTTCTGCCCATTCACCCTTCAGTTATCCAGACTGTAGTCAGGGCCAGAAACTTTGGTGCAAGGTTGGTGTTGCCCGTCGGTGCTTTACAGCGTGGCATGTTCAGAACTGGCTCAGTATTCAGAGGCCTGCTGTAAAATTGTCTAGACACTTTGCCATTGTATGATGGATGGAAGGTAGCATGAATGCCTTGTGGGCCAAAGAGATGTTCTCTACCTCCTCCTACCACTCCATTCAAAGCTGTTTGGTTACTTTGAAAAGTCTGGTACATTGCCAGGATGTAGAGAATTGTGTTATTGTTTTCCTGCAGCCATGGATTTAGAAAATTTTGCTAGGGACCAGTAAACTATCATTTTTGCTATATATTTACTGAAATAATTGAGAGAGCACCTGGCAAATACATGGTGCTTTGATAAAATTGAATGCAACCTGAAAATGAATGAATGATTCTAAATGGAAAACATAATTTAATTTGCAAAACTATACGTTTGTTAAATAGAAAATTTAAATACTTAATTAAATTCACTCACTGCTGCTGTGGGTCGTCCCATGGATACCCATGGAGATGTGCACTTCACAAAAACAATTTATGGCCAAGTCTCAGCCTTTCTTCAGTAGGTATTCTGAGTCTTCTGATCCTTTCAAGATCTCTTCCTCATGTCATCTCAGAGAGTTTTTCCTTGCCACTGTATCCTCTAGCTTGCTGATTAGAGATGTAAACCCAAATCTGCATACAAATTTCTTCTTCAAGACAATGTCTATTGTTAACATTGCTATATAAATAAAAACTGAATTGAATTGAATTTGACTTGCCATTAATACAGGTTCATTGATTACTTCATTTTAGTATAATGCAAAATCAGTGGCTATTTGCTTCCTCACTTTGTGCAGCTAATGTGAATACATTTTTATTCCATCAGTTCCATCAGTGGCCCAACGTTATTTCAGGAAAAAAATATCTCATCAGCTGGAGAATCTTAGAGGACCACTTGTGGAAGACACATGTGATTCCAACAAATCATGCATTCTACAATAGGGGTGACCAATCTAATACGCAAAGGGACCATGTAGCTGCAGGTTTTCATTTCACTAAGGAGGAGTACACCTGATACAGCTCATCGGCCATTTGTACAACCAAAACCAATTGATTAAACAAGTGGAATCAGGTGCTGCTCCTACTCTGTTGGAATGAAAACCTGCAGCAACAGGGACACTTTGCGGATAATCCCTTCCCTTCAAGTGAGGGATGGCTAATGGCTGCTTATAGCACAGAACATTATTGCTTCATTTATTTTTGGCAGACACAATTCTAGTGAACCTGTTTATTTATATTGGGCTCCATGTTTTAACCTTGGTGAAAGGGTTTCATGGCATAATTCAATTTAATACATTTGTGCACACTTTTTTTTCCTGATGCCCTGAATCAAGCGTCACTGGTTTCAGTTGGAAGGTCACATACCAGTTGTCACAACAGCACATAATTTAAAAAGTTGACTTCACATTGTATACTACATGACCAAAAGTAAGTCAACACCTGACCATCACAGCCATATGTGGGTCTTCTCCAAACTGTTGCCAGCAAACAGTTATCTAGAATGTCTTTGTATGCTGTAGCTTTAAGATTTCCTTTCAGTCCAAACCTCTTCCAGCATGACAATGCCCCTGTGCACAAAGTGAGGTCCATGGAGACATGATTTGCCAAGTTCGGAGTGGAAGAACTCAATTTGGCTGCACAGAGCCCTCAACCTCAATTGAAATGCAGACTGCACACCAGGCCTCCTCACCCAACATCAGTGCCTGACCTCACTAATGCTCTTGTGGCTGAATGAGCAGAAATCTCCAGCCATGCTCCAAAATCTAGTGGAAAGCCTTCCCAGAAAAGTGGATGCGGTAATAGCAGCAAAGGGGATGCCAACTCCATATTAATGCCCATGCTTTTGGAAAGTGATTTTCAACAAGCACATATGGGTGTGATGGTCTGGTGGAAACATACTTATGGCCATATAGTGTACTTACAGGGCTCGATTCTGGGTCATTCAGCTTGTGCTCCCTAAACAACACATAACCAGCCATGAATAGGCAGTTTTATGAATAGACGGTATCATCAAACTGCAAATTTAGTGGCTTCTTACCCGTTTTAAGTCAGACAAACTTTCTTTATCCATAAAGTTTCCTTGTGGTAAATTTACACAGACTACGACTTGTCTTATACAATTTACTGGGTAATTTAATCTAAGACTACTCTTAAATTCACTAAAGTACACTAAACCTAATTATGCTACAGCATACTTCAGTTCACTTGCAGCCAACTAATGAAAGTAATACTTAAAGTGTACTAAAATGGAACAACTATTTTTATACTTAATGTACTTTGTATAAAGCAGTATTAAAGCCAAATTTTAATTGTGTTAAATGTATTTAACCATGCTAAAATGAAAATAATTCAAATATATTTCTGTATGCTTTAAATTCCAGTATATCAAAAATACAATTAAATACATTTATATTTTTACTAAGAGAGCCTGAATATTTGTTCAAAATATTAACTATGGATCCAAACTGCTCGGAATGGACATAACAAAGCACTACAAAAAACATACTGTAAACTGTACACTGCAAAAAAAAAAAAAAAAAAAAGCCATCTTAGCAAGTTAAAAAAAAAATTACTTGGAAAATAGTCACATTATAAGATAAGCAAACAAAATATGTGATTATTAAACTTATTTCTAAACATTTTAAAATAATTTCAAGCTTGAAATAGTCTTGTTCTATTGACAGATAATTTTGCTGATTTTAAGCATTTATTTCTAGAAAGTATCTGTCAATAAAATAAAAAAATGTAGCTTGAAATGGGTAAAACTGTCTAGAACAAAGTTTAATAATCCTGTATTTGGCTTGATGTCATTTTATAATAGGAAAATACTAGATTAATTAGACTATATTAAAGCTATTTTCACATGCTAAGATTTTTGCATTGTAAATCTAAGTACGTGGATTCAGCGGGGTTACTTAAAGTGTTTACTGTGTTTTTAGCATATACAGTAGTATCCATCTTTTACACAGTAGACCTAAGTTAGGTGCTACATTCTTCCCTTGTAATGTATATTGGGATTTTAACAACACCTCTTGCCAAAAAGCAGTTTTACAGAATCATACAACTGTGATGAATTACTGTAGAAAGGACGAGAGCCATCAGTAATTACCCCAAGTTTTATATCCCTGAGAGGGATTTCTATAGAGGCTCATTTTTCACACTTGCAGTGTTGATTTTTAGCACAATAAGGTGTGAGGCATTCCTTTCTTTTTGTGTTACTGCAATGTATAATTAGGCCTAAGAGAGTTTTATCAGCTGTACTATTTTGACAGAAGTGCAGTTGGACATACAGTGAAAGCTGCATAGTGCTCATGTGCTGACCGTTATAGCCTGAGAAGCGTACTGACTCATAATTGTCACAGATCCGTAATTGCATTTACAGAAGGAAAGGTCAGCCTTCGTATGTGTCAGGGTGTGTAGCAGTTCCCAGATAAAGGTGCCATGTAATTAAAAGGCGTTTGAAGCATACATCATCCTGTAAAATAGTCTCTATTTTGGATGGTGGATGGTGTAAGATAGGAAAAGAGCAGGTATGCAAATGTTTTAGCTCCAAAGATGTGTTTAATAAATTGCTTTGTATTTCACCAACTGTATTACTTTATGAACATCTAGCAGTTGGGTGGACCATACCTGTTAATTAGATTTAAAGACTAAGTGCAATTTAAATCTGTTTGTTTCAACAGGACACTTTCTAGTTGGTGTTTGGTTGGGTATTGACTACTTTACTGAAGTAAAGTGCATGTTGAAGCTGTGAGTAATCCTACTGTATAAACATTACTTAACGGATTAAATAAAAGGCAAATGGTACCTGCTGTAAGACCTTGCTTATAGAAGTGAGGATGCCTATTCTTATATACATTAGCATACATTATTACAAAATTATTTTATGTGATGTAAATATTCTACAGAAAGTATAAATAGCTAACAATAATTTCATAGAAACAAAACAGAATATTCCAAAGTTATTTGTTTTTATTGTGCTGCACTGAGGGACAGGCTTTCAGTGTGTAAACCCAATGCTTAGTCTAGTAAAAGTAATCCAGAAATCATGGTCAGACTTCATAGCTGAAGACACGTAACAGGCAGACTGGATAAAACACAGATCATCTTTAAGCAGTAGACAAAGAAAAAAAAACACACCCACACACAGGCATGAGTCAGAAAATACAGAATATCCCAAAACACAAGAACCAGGCTTGCATCATAAGACCGTGCAGGGAGACAAAGTAAAACATAGGGAATATACTGTATACACAAATTAAAAAAATAAGAAGAAGCAGAGAGAGACACAGTTGAGGAAAACAGCACTCATTATGGGGACCGTGATGCAACTCAAGGGGCATGCTCGGGTCTCAATTTGATCTTGTGAACTTTTGACAAGTTCCACCAAAACTCACTTTTAATGCTCTAAGCTTATGTCAAGTTACCTCTTCTACATCATTTAAAGCTGGCTTTAAACTGTACGTTTTTCAACTCAATTTTGCTGTCACAGACAAAAGCAGCACGGCACATTGTAAAACGACTCATGACTCGTGAGTTGAGATCTGCGGTCATAGAATGCATAAGGTGACATGCTCACAAGCGACTAATTTAGTCCCATTGCTACCAAAGACAGCTGACAACTAAATTCTGGCGTGACACTCGTCTAAAAGCCACCAACAGGAGGGCGATAAAGGATGACGCAAAGTTCTTGAGACAGCTACAGATACTGTAGCAGAAAAGGCAAAACGTAAAGGAAATATGCTAATGGCCAGAAAAAAATATCCTTACTACGTTGAAGCTCAGGTTGAATTATGTTTCAAGCAGAACATAGTCTTTTTTTTTATCTCAGGTATATTGTTAGTGGATCTTCATCAAACCGGTTTAAAGCAACACTTTTGTACACAATAGCTAGCTAATCTTCCCATAGGCACACATGTATGCTGCCTGTCTAGCAGACACAGAAAATGCTGGTCTGGGTTCATGCCTTAGTTCCAAAGAAGTAGCAAAGCTAATAGAGAATGCTATCAGAAAATTGAGTAATATATTTGTGAAGTTCAAAAGTAATGTTCCAGTAATATTTTGAACATATCTGCTGTAATAATAGCTTGTTCCAAATGTTCTTAGATCTCTGATCACAGCATGTTCTCAGTTAGACACAAGCATACATTATGGAAAGATTTGTGTTATATGTGACAGCAATGTTGCTGGACCATTTATAAATGTACCGTGAAAACATTCTCGAAACAGCCAGAAAACCTGAGAGATTAGATGTTCTTAGAACCAAAAGTTCTTTCCAGCAGAAGTAGATCTAGCGCTCCATCACTTTCCTAATCCTTCATTGCCCTCAGCTCTCTGATGAAAAGCCACAGCGATGTTTATTCTGGCCTGCCCTCTTGATAAGTCCAACTCGTTTTAAGAATTTCTTTTTCTGGTCCATCTTCATTCACTTATTCAGTGGCAAAATTGGATTTTCTTTGTTGCTCACTGCTGTATCTCATCTGTCTTCTCCTCCTGGTATGTTTACACTTCCTGGCCACTGAGCGCTGTGCACACACAAAATGATGGATAGACATGAGAGAATCCCTTCATGTGCTACTGGATAACATATTCAGCCTGAAAGTGAATTTTTTTTTTATTTCAGAGACTGTAATTTTTTTTCCCTCAGATTATCTGTTTATTGATATCTTATGGAATATAAACATATAACTGAACAATTAAAACACTCAGAAGGCCAGTCAGGTGACAAGATTTTGTCAGTTTTCAAACGAAAAATCTGAACTGTTGAACTGACTGGGTTCGATTGATAATGTTTTACTAAATGCACAGGTAAGGAGAGGGAGAGACTGACAGCACTGATGGAGGTTAGTGATCAAGAAGAAAGAAAATGTAAGAGAGTTTTTAGTTGTAGTATGTGCTTTCTGACTAACAGCTCTACCGTCCTCTGGCTGGGGATGGAGTAGATTCCTTCCCTGTTCATATTAAGATTTCACTTAATACATCCCATTTGTGAGAATAAAAATTGAGAAAAGCTGTCAAATGTCACTATCACCTTGAAATTTGTAAACTCATCTATAGAGCAAAATGACTGAACCAACTGAGATTGTCCTTTTGCTTAATCTATGACTGTTGCCAGAGAGCATTTGCATGTACAAACTGTGAAGAAACAGATCTACTGTCGGCCAACGTGACCAAAAAGCCATATATTTAAAATCAATTTTATTATTGCCACTCTAAAAATCCATGATGAACAAACATGTCATGGGCAATTTTATTTTTTATTTATTTAGACCTTAGTAAAGGCATAGCCTCCATCCATAAATCTCTAGTGAAGCCCCTGGCCGTGAATAAGAAAGAGCTTGAAAGATATTGACCCTGTGGCATTAACCAGTGGGCACTGTTGGGCCCCAAATCATAGCTTTTAATTAGAGCTAATTAAAGTAACAGGGCACTCTGCATTGCAGCTCTGGCAGAGTAAATATTTTGTCCATGAAAACATATAGGCTTTGTATTACCTCCTGGTGTGTAATTTGATTGGCAAATAAAATTGTACACACTGGGGGGTAAAATGGATTCACTGATTGTTTATCTTACATTACTGCCTTAATGATTTCCTGGAGGGCTGAATAACACACAGGCACGTTCCTTTGATGCAGAAGCATTGATTATGGATTTTAAAAGTTCACTTGGTGCATCAGATTAACTAGATTTAAATACATTTGCAATCTGTTTTTTTTTTACTGAGGACTAAGGCTCTTTATTTAAATATCTCTGCAATCCTTTTTATCAAAGAGTAAGTCTCTATTAGTCCTTTTAGTGCTGTGTCCCTAAATCCAGCTTAAGAGATGTCTGTACTTCAGACATTTCAACGCAGCATTTTATTGTGTTGCTAAGGAGTTCCTTTGTGTACTCCTATTGTTTTGGAAAAGACAGGGCATAAATACCAGTGTCACTGGAGTTTTTCTTGCATAGAGGTGACAAGCTGCTGCTGTTTTCTAGCTGTGTAGAAAAGCTAGCCTGTAGCATAGACTGTTTTTCATTGTTTTAGTGTAGGAGTGAAAAAATGTAAGAGTAATGTTATATATAAAGGATAAAACATGATGGGTGGTATGATAACTTACCACCTTGCAGGTGATTATTTTCCTATAACAGCATGTCTCAAAGTATTTTATTCCTCCTTTACCACAGACATTTTTTAATTATTAGTGACTGGCAGGTACTTTTTATCCATTTATAGACACAAGTTAATTCCTGTTATCATTTACGTCATAGCAGCTATAAAAAAAAAGTCGTTCCCTCATCAGCTTCATCAGTTTTTTCTTCTCTTTTCAAACCCAGCTTGTCATGTTACTGAGAAGTTCTCTGTCTTGAAGTCTCTCCCGTGGCAGAAACCATAAATAAATGTTAAATAAACGTCTCTCTATAGAAAGCGTCACCATATCAACATTTATGTGATTTTCTTTGTTACATAACAGCACATTTTTTAATCTGTTTATTTTTCACCATAAATTATGTAGAGGTCTACCATAGAAGTCCCTGTGAATGATTTGTTATTATAGAAATAATGATGTATAATGAGCACATTCATGAAAACCTGTGATTTGTGTTATAGCTAGTTATAAGCACTATTGTCAGAGCTGTGCTGCTGTAGAAAATTAATCAGAACCTTCTGACCAATTAGATTTGAGAACCCAACAGCACTGGGTTATAAATAACAATAAAGTGTGCTCAGAAATTACTAAAAAAAGACTCTGGGTTCTTTGCCAAACTTATCCAAATGAAGGTGTCACATATTTCTTGGAATTTATTCATTGAACAATGTAAATTGCATTAAAACAAAGAGAACAATTGTACAATTAACCCTTATCATAAGCACTCAAGTGGTGCTGTGCTGCACAATGGCTGCAGTGCATAAATAGCTCTTATTATTATTATTATCATTATTATTATTATTATTATTATTATTATTATTATTATTCATTTGAAAGGTCCATTTAAATCACTCCAAGCCAATTATTTTCTAACTACCTCTTTGTCTTTATTTTGATTGTCATGTGAGTTTCAGTGACCCACAGCCGCACAGTTTTACTGCATGGTAGGTGAACATGATACCCTACTTATGCTTGATGGATCTGTACTGGCACATGCAGTGAAAATGGCATGCTCATGGCTGTTGTGGCTTGACTGCTGGTCACTGCACCGTGTGCACAAACATTTTTCTAATAACTTTTTCCTCACTCAGCACTCAGTGCCAAGAGCATAATCCAGCTTCAGAGTACAGTGTGTGCCTGCTGTTTATGGGCGCACAGCCTCATGTGCAGCAGTTTTGCAGCTATTAAAGTTTTAAGACTCATACAGCAGTTTTTCAATTGAGATACATTTCACTGGTTAATTTATAACAATGCCTTACTTATGCTAATTACACCCTCTCAAGTATTATACAATGGTGCTTTGAATGGGGAAAGGTTCTAGCTTCCTAAAGCTGGAACCCTCTGTAAGATTTCGGTTAAGAAACTGAAGAACTTGGAATTTGGGGTTCCAAATAGTACTTCTTTGTCCTGAGAGTGTTCAGCACGAGCATGAGCTAAATCAGTATAATTTTTTTCATCCTCTCTTTGTGGTTCCTTGTACTGTGGTCCAATACGTAATATATACAGTCCTGAGTCCAGAGCCTGCTGTTGACTGTCTGTTGGGATTGTGTCCAGCTGGTGGTCCACAGAATGAAGTGTGATTATTGATCCCAGTCGGCAAGCCTAAACTGAAGAAAATGAGAATTTGGATGCCCTGTGGCAGTATATGCATGTTTCATGTTTCTGCATGGACAAGGCACCTTGTTGGGTCAATGGTTACAACAAGAAGCCTACTTTTACTTTGAGTATCTTGCTGAATGTTAAAGCTGTATGAAGCTAAACTGGACAAACATGTTCATGTATGCTAATCAGGGATACGTACTCCGCACAGTTAAGAGTATGATAAAAGAAAAAAAGGCTGGTGCTGGATTGTACTCTAAACTGTCCTTCAGCTGAGTCATTTACCTGGTCATGTCCTCAGTAAGGCTGCCATTCTCTAGACATTTTGGTGTTTTAGTTTGTCTTTTAACTTTCTCTACTTTAACAAAGTCCTCAATATACATGAGGTTGTAAAGCTGTTTTATAAGTAATTACATTTAGACATATTTGTTGCATAATGTATAATGGCACTGAGTGTTCGTACTTATGCCTGGTCTTGTTTTTGCCATATAAAGGAGTTCTTGATCAGAGGCAAACAGAGAGGGAAGTGGAATATTCTTATGCTGTCCTGGGGCAAAGCATTGCAAATAAACTGCAAAATATCTTTGCAGAACCATTAAGTCCAAAGAGAGAACTTTTTTTTTTTTTTTTACTGAACTGGTGCACCCATATTATAGTGGCTCAATTACTTTTACATATGATATGCAGGTTTATTATAGTCATTCTATGACTTCTCTTACTTTATAGCAATATTGAGTTGTAAATGAAATGACACCATATATGAATGTAGTGACAAGAGAACATCTGAATGCTATATCTGTGCATCTTTTGATGAAAAACAATTGTATTACCTTATTGAATTGGTAGTGGACACCCTTTGCAGTGCCCCTCACACTATAGCCATGTCACCTTCTCGGGGAAGGAACGACTTGTAATAGCTAGCCAAGTATTACAGTTTAAACTTTGTGTGTAGTTCCAAGGTCATAAAAAAAAAAAAAAAATACTGCATGTGTGGATTGTCTGTTAATGGAATGGTATGTTAGCTACATTACCAACCATATACCCAGAAACTTACACAGCTGAAACTCCTTCAATGGTACCAACTTGGGTTTACAACTTAGGATTAGATGTTTTCCTTTTAATCAAGTCAGATGTCATCTTGCAGGAAAAATATTTAATTTTAGAAATAACACTTTACTTGCATAGTCTGCATTAGACAGTCTATAAACCTTCTATAGACTATCATGAACCAGCCTATTAACCATCTATCAAAAATAGGTACTAAAATGTATCAATATTGTTATCATGAACTGTAGTTAAGAGTTTATAGATTATCTGCTGAACATCAATGTTACGATCACCAGCTGAAGTGCCCACGAACACCACTAGAGGGCACTCCACCTTGGACTCTTGCTATTGTTCTCTGGACTCCATTTCCCATGTGTTCCTTGCCCCTCATGTGATGTTGTCATGTGCTACCATTGTTTGTGTGTTAGGTTCTGATTGGTTCCTTGGCTACATGTGTCTTGTTTTCATTGGTCGGTTTTCTGTATAAAGGCTACTCACACCTGCTCCTAGGTTGCTGATGATTGTTTGGTTGTATTTGTGTTTCGTGTTTGTAGTTTCCTAGTGTCCAAGTTTCCTAGTTTACCTGTGTTTTGACCCTTGGACTGTTCTCCCTGTTTCTGATTGTTTGCTGCCTGCCCTGACCTTTGCCTGTGTTCCTGGACTACTCTTTTGCCACTGCCTCGGATTATACTGTTTGCTGGTGCTTGGCCCTGCCTGTTTTTGACCACGATTGTAAATAAAGCCTTGCGTTTGTATCCCCAACTCCGTTGTCTTGAATCTACACGTTACAGAATCATCAGCCACACCCGGATCCAGCGGCTTTTTCAGCATTCCGGGTCAATTATGGACCCAGTCGACCAACTACTGCACCTTCGGCAAAAGAACCTATCTATCGAGGAATATGTTCATCAATTCTGTGAGTTGTCATATCAAGTACCGATATATGATGAAATTTTGTTTAAGGACTTGTTCCATTTTGGACTTAATGAGCCAACAAAGTCATTGTTACCTGAAGGGGAATTCAACTGTAGTCTAAGAGACTTTATGGACTATGCACTGTTGTCATGTGGCCCTCCCTTTACTGTGGGAGAGGCAGAGGATTTTGAAACCCCAAAGAATTTTTTGGGGGTGGGCCAGCAGTGGCAAGCTCCGGCTGCAGCAGAGTTTGACCCATCATGGCCACCAGCAGGTCCAGTGATTATGGTCGCCACTCCTGTGTTCTCTGCACCTTCCTGTTCTGTGATCCCCAGTCCAGAGCCTCGTCCCAAGATGGCCGCCAGTCCAGAGCCTCGTCCCAAGGTGTCTGTCACACCAGAGTCTTCAGCCATTATCGATGTCAAGCCTCAGTCTTCAGCCATCACGGATGCCACTCCTGTATTCCCGAGCATCGTGGATGTTGCATTTGAAGACACCAAGGCTTTCCAAGGGCGTTTGAGGCTGGTGTCCAGTCTGGCGGACCCACCGTTGATGTCGGGGGGTGCAGCAGGCATTCCAGGAGCTTCGGCATTGGTCGTCACAGAGACACTTCCTCTGTCCTCAGTGCTCCCTGTAATGGCGGTTGCCATCCTGTGTGTTTGGGCTACACACTGCTCTGTTCTCGCTCCAGTCCATGAATTTAACCCCAAGTCTGCTCCAGTCCGTGAATCTGTTCCTGAGCCTACTCCAGAGCCCGCTCCAGTCCTCGAATCTGCTCCAGTCCTCGAATCCACTCCAGAGCCCGCTCTAGCTCCCGAGGTGGCAGCTCCCACTGCAGAACCTCCCGAGTTGGCGGCGTCCGCTTCTGGACCCTCTGACTGTCCTGTCACGGCCAAGGAGGCCGTCTCCGAGCTCCTCGCCTGCCCTGTCACGGCCATGGTGGCCGTCTCCGAGCTCCTCGCCTGCCCTGTCACGGCCATGGTGGTCGTCTCCGAGCTCCTCGCCTGCCCTGTCTATGAACTCTCAGCCTGTCCTGTCTCAACCGCAGAGGCCATTATTAACCTCTTGGTGCCAGTCCCGCCTGATCCGCCTTGGTGGACACCTGCCTCATTAGCACTACGTTGGTGGACATTTGCTCCCCTCTGTTCTGCTGTGGGGATCCTTGCTCCCCTCTGTTCTGCTGTGGTGGTCGTCTGCTCCGCCGTGGGGATCTTCGGACCCCTCTGCTCCGCCCTGGCTCTCTTCAGCTCCGCCCTGGTGCCCGTCAGCTCCACCCGCTCCGCCCTGGTGCTATTCTGTTCCGCCTGCTCTGCCCTGGCTCTCCGCTCTGCCTCAGTCCCCTGTTCCTCCACTTCCACATGGACCTGGCCCTCCACCCCTTCCTCTGTTCCGCCTCCGCTCCACTTCCCTCCTGGATTCAGGTCTACTTCTGTTGAGGAGCGTCTGGAAGCCGCTCCTTGGGGGGGGCTATGTTACGATCACCAGCTGGAGTGCCCACGAACACCACTAGAGGGCACTCCACCTTGGACTCTTGCTATTGTTCTCTGGACTCCATTTCCCATGTGTTCCTTGCCCCTCATGTGATGTTGTCATGTGCTACCATTGTTTGTGTGTTAGGTTCTGATTGGTTCCTTGGCTACATGTGTCTTGTTTTCATTGGTCGGTTTACTGTATAAAGGCTACTCACACCTGCTCCTAGGTTGCTGCTGATTGTTTGTTTTGCTGATGATTGTTTATTTTGTTGCGTTCCATGGGATCCTAATAACGATGCACAGCTTTAGTCACAACAAGATGTCCTGTGAGTCTTCTGGCAAAAAAAGAAAAAGAAACTGAATGTTGCGCCTCATATTTGTATCTGTATGGAATATATTATATGTTAATTCCAAATAACGTGTTCATATTCTGTTATATCTCTAATCTATAGATTATCACCACCATTTTTATAACTATTTTTACAATTGGACCATCTAAATAAGTAAAAGAAAAAAGGCATATTCTGTAGAGTGTCTGTAGAATATCTACTAAATATCAACAACCATAAACTGTTAGTTTATGCATTAGTTGATAGGTGACTGTCCTCAACTGGCCTGACAGATTATTGGTTATTTTTCTAAAGTAAATAAAGTGTTAACAAAAATAACTATTGTGGCTTTCAGTTGTAGTACACAATTTGTTTTTACGCATAAACTACGTTAGATCATTTTGCACGTTGCTAAGCTTTATTTGTGTTTTTTTCTGACAGGTGATCCAGATTAACTTTGAGGAGTTTGACCTGGAGCTTGGATATGACACACTAACTATTGGAGATGGTGGAGAAGTAGGAGACCCCCGGACAATCCTGCAAGTGTAAGTGTCTCAATCTTGTTATAATTATTGTACAATTGTTATAAAATTTTACTCAGTACTTCATTTGTTTCATTTCATTAGAGACATTTGTTTAAAAAGGTTGTTACATTTCCTCACAATTCTGTTCAGTCCATTTTTTTTCACCATGTTCATATTTACATCTTCTCCACTGACAAGGAGGTCAACGCTTGTTCAAAACCAATACCTAAACAGATGTTGGAGCGTACAAACGCACCATAAAACTCTACACACACATACTGTATAAACATAATTAGTGATGTTTGAAACTGCAGATACATGTTTGTATCTATTTCTTCTAAATATCATAGTTACTTCTAAGGTTAATTAGCATTAACGGTGTTGCTCTCCCTCACTTTGTAGCATGCACCAGTATATGACTGTTTCTTCAAAGAACTGAACTGCGTGTGGTGTTGTCATGTTGATGTAATTACCCCTCCTCCATATTCTGACATCACAAGTTCAAGTTTGGTGCCAAATTGGAACTAGTTTTGATGTTTTTGCTTTTGCAGTTGTACTATAATGCCCATATACTACATCTAACTCATATGCTTGTGTTTCGTCAGTTTGACGGGCAGCTTTGTTCCGGACCTCATCGTCAGCATGACCCATCAGATGTGGCTTCATCTTCAGTCTGATGAAAGTGTTGGCTCCATCGGTTTCAAGATTAACTACAAAGGTAAAGGAGATAATACGGTATTATTATGAAACAACATTGCTTCAGTACCAGCAGGAAGATGAAATGCAATGAAAGACCTAATTTACAGTAAAGTACTGTAATTTATTTACAGGTAATTACTGTACTTTTTACAGCATATCTCTGTATGTTTCTACATTTGCTCATTCGGCAGACACTTTTATCCAAAGCAGCTTACAATTGAGGCAGGATACAACTGAGCGCTTGAAGGTTAAGGGTCTTGCTCAAGAACCCAACCTTGGGAGATTGATGGTGCTGAGATTTGAACTCACAACCTTCTGATCTGTAGCTTAAAGGCTTAAATACTGAGCCTTCACTTCTCAACTAGCTTACCTTTGAAATAGCTTGCACTAAAGACAAATTTCAAAGAAGTCTGTACCAGCATATGAACTTAAACTAAAGGAGGGTTTGTGTTCACCTAAAAGAGTCAGTAAAATAAAAGGCACAAAAAACTATCCATTCCTTTTCAGAGAATCTTTACAATTGTCACTCCCACCTAAAGCATCTCCCACTGCAGTGCGTTTTCTGGTATTTTACTGTAAACCAGTGCACTGCTCTAACCATTTACAGTATAATCTTATAAAATAACAAAACAGTATTTTTCAAGAAATTAAATACTATACATTTACTGCAAGTTTTTACAGTGCTGAATGGAAGCAACATTTATATTTGGCTTGATACATTTTAAAATGTTTCAAATGTCAGATTTCTAGGGATGCATTTTTGCCCTTTGTCTTATTCCATTGTGACTTCAGTGAACAAATTCAGAGTTAGACTAGCCAACAAATATGAAAGAAGAGACAGAGACCTTGCGAAAGACAGAGGAAGAAAGAAATGAAAAGGCATTGGAAACAATAGCAGACCACATTTAATTGAACGGAACTGTCAGGAAGGTGGTTCATTCTTTCTACTCCTTTCAGTTGGCTCAAGCTGAAAGGAGTGGAAATATTTCTGTGCTCACTGACAGGTGATTTCTGACTTATTGTCAAAGGTCATTCGCTTTGTGTTTCCACAGCAGTGTTTGATAGATGTTCGACAAAGAGGGTAGGGTGAAATCAAGCAGTCCACTTGTCATGGTACTGGTTTATGTCAAAGCTATAGCTACAAGAACGAGACTTCCCTTTATTTAACATGTGCAATATGCACTCGAAAGAAGCGGGAGTCCCTACATAGCCCATATCTTTGATTATCTCCACTGCCTCAAGGTTTAGTAATAAATTAATGTCAGCTTGATAAACAGCATGCCATCTGGGGTAATGAGAGAGAAACACACATGCACAGAGAGGGAGAGAGAGAGAGGAAAGAAGCGGAGTTAGGAGAATCCGTTGGAGCTTAAACTCGGAAAGCAATGATAAAGGAACAGAGGAGTGAATTACGCTTTGTTTCCCAGATATTTGTTCCTATATTTTGTTCTAAATTCCAGCTAGAACCTTTAGAAATCCCTAGAAACCTTTTCAAATGCCAGCTTATGGAATTGCAGTCTAAAAGAAAGTAATGTTTTCAGGGAAGCCATTTTCTCCGTATGCTCATGAATTTGGTTGGTTGGTTATTGATTTTTTTTTTTTCTTCTGAATTTATCCAGGCTGCTTACTGTCTGTCTTCTATCACATCTAATATTTGTTGTTTATGCTACGATAGCAGCATATGAGTCAATAATCCTGTGGGAGGTTACGATCATGCTGAGTTGTTAGTGGATGTTTTTTGGCATACACTTTGTTTGCCTCCTTTCAGTTAAAAGTAAAAATGTAAAGTGTGAAGGTTTTCTGGGTAAATAAAAGCAGACTCAAAACTGGTAGCTTTATAAATAATGGGGAGATATAGCAAAACATGCAAACACATGCAGTGTTATTAATCCAATGAATCCTATACCTAGCTAACCAAGGCAAAGTTTAAAATGTAGTTGGAGATAGATTTGCTCAAATAGGATATTTCATGAAAGCTTATCTGATATTTTAGCAGATGTTCTTTATAAATATTCAAATATCTGAATATTTAAATATTTTTTTCAAGGTAGCTTCCAAATATTGCATCACTTTCTTTTTCTTCAGTTCCACCAACTTAATTGCTTTAGTCTGGTTCTCAGCCTCAGTTAGTCCTATTCTGAAACACTTGCAAGTGGTGAATCATATTAGAAAGAAAGAGCAAAATTTTTAACAAAGTTGAAAGGTTTATCTGAGTGCATTGCTGAAAATGTATTTCATTATCCAAACTGAAAAATGAACTTGAACACCTGTGCAGATTATGAGAACCGGTATCATCAGTGTTGGCTAATCCTGCCTTCACATTAATCTTATGAGATTTATTATTAAATATTTACACTGAGTCACAAGTTGTATTTATATTGCATGCTGTATTCATATTCCTGTCTGAACTGACATCTAAGAAAGTTTTGGTTCTATGCTAATATTTTTTATGTGGTATTTAAAAATGATCATTTTTTGCAAATGATGACTGTAAAGATTAGAAATAGCACTTGATCCGATACAAATATTGGGTATCGGGCCAATACTAGCAAATAAAAAAAAAAAAAATAAAAAAAAAAAGCTTGATCAGATATTGGATAAAACGTATCAGATCCTGTAACAAATGGCAAAGATTGGAATTGGATTTGGAAAAGAAATTTATTTTTGGTATTGGAAATGGCTACATGTAAATAGATTTGACTGGATTTTCTTTTGCTAACATAGATATCTGATTGGTTGTCTGTATTGACTGATACTCAAGATTTCAGTATCGGAAAAGAAAAAATGATATTGTGCCATCTCTAGTAAAGCTGGTTTCTTTTCGCAAAGCAGAGTAAATTCCCACATTGTGTGTGTTGCAAAGTGTGTGGTGCTACAATACCGAAATTGAAACAACAAACTATTGTCCAAAAGAAACATTTCTTTCTCAGTTCCATTAGACACTGCAGCAGTGCACATATTTCATGGTACTTATGGTAACTATACTATACAGTGCTATACTTTAAGATATTATTTAAAGTTTTGCTCTGTAGTTTTCTAGCTCAGTGGTTCTGACTCGCATTCCTGCACAGATCTTTTCTCCAGTGATTTTATTTTTTGATGTTATTTTAAATTTATTCATAAGATATATTTAGTTTAGATACATAGAAAGTGTAGTTTTACTGCTTTTTTTGGTTGGAGAAAAATATGTTCTAGTCAAGTAGTAACAAACTAAAAAGTTCATAGCCTGAATGTATAGGAATATATGACAGGTTTGACCTTGCAGGGACAGTTAGCTGGTCCCAGTGAGGAAACATGCTTTTTTTAAAACCTCTTTTATTTAGGAAACTAAGATTCAAAAGATTTTCTTTTAGTTACTGAAGTTAAGATTATGGTTATATTCAGGTAATAATAACTATGTCAGTGGAAAGTCCCCACAGTGATATTAAGACAAACGTGAGTGTGTTCTGCACTAATTCATTGGCATGTATTGTGTGATTCCAGAATCATACCCTAGCTCTCTGTTTGACTTGAATCCTGATTGTGACATTCTTGTGTTTACTCCTGATAGTATTTTCCCACGTTTACCTCCTCATATTGCGTATGTCATTGCACAAAACCTGTAATTGTTTAAATTCTACAAATGGAACATTTTTACTGGCTTGTTTATGGCCTCTTACAATTTAACATAAAACTGCAAGACACTCTGAAGATCCTTTTAATAAATTGGAGTAAAAACTGTGCAGTTGTTCATTATTCCACACAGAGTGGTCTTATACTTCCTCACCAGCTGTGTTTTGTAGGAAGCAGTAATCAAACATCTAATTAAAGAATGCTATTAAAGGACACGCACTTTAATATTATTTTCTGCATACTTTATCTCTGTTATTATTTCAAACTGCTATTCTGGAAACTTTGCATAAACTGACCGGGTTTTATAAGCTCATTTAGAATGAAGTGGTTGAACAGGTGAAGGGATATTGCCCAGCATGTTTGGCTGTGTAAACATTATTTCTACGGCCTCACCTTTGATTGGCTTGCGAAAACATGTTTGGGCACAAATCACCAACTATAATTGACTTTGGGATAAGAGATGCATGAAGGAAAAAATAATTGAAATGAGCCATCGTCCATGAAGCCGAAGATCTAGATGTATCTCCTGTTTATATTTTAAAGAATGTTATGAAATTAAAGTCTGTTTCCTGACGTTTATGTGAAGGGTGATTTAATGAGCCCAACAACAGTTCAGGTATATTTCACGGATGGTATAATTATATGGTAATTACAGCAATAAAAACTGACTTCCCACCACATAACCTTTACAGGCTATGTGTATATATTCCTATATATAATCCCTGTTGGATGGTAATGCTTATATACACACACATCCAGCTAGGCCTTCTGAAATCCTGAGGCAGTCACGCGTAGAAAGTCTGTCATGTTGAGTAGCTCTATAGCTTATGGATTCCCGGCTGACTCATCCCATGTCCACCATTCACTTAAGAATAGCGTTATCTGACACTATGGTTTCCTGCAGACAATTTGTTCTACATGTTGCTGCCGTTGTAAAGCACAAAGCAGTAAATATGGCCTAACCTTCCTCAGCCCTGCCTTCAGACTGAAGCAGTGAGCAGGGCATTGTGGCACTCATAAAGAGTGTCACGCAGGAAATTAATGCCATACATCACACATTGGCCAAAGACTTCTATAGAGAAATCACCTTCCGATGAGCTCCAGCATTAATTTTACCCCATATATAATTTACTGGAATTATGCTTTTGTCCTCCTCACCTCGTCTTTTATGCATGAAGAGCACAATGGGGTTCACAGTTGGGGGTCTGCAGGAAGACATATTGCCCTCTCCATTAGCCTACCATGCAGTGTGTGGGCTCTGTGCAAGGTGGGGTACCCACAAAGTAGGTTGATGACGAGGTCAGGCTCATGCAGGATGTCCGTCAAATGTGTGCTTTGTCTAAATGACTCTTTAGTGGCCAAGTTCTCCCCATCCTTCATAGTTTATGGAGTCAGGCTTATCTAGAGAGTAAGTACAGTTTTATGAAAAATATTAGCCACCCTAGCCAAATTACATATCTTGTTGATTTTTGAAGTGAAAAGAAGTAAACACAAACTATTAAAAAAAACATCTGTCTGCAAATATTAATGCACAGACATTTTATATTTGATGAAAAAAAGAATAACAGTGGCATGTGCAAAAGTTTGGACACTCTGCTAAGTCAGTTCTGAGTAACACTCCCTTTAGCAGCTTGCAAGCTTATAGCCAGCAAGGAGTCTTTCTGTTCTTGTTTAAGACCTACCTACATATTTCCAATGATTTCAAGTCAGGGCCATCCCAAGAACTTCAGCTCATGTTTCTTTATGTAATTCATGGTGGATTTGGAGGTGGGTTTTGGATCATTGTCTGTTGTAGAAGACAGTCTCTTTTCAGCTTCAGTGTCTTGACTGACTGTGTCACCTTTGCCTCCAGAATTTGCTGATATTTACTGGAATCCATTTTTCCATCCAGCTGTGCAATGTTTGTTGTGCCACTGGCTGCCACACACCCCTAAAGCATAACAGATCCACCACCGTGCTTAACAGTTGGCAAGGTGTTCTTTTCATCAAATGCTGATTCTTTTTTCTCCACACATACCTTTGGTGATTGTGGCCAAAGAGTTTTTATTTTTACTTCATCAGAGCACAGTACATGTTTCCAAAATGCCTCTGGCTTATCTCAATGTTGTTTTGCATACTGCTTTGCATCAGACTTTTGAGATGAGGTCACAGGTTCCTTCTGATGACTCTTCCATGCAGATCATATTTGTGCAAGCATCACTGCTTAATAGAACAGTGCCCTGCCACTCCTGTGTCAGATGGAAACTTCCTGCATGTCCTTAAGGTCATATTGAAGTTTCGCTTTGCCTTGAAATTCTGTCTGAAAGTTTTCATGGTCTTCCAGATATTGCCTTGACTTCCACAGTTCCCCAAAACTGCCATTTCTTAATAACATTTTGAAATTGAGCTGGATGCTTTGGTATCTTTTTACAGCCTTCCTCTGCTTTGTAAGCATCTATTAGATTGATTTCCAGATCCTCAGACAGCTGCGTAGTTGTTTTTCGGTTGTTTAATGTGAGCACAAGGTTTGAAGAGTCAGAGAATTTAGCTGGGGTGCCCAAACTTTTGCATACAACTGTAAGTAAGTATGTTTTATGTATAAAGAACATTTAAAACAATGTCTGTTGAGCAAAGTGCTACGTTTAATCAAAAATGTCTACAAGTTACTTCCATTGTACATGATTTATTTTGGTTTCATTTTTTTTTTACATTTTAACAGGGATGTGTAGACTTTTTATATCCACTGTACATATACACACAAATCATACATACACCGACAATATGCACTTAACCATTCCCAGAGGCTATGGAATAAAAGTATGATTTAAGTTTTGATTTGTAAAGGGTTTAAGATGTAGCATCTGTAGTTCCAGAGCCTCAAGATGGAGGAACAGTACAGCAGTAGCTGAGTAAAGAAAATGTGTGAAGAAAACTGTGAAGAGAGATTTCTGTTTTAGATACCTGTTTAATTTTTTTGTTAATATTGATAAGACATTTATGTATGTATGTATGTATGTCATAGCAGCTCTTAAAGATTATTAATGTGACAAAACATAATGATAGGTAAATGAATGAATGATATAGCATAGACTTTTTTGATCAAGCGAGATTCTTAAACATGAAGTGATTGGTTTTTATTTGATTTTTTTATGAAAATACAATATGACTAACTCTGCCTCATTTCTAATTGTAATCTCAGTAGCTTTTCATATGAAGTCAGTCAGGTTATAAAGATTAAATAAATAATTCTAGCAAAAAAAAACTAAAACAGATGTAAAATCTAAAAATAGAAAAACCTTAACTTAAATACTAAATATAAGTATGCATCATCTTGTGAATTCCACTAGGGAATTCCGTAGCTTCAGGACATAAAGTCATAAAACTATAAAGCATTTTTTATATATGCATTAAAAGCTTTTTAATATCATGCTTTGACAAGGTACACTGTAATCGATATACAGTGCTTTGTATCTGATTTCGTTGTTTGGCTTTCCTTCAGTTCGAGTGCATTTAAGTGGCTGCCTTGTGACAATATCTATAGTTAAAAGTGTTATACAAATACAATTGAATTGAATTGAAGTGGATGATTTATTCATTCTTTATAGAAATTGACAAGGAGAGTTGTGGCGACCCTGGCACACCTCTCTATGGGATGAGGGAAGGCGACGGTTTCTCTAATGGAGATGTACTCCGCTTTGAGTGTCAGTTTGGCTTTGAGCTGATTGGAGAGAAGACCATTTCCTGCCAGAACAACAACCAGTGGTCTGCCAATGTCCCAATCTGCATCTGTGAGTAACGGCTGTAGATAATAAGACCAGCTATATCACCCCCATTTCACTGATGCCCCTGTAGTACCTGACAAATTTCTTTTTTAGACTTCACAAGGGATTTCTGATGTAAAGTAAAGCTGATCGGCTTCTTTAATACTTAAAATTCTAATTTTACCAACAACTGTCTACACTGCGATTTCTTTTCTTTGGTAGTTTTCAGTTGTTCTAAAGTCCACAGGCTAAATTCCTTCTGTGTCTAATTGGAGTAGTGAACAGATCTGGCCTATTTATAGGCCACAGCCCATCCATGGCATATGCAACATTAATATTTCACATAGAGTCTGGAACCTAATTGCCTGCAGTATGTGAGCTTATGCTTGGATTTTTTTAAAGAAATGATTTGGTACTTTCTAACTAATTAAATTCATTTTTACAGGCATGTTTGTCCTCACTTATTTTTACTTTGTTTGTTAGATCTATTTTAAGCAAGACTATGTACAGTAGGCGTAAGGCTGCAGTGGTCATGACACACACACACACACACACACACACACACGTAAAAAAGAAAAAAAGAAGATTTTTCTTATTGTTGTACTTTTTCTTGTGAAGAGACTGTGTTTAGACTTAACTATTCTATTAACTATTCTATTTTGTTCTATTCTCTTCTATTCTGTCTGTTCTGTTCTGTTCTATTCTAGTCTTGTCTGTTTGATCCTACTCTTCTACTCAAATGTATTCAATTCTATTCTATACTGTTCTATTCTAATCTAGTCTAAAAATGTATTCTATTCTTTTCTAGTCTAGTCTATTCTATTCTATTCTAGTGTACTCTACCTGATTCTGGTCCATTCAGGTTTAGTCTGTTTAATTTTGTTCTGTTCTAGTCAGTCTAGTTCAGCCTAGTCTAAACTAGTCAGATCTAATCTGTTCTATTTTATTCTGTAATCTGATTCTATTCTATTCTTGTTTACTCAATTCTAGTTTAGTCCGGTGTACTCTACTTGACTCTGGTCTATTCAGTTCTAGTCTAGTAAGGTTTAGTCTGTTTGATTCCTTTCTTTTCTATTCTAGTCTACTCTAGTCTAGTCTATTCTACTCTATTACAGTTAGGCCTTGTGTACTCTGCTTGATTCTGGTCTATTCTATTCTGTTTGATTCTGTTCTGTTCTTCTCTATTCTAGTCTATTCTGTTCTGTTCTGTTCTTCCAGTTCCCTGTCTCTCCAACTTTACTGCTCCTATGGGCACAGTCCTTTCTCCTGATTACCCAGAAGGCTATGGGAACAACCTCAACTGTGTGTGGCTGATTCTGTCAGAGCCAGGCAGCCGCATCCACTTGGCCTTCAATGATTTTGATCTGGAGGCTCCTTACGACATCCTGACAGTGAAGGACGGTGAGCTGCTGGACTCTGCTGTCCTGGGACGCTTCACTGGAGCTGAGGTTCCTTCCCACCTCACCAGCAACAGCAACATCCTCCGTCTGGAGTTCCAGGCCGACCACTCCATGTCCGGCCGAGGCTTTAACATCACCTACAGCAGTGTGTATCTCATTCATTGTGTTTTACAACAGACTATGGGTTTCTAATGTGCAACTTGACAGGATGCAGGGTGTTTTTTTTTTTTACTACTTTTATAAGTAATCAGTTGTGCATGATATCTAAGTGTAATTGGTGGTATGACCAAAAATATTTTGTAGTCTTATTGGGGTAATTGTAGAAATCTAGAAGCAATATATAATTTTATAAAGAATGTGCTTATATAAAAAAATTCAACTGATTAATGCTTAGTTGTTCATGCTTGGTTGAAAGCTACATTATAGTGAAAAATTTCAAGCGGTAGATATGCACACAAGTCCAGGTAAACAGCAGCTTTATTTCAGAAACAGGAAACAGGCAATGGTCAGGTGTTGAACAAACAGCATGCACTAGAAAGGGCTAAGACAAAAATGTGGAAACCAAAACAAGATCTGTGAACCAGGTAGCCAGTAACAACTTACCATGCTAAGGCTTGGCAAGAGACTGGTGACAACACAGAGCATATACTTAACCACAGACAAAGAAATACACGGGCTTAAATACATAAACTAATCGGGGGCAAACTGGAAACAGGTGAAGGTAACTATGACGCACTAGGGTGACAACCAATGACAAGACATGGGTGGAGACGAGGTGAACCAAAACAAAGTGCATGTGGCAACGTAAACAGACGCTAGACAACACGGAGTTAGGCTCCATGGCACTGCGAGCTGCTATGCACACTGTGATCTACGGCATGCAGAGCTCAAACAAAAGCGCTTGACAAAAATATACTTTTTTTATTTATTATTATTATCGACAATTCCATCCTTTCTGTAGGACTCCACTAAACATAGTTCACAGTAAATGAATAAAATGAATTAGGAAAAATAGAGAACTGTACATATATACATGGTCTATATATTAGCCATGATGTTCTTTGGGTGAAACAGGGCAACTTTTCCAGTAACTTTTTCAGTGTTTTTATTCTTTCAGGCAAAATCTGAAAGTGTTATATTCAGCCATTTTCTGATGAAATTTTGGTGCCTCCCTAACATGTATTCTATGAAATGTAGAAGTGGCTACAGAGCATCACCTTATTTACATTCAACTGAGCGAAAACTAAACATTTCTCTATATCCTTCTTCCATAAATGATGTCAAAGTTGTGCTTTTTTTTTTTCACAAAGCATATTAGTCTGCTCTCATTAGGATGGGGTGTAGGATATGGCCTCCATAATGGACTGACACTTTGCTCTGTGTTGTCAGTAAAGGGCTGTCAGAAATGTGATGGAGCACTGTTGAATCTGTATTCGTTCTGACAAACATGGTGTCCTCCTTTCAGGCTTTTTCCTGTCACTAGACATCCATCAGTCAGTCAGACGTGCTGTTTGAGTGCTTGACTTCCAAGTCATCTGCCTCAGGGTCCAGTTTCTGCTTCATAAAGTTCTAAAATGGAAATGATAAAAAGAATCAAATGTGGTCAATAGCTCCGAGTAGATTAATAAGCAGTGCCCTTAGTGGAAAAGTATCTTTTAATGTTCAGTACAGCTCCACTCTTGTTGCTTTGTGCTGAAGAATTAACTAAAGAAGAGACACTTTTGTGGAGACATTCATACTTTTTATCTTTTTAGCTCCTTATTTCCTAATGACTCCACATGCAGAAGAGACATAATGAGTATTCAAGCAGTGAGAACATTTATAAGACGTACAGTAGGTTACCATAGTACTAGGGACAGTCAATAGCACTTCGGGATGAGCTTGAATTCAGGCTTCACTATCACACTGGTTTAAAAAAAAAAAACACAATTTATTCAGAAAGCAATTATTTATAGGCTACCACACATAGAAAAAAAAGAATCTATCATTAAACATAAAATAAAACATATGCTAACTAGATCACATTAGAAAAAATGGCATCACATCAAACATTATGAAGTAATTACCACTGAACATAACATCTCATGCCTGTGTATTATATCTGCTGTGACATTTTAATGGTGTGGTTATGCCAGTCTTATTATGGTGTGGAAGTGTTGTGAAAAGTGTTTTTAGACCTTATTGGCCATTGATATTTTCCTTCTCCAAACAGCATTTGGCCATAATGAGTGTCCAGATCCGGGAATTCCTCTAAACGCCCGGAGATTTGGTGACAGCTTTCAGCTAGGCAGCTCAATCTCCATTATCTGTGAGGATGGCTTCATTAAGACACAGGGAGCAGAGACTGTGACCTGTGAGCTGAGCACCGGCAAGGTGATGTGGAGCGGACCCATCCCGAAGTGTGAAGGTAATTTTACTGGCTCCAGTAGAGAGGCAGCAGCTGTGAAGGGCAATTACTACAGTATCCGCTTTTACTTATGCAGAGGAAGTCGGAGGTTGTGGCATGTAAAAAAACCAGACCAGAATGTAAGAACCAGATCAGACCACACTTAAAATTTGTCAGTCTCTCATTCTGGGCTTCAGTTCCAAAGGTGAAAATGGTTACAATAAGTTTAGGTACTACTGCTTATACAATGTTTTAATCTTCATCTACAGTTCCTCTTGATCACAAAGCAATAACAGTCACATAAGGAAACTTTTGATACCTTTTCTGTATATCCCCTACACTGGAAAAGGTGCGTACAGTTTACTTGATTCAAATGTGTACATCATTTCCACTTGCAAGGGTGCACAAATGATAAATTCATTAGGTAGCCCACAGGTTAATCGTAAGTGCCCAGTTGCATGCTGAAATGCGTGCTGAGTTGCCCAGAAATCTAACTGACTAGGCTAAAATGTGGCCATTAATCTAATGTAATAACATATTGTGAGCTAGTTAGCTAGTTAAGTGCATTTATCCACTTTGCACAGAGTGCACAAATAGGATAATTTCTTGGTTTTTGTCCCAAAATTTAAGCACTGCACATCACTGAGTACTCACTGAAACAAAAGGACAAGCATGTACCAAAATAGACTGTGGCTTAAGAATGTTTAATTTTGCTAAACAAAATAGATAAACTACAATATAACCTCTGTTTCTAACTGTCACCTGTTTTTTATTGTTACCTTGTTGGAACACGATTTTTGGATGTTTGGTTTGTGAAGTCCCAAATACTTGGCCATGTTACAAACAGGGTGTCTGAACAAACAGACTACAGCAGACTAAGGGCAATGAACGAGTATATGATAATGTACATTGTGTATATGTCAGCAAAAAGTCAGCAAGCTCTTGGCCAATGTTTGGGCTATGTGAGTTGTTTTGTCCTTGCATTGCATGTAAGATATTAAGTCTGGCTAGCGCCTTTATTTCCTCTCGATATGTTGTGCTAGGTGGAGTTATATAACAGCTTTGCATTGGAATTTAATTTCCTCTTTTTTTTTATCTGTGTTTCCACATACCTGCATTTTCCTGATTCTAAGAAGATCGTCTCCCAAACAAGCACACAAATTAATCAGTAAAAATCATTCTACCATCACCCAAACTCGGTCGATGTGTGTAGTGCAGCAGGTGGTGGGATTCAGAATGAGTACCTTGTGCTGTAGTTAAAGCATCACAGTGAGTTTTGTGAAAGTCAGTAAAGGAGTAGGTTGTTAAATTTACTTGTCTGGATGAATAAAAACCCAGGCTATATGAATAATAGCCCAGACATGACATCTGCTAACTGTCCACCCCTGACATGAATAAAATAAACCACATCAACCCAATTTTGTCTTTCAGTTTACTTACTTTTTGGAAATGATTTACACATTTGAATCAAGTAAACTCACTGAATAACAGATACATTTCTAAGAAAAGGTTAACAGATGATTTAACAGATTAATCATTGAATCAAATTTCTTAGCCTCTGAAAAACAAGAAGTTTTTCAGACTCCCATCTAACCTTGCTGTTATTATTGCAATTTTTCTCCTTCCACAGCTCCTTGTGGCGGTCACTTCTCTGCCCCGAGTGGGGTCATCTTGTCTCCTGGTTGGCCAGGCTATTACAAAGACTCTCTCAGCTGTGAATGGGTCATAGAGGCTGAACCAGGGCGCTCTATCAAGATCACTTTCGAAAAGTACCTTCGTACACAATTATTCTAGAATTTGAAACTTGTGTCCAGCACAAAACTCTTTTACCATTTTCATATGCTGAAATCTTACTTCCCAGGTTTCAGACAGAGCTGAACTGTGATTTCCTGGAGATCCACGATGGGCCTAATCTTCTGTCTCCACTGATCAGTTCATTTAATGGCACACAGGTGCCTCAGTTTCTGTTCAGCAGCAGCAACCATCTCTACATGCTCTTTACCACCGACAACAGCCGCTCAAACAGTGGCTTCAAGATCCTCTATGAGAGTAAGAGCCGGTTTAACATGGATTTAAAATGGTTTGGTTGCAAAACTCTGCCCATTGCATGGATGAGGGTTTCATGATCACCTAATGTCATTTCTAAATGAAATAATTAGTATATCTGAATGAAGAGTATTGATTAATATTAAGTCATTGGTTGGAAACACTCACAAGCACATCATTTTATTAGACTTAACCTTGTACTGCTAAACACTTTTAGGGTTCTTTAACTTGTAACTGAGGGAAATTTAGAATTTTTAGTGTACAATTATGACTGTCAAGCTGGATTAGCCCCTTATCCCAGAGTGCAGTGGACGCACAAATTTTTTGCTAAGAAACAGCCAACAGCTTCTAGTATGCTTCACTTAATTTTATCCATAATATGTTGGCTTGCTTCCTGGGTTCACTGCCACTGTTGGTTTTATGTTAACACTTAATAAATGTTAAAACCATAAATACAACACTTGACATACAACAATGAAAGGAGTTTGATTATCTCTTGGTTTCTGTGTGTAGGTGTGATAGTGGATGCCTACTCCTGCCTGGATCCTGGGATTCCTGTCAATGGTTTGCGCTATGGCCAGGACTTCTCCATCGGCTCCACAGTTTCTTTTGGCTGTGACTCTGGCTACCGACTCAGCCATGAGGAGCCCCTGGTCTGTGAGAAGAATCACTGGTGGAGTCATCCTCTACCCACTTGTGATGGTAGGTATTCTGCCGTGGTCTATCAATTTAGTACTAAAAGCAAGAAGAAGTGAATTCCCTAATCACTTCAAATGAGGTCAGTGACAAAGCAATTTTGGAAAAAAAGGCGTCGACTACAACAGACAACAGGCTGCATTTGTCACATTGCAGTGGACCTGCACACGTATTGACACCTCAGGTAAATTGTAGCCTGATGAAATAGGTTACACATGTCAAAGCTCTTTTGGTAGCCTGTCCTTTCTTTTTCCAATTACGTTATGTTCGCTATTCTGAGGGGACCAAATTAAGACCATGCAATTCAATGGGAGGCCATTAGGCAGTCAGTGAAGAGGCTATTTACCATGATGGCGGCTGCTGCTGCTGCTACTGCTGCTGATAGAAGCTGATTTGCTCACCAGTTTAAGTCATTCAGGAGATTTCTTTAGAAATGTTCTTTTACCTGTTTAAGCCTATTGAGGATCTTCTCTAGAAAACAATGTGCAGCCAAAAAACAAGCTTGTTGTGAAGACAGCCTTGAGCATTATGAGTAAATGTGAAATAAAATTTTTTTTAAATGTAGAGACACTGATTTTGGTGTAGAATTCATTTAATCTCAGCGTATCGTTTAGATATTCAACTTGAACTATATTATGCAGTGACTACAGGAACTCAGTGTTGCCAACATTTCCCTTCATCATAAGACTCTGTTAGAGTTGTCATTAATTAATGATACTCTGATGATATTGCCTAGGATAGATAAGTGGAAGTGCTCAAGAGAGGGTTCAGTCTCTCCAGTGGAGTTGAGAGCGCTACATAATGTCTTTGCTTGGCTAATTCATCATTTACTTTCTTTGCTTGTACCTCCATTATCCAAAGAGGATAGTTTCTCAGACAGGTCAATTAGGTCTTAAGTGTCTATTGCTAAATATTGTAGTGCAGCAAGTGGAAATTGCTGATTTTGTGTCTGCTCTGCCATGCAGCACTATGCGGAGGTGATGTAAGAGGACCAGGCGGGACCATTTTGTCTCCTGGTTACCCTGAGGTTTACCCAAGCTCTCTCAACTGCACCTGGACTGTGGAGGTCAGCCATGGCAAAGGTAAATCACACACACACTCACACACATCCTTCAGTCTACTAATTATTATAGTAGGTTGTGCTTTTGACAACACTTAAGTGACAGAATTAGGGATGTATGAATAGCATTTCTTTCAGACAGAGTATTAGAATATGTATTTTCTGGTACTCAGGGGAGTCATGGAGCATTTTATTTAGCTCTATTTATGTTGGTTGCTGCTGTGTGCTGCTAGCAATGAACTCCAAGATGTTTAAGATGTAATTGCATTTAAACAGTATCTTTTTAATAGAGAGCCGGAAGGCGGCCAACCTGAGCATGCATAGCAGCATCAGCAAGCATGGTCATTAAAAATGAGAGCAATATGCCATGAATTGCACCATGAGCAATGTGTAGATCCTGGTGAACAAGAGGAAAGGAAATGTGCTTGGCTCAGTACTCGCAGAGCTGACGTGATCTCACATGTGACAGTTACTCTGCTCCACGTTCAAGAATACCTTTGTGTGTGGGCAATTCACAGCACCTTGCACTCATTTTCAAGGCTCACAGATGCTAATATGTGAGCATTTTTATGAGTAAGTAAATGAGCACGGTATCGGGTCAATACCTGATAGCAGTATCAGTACTGATGCATCTCTAAACTGAATCTATGAAATCAAATGTATTCAAACTCCAAAGTAAATATAAAATTCATGAAGACTTGAATTTAATAACCGTGTCCTTTTGTAGCTAAAAGACAAATGTTTCCATTTTAATAGCTCAGTTATCATCTTTTCCCCATAAAACCCTTCACTGCTCATATAACCATTTTAGCCTTTCAACAGTAAACTTAAAATGCCATTATTTATATATTGGATCTTTGACTCCCTGTAAATATAAAACTGCTAATGCATTCACAAACACCTCCCACAAGTCCAGTGTATAGAAGCCTGAAAGACGATGATGATGATACCATCTCCTTCCCAAGCTCCCTGTAGCACATTTCAAGGTGTGTTTGCCTCCAGGTAGCCCACATTAACTCATTGTACTGCATTGTGAACATGCTTTTTGATTAGTCTAATGCTGTGGACATACATGTGTGAACTGGCAAATGAATGGAGAACAAGCTCCTGAGATCTGTTAAGCGGTGCTGCTAAAGTCTTCCTGAGGACGAACTGCAGGGAATGCAGTATTAGGTTCTGCTCTATGCCCTGCTCTATAAAATATCATTGCACAAGCTTTGAGTTCTGAATAATGAAAGTTTATCTGAATTTTAATTTCCCAGAGCTGATAAAGTATTCAGTATGGAAGGTCATTATGTTTCACAGAAGAGTCGAGCAGAATTGAAATGCTCCTCCTTCCATCTTACACTCTTACAAAAAAGAATAACCTTGGGGCTCTTATAAGGGTCTCACCTTCAACATAAAGATGTTTCATTGGCACCCGAAGTCTTTTTGTGAAAGTTTAGCAGTTTGAGCAGGTTTATCTGTTAAATCTACTCAGATATTACTGGCTTCTTGGTTAACTATTGGAAAGCTGATATCCTTATTGGTTTGGTTTTTCCCAACAGGCGTTCAGTTCAACTTTAACACCTTCCATCTGGAGGACCACCACGACTATCTGCTCATCACAGAGAATGGGAGTTTTGTGCAGCCTCTCGCTCGCCTCACAGGCTCTGAGCTGCCATCGCCCATCAATGCAGGCCTGTATGGCAATTTCAAGGCCCAGCTGCGCTTCATCTCTGATTTCTCCATCTCCTACGAGGGCTTCAACATCACATTCTCAGGTCCGCCCTGTATATGATTGTCTGACACTATGACTAAGGCTGAGTTGACTTGACTATTTAGCACTTTTCACACAACATTGCTCTGTCCTTGCAGACTTGTATTAAACTTTATGAAGTTGTTATTGGTGCGTAACTCCTAATATGCTTCTGGGTACAGGTCGCTTCACTTGGGTTTGTCATTATAATTAATGGACTGCTATATTCTTAATAGTCAAAGGGCATTATTTTTATGTTTCAAACCAGAGTTTTGAGTGCGATGTTCATATTCACCGTGGCTTACAGATCCTCTATGGAATCACCTGCATTTACTTGCTAACTGCTAATGGCGATTTATGCAAATGTACATTTATAACTCTCCCAGTTGACAGGAGAAACAGTGTAATGTAGGCATTAAGCTTAAAAGCTGTGTAGTACCGACAATAGATTACTGCCAGTACATAGCCCCATGGCATGTATAATTAAAAAACCACCTGTAAATAGATTATATATTATATATTATTTGTGTTAATCACCTAATGCCTATGTTACTCAGAGTACAATCTTGAGCCGTGTGAGGATCCAGGAGTGCCACGGTTTGGCCGCCGTAATGGTTACAGCTTTGATATTGGGGATACACTTACTTTCTCTTGCAACATGGGCTACCGTTTGGAGGGGGCACCAGAGATCATTTGCCTGGGAGGGGGCCGGCGCATGTGGAGCGCACCTCTGCCAAGGTGTGTGGGTACGTTGTCAACTGCTTTCATTCATTTCCTTTCCTCAATATTTTCTGTGTCTGAGCAGACTGAACCACATGGATTTGTCATGTATTACAGAATTCTAGAAAGAATTCAAATATGAACAAAAAAATCATATCATGCATAGGGATAGACAAAATAATGAGAGATATTAGATTCTTAACTATTTAAAAGGTTTAGTAAGCATTTGAATATTAATGAACATATCAGTTTTTCAGCTGAATGAAATGTTTGGTCAATCTTTATCTAACTCAGTTAAACTCCTATAATTTTTTAGCTCTTTTCGATGTGTGACAGTTGACAAAAGTAGCATATCCTCGATTTCATTTTGAGATTGTTTGGTTTAAACCAAAGTCCAGTGTGACTGCTAATTAGCAACTGCTTCAATTTTTTTTACTGACTAAAGATAACACTATTGTGCTGTTTTCTTGTGTTTTGTTGTTTTGGGGTTTTTCTTGGAGCTTTGCAAATTCACAGGTCAAAGTTTGCCGATGATAAAAGTCAGCACAGAAGTGAAAGTAACCACTACCCATAACAAATGTGTGTCTTTTTCTTCTGCATCTTTTGCTCTTCAGTGAATTGGCATTTCCACTGAGTGAATTTCATTTTATTCACTTTTGGCCTGATTCCAGTTTTAGCTGAAAAGGCAGAAAAGTAGTTTGCAGTGAATGCTAGCACTAAACCGTAGATGTTTGTACCTTTGTTGTAAGTGGGCTGATAAATACCAGAAGCTTAAATCTCCATGAGAAGATTTTAGCTCATTTGAGCCCCTTTTCATTTCAGATGGAAAGTCTGTTTGAGATAAATATTTTGTAGTAATTAATGTTAATCAATTTAAACATTTCACATATAAAACTAACCATACCAGCTTATATTTGTTTTTTTGATTACATGCAAACACACACAAGGAGGAAATATCACACATGTACCACAAATATTATTTATTTTTTTACTGAAAATAACATTGTCTTGTTGCTGATAGTTTTTATGTTACTTATGCTTCCTTTTTACTGTATGCACACCACACAGAGTATAACCTAATGGTATTGTAAAACCTACATAGTGCACTCCATGCCCAATAGAAAACCGTAGTAAGGATATGTGAATATATGATGATATAAATGACACATTTATTCAGAGGACTTTTCCTTCAACAAGTGACACAAAGATATTTGGTCAACAGATGACTAATGTAAAGCTATCGATGTCTCTTGTGATATTTTTTTTTATTTTATTTTTTTTTTTTTAATATACTTGGAATATGCAAACATTTTGAAAGTGCAAATAGTGAATGACTATGTTCACTATATAATATATATATATATAATAAAATATGGTCAGACTGCCCCAATGGAAATACATTAAACCTAGTTTTTTTTTTTTTTTTTGTTTTTTGATTTTTTCTTTTTTTTTTTTTTTTTGTTTTGAATGATTTCATTTAATTTATTTATTTGATAGGGACAGTGCTCATTAATCAACTGTCAGATAAATAAGCCAGAGTTAGCCCAGCAGGCTAATTTTCATCTGTTGCCCCTTGCCAGATTTTAAGGTGGCAACCTAAAATTAAAATCTAATTATTAAAATCAATGATAAACATTGAAGGATGCAGCAGCTGGTCATAATGAAAAAGTAAAATATAGGTTATGGAAATATAGAGGCATAAAGAATCCATTTATAATCAGATTCTGGCAATCTGAATCAAATCATAGAGGCATTAGAAATTTATACCCATAATTCTGCCTTTTAGGCAGGTTTTTAGGCATGTTTTAATTAGTTTGATGATAATTGCCAGTCACATAGTTATGACAGATTTACTAACTTATTTATTATTGCTATTATTATAGATGTATTTCTATAATATGTAACAGTTTGCTATATTGCAGGAGGTATGATTAGCCTCTATTACAGTGTTGGTTCTAAAAAAAGAGAGAAGCCTAGTTGATGACGCGTCACTGTGGATTTCCGGGAGACCTGTGGTGGTCAAATATGGTGGTGTGTGGGTTAATCCAATCTGACTGGGGCTGACGGCTGAATCCTATTATGAGAGGATGACTGAATCTCCGGATGCGTCCTCGTAGTGTAGGTGGATGCCATGCCAAGGTGTTATGTTTTCCTATAAGCCATATTTTAGCATGATGGTTATAATCTAGGCTTGAAGCTAGAGCCAAAGTCTTCATGGTCACCTTCAAGTTTCTGCTTGCTTGACATCTGCTATGGGCTAATGCAGTGATTTGCTCTTGGCACTGCGCAGTCGCAGTGGGGATGAAAGTCAGTCATAAAGCATTCATCAAGCACAGACAGCATCTCTTGGAAATTATCCATGCATATCTGAAGACAGAGACTAAACAAAGTGGTAATTAGAATAATAGTGATCTTTCACAGATTTGAAACCTGCTGGGCTTTTCTTTTTTTTTTTTTTTTTTTTTTTTGAGTAGTCACTGGTTATTTTTCACATTACTTGTGCAATATTAGTATAAATGCCTACATTTTTCATCAGTATTTAATTATTTTGCTCTTTTCTCTTGCTAATACATGCTGTGCCATAGTGCAGGCCTGTGCACAGAAATTTTTGGCAAAGGCTGAGGAAAAAGACTCCATCTACCTCCATCCCAGTCAGTCAGTGTTCAGTTACTCAGGCCAGTCATGTCACATGACATCAGTGGTTTCTTCAAAAAGGAAATGTTTCTTCATGATGCAATGAAACATTTTTTTTTTAATTCCTCTTCTTATCTGTGTTTTTCATACTATATTACCTCCCCCGCAGAGTCTTTTAGACTGATAGTACTCTTAGTCCGTGATCTAGTGAACCAGTATCAGAATGTATTTATTGATAGAGACTTCAAAGCACTTCTGTAAGTTGCTCTGGATAAGGGCATCTGCCAAATGCCATAAATGTAAATGTAACATATCTTCATGCTAGTACAAATAGGCCAGGATCTAAGAACACTGTCAAGTTAATAGCCTGTTAGAAATGAGTCAGTATGTGTTAGTGCAGCAATGAGTCAGGTTTTTTTTTTTTCTATTTCACCACCTGGGTGCTGTACAGAAAAGAGTCTTGATGCATGTTATGTACCTTGAGAGCTGGTGGGTCACGTTGAGCTAGATGGTTGTACAGAACTTGGTTCAGAGCAGGTTTGTAATTGCCTGCACGTAGGTGGGAGCTGCAGGCAAGTAAATGCAGGTGATTTTTTTTTTTTTTTTTTGCCTTTGTAGACAAGCATCAGTGTTCTAAATCAGATGCAGGCAACTACAGGTAGACAGTGGATGGGGTAATCTTGCAGAGATTAAAAACTAGTCATGCAGCTGTATTCCATATCCGTTCTGGAGTATGAATCTGATCGCATGCTGGGTAAGACCTGCCAAGAGCGAGTTGCAGTAGTCCAATCTCACGATGACAAGAGACTGAACAAGCACCTAAGTGGCCTCTATGGAGAAAAACGTCTGGACCCTCTTGATGATTTAAAGGAGAAACCTGCATGACTATATCTTGTTAGCATTATGAGGAGAGAATGATAGATGGTAGCTTGGCCAGAACAACCCCAAGATTTATCACCTAAATATCTTAAGATCCGATATCAGATGATTATGAGGTACTGTGAACAGAGAAATTGTATGAGTTTCCTAGTGCTTGTAACCTGTTTCACCTTTATGAATCACTATGTAAAACTTTACCACAGACGGTTTCTCTTATAGAATAGTTCCAAGTAAAACCCGTTTAGAAAGACTATTAAATATCCAAAGGAACCTTTTGAACCTTTTGTTCCACCAGCAGTCCTAGCCTGAAATGCTTGTTTTACAAGCCCCTTAAATGTGGGGTTTTGAAAATAAGTTGTGTATTATGGTATTACATTGTTTCTCTGATTGTACTTTAGGTTTAAGAAATATTATACCAATAATGCTACATGATATTAGTTGAATTAAACTGAATGGACAAGAAATCACTACAAACTATGTTCAGATATTTAGTTGTGTTGGTTGAATGTAAGTGGCATTTGGTTTTTGCTGGGTACTGAACGTGATGCATGGTCCATGTGTGTTTAAAGATTATTGCTGGGCTTCAGTTCACATTTTTGTCAGGAAAGTCTGTAAAGACAAGAACACTCGAGCTTTAGTGGTAATGTTGGCAGCACTTGAGGGTTTCTTTTAACTTTTGTCTTTGTTTCCCAAGCAGCATTTTTATTTTGGCGTAACCGTCTTGCAGAGTTAACACGTTCACTTGATTCACACTAGCTTTAAAATTCAATCTGGTTTTGCTTTGGGCTCTCATACATTTGTTTTGGTGGTGAGAGCTGTCCCTAGAGCTGGATTGACCATGACTTGTGCTGCAGTTGAGATGATCCTTCTGGATGAAACATGTGTAGCAACATATTCATATGTGCTGGGGCTATACTAACACATTAGATTAGCTAGTACATGTTAAATGCGAGGATAAAACCCACAGCTGTGGATTTAAAAGGCATGGAAACACCTACAAGGCAGAGTTTCTCTTTGCGTGTATAAATCACAGTAGTATGGCAGATGGTTGAACTTTTCTGTCCATCGATTTCCGTATTACTAAAGGGAATATAGCCCCTTTTTTCAAATGGGGACAGACTTTATTGGCGGAAGGCGATAAGAATCAGAGAAAAGATGTAACATCTCAAACGCTTTCTGTTCACAAGGTTACTTCCTGTAGGATTTATGCATAAAAAGAGTTACGCTGACCAGATTCAAGAGTTGTATCCAAAGCTGATGGTGAATCTTAGACAGAGATACAATAGATAGTTTTCCCTCCTTGTTAACTTTAAATTATACCTCGTGGATTAATCTGTGAGGCTGTGCAGTGTGTGCTCACAATCTATCTGTTGTAAGGCCATTAATCAAATTCAGATAGCATTTATGAGGAAGGCAAGCCCAACAGGCTGCTGTAAGAGTAAAGTTAGCTAATGGATAGTATGCCACAAAATTCCAGAGACAATATGCAGTATTGTCTTTTAGACTTGAAATTAATTTTGGGGTATTTTGATTTTATTGGCAACTATATCAGCTTGAGTAAATTAATACCAAGGCTCACTTTGAGACATGCTTTACATTTTAATAGTGGACCCACAAATGATGAAAATCGATACTCTGTATATGGCCAGAAATGACATTAAAATAGATGTTCTATTTTCTTAAGAGTAAGGCTTAGTGGAAGTTTCCTATTTTTATAGTGGTAACTGTGCTGTAAGGACAGGCTGTCATTGTGTAGCATGTGTATGTCCTGCTGTGTGTTATTCTACTGAATGATGTATCGCTACATTTACTTAATATAGCCTCAGGCAGAAGCAAAACCATCATAGCACATACTATTCAGTCAAAGACAGATGAGGTATAATTATAGTTGATCACGGTGACATGTCTATTGGGCAAAGTACACTGGTGTGATTTGGTGGGTAAATTGATGGATGCATGAAAAACAAAGACACCACAAACAATGGCTCACCATTTGAGAGTAGTGGAAGTGGGTAAACGCTGAGGCTTACTTTTAACCACAACGGCTTGATGCAATGTGGAGATCACTTGTCGTGATTTAAGATTCTCAGTATGATAATTCCTCTTTATTTCTTTACAAAACATGTCAACTTGTGCAGGAGCAATCTATATGCTTCTAGTTTTGAGAGTAATGTGAAATATTGAGGCTGTGTAGAGCTTTATATTACCATTTACATATTTCCTCGATAAATAGTGCACAGAGAGAATTTAAAACTGAACCCTATGCCCAACGCTAGAGGCAGGTTTTATCCTCATAGCTGTAATATTCAACCCCATTGCCTTCTTTAGATCAGATGTATAGAATGAGAGGGTCATGGCGAAACGTACAGCTCTTGCTTTTGGATGTTTTCAAACTACTTTTATGTTGATTTGGCACTTTATGCTTCACTTTGAAGTTCTTGGAATTGTACCTTTTTATATTATTCTGTTTAAATCCTGTGGGGGATGCAAACTTTTGCACTTAACTAATGATAGTGGTATATGATTTTACAAGAGTTTTATTAGGAATTAATCTAAAACTTTGTTCCATTTTGTGTGAAAAGTCTTAGTAAAAGGACTTAATATTGTAAAAAACAGTGGAAAATCTTGTTTACCATAAGTCAAGCTTGCAAGACCCAGTCTCATTTTTCACCATGCTTCCCCTGTTCCCTACATAAAAATAACATTAGCATAGATATTAAGTCTGTAGTGCAGAATTTGTTTCATAGCTTTATACATTGTTTTAAGTAGAAAAGTCGAATCCAAACCACTGATAGCAGTGACAGTGATTTAGTTGGTCCAAATAATTATCTGAGCAACATGTGGGATGCAAAATATGTGTCCTTGCTTTGAACTCAGAAGAAATAAAGATATGAAGTTTGCAATAATAAATTTAAGAGCAGATGAAAGATACTGCTGAACTAGCCAATTAGACAGAATAATGTTTATCTAAGCTAACATCTTTTATTTAAGAGTTTTGAAGTGTCTTTGTTCAAAAGTCAGATAGCAAAATGGTAAGTGAAGCTTCGATGCACAAAAACAAAATAGTACATGCAATGCTTTGTCCTGCTTGGACTGAATATAAATGATGTGACTAGGACGAGATTTGCTGTTGGTAAGACAAATGTAAAATGTTGACAACTGGCTGTGGTACCATAAATTACCTTGATTCCGTATGAGCGCAGTTAATAACATTTTGTTTGTTCCACACCTTACATCCTTTAATTTATCGGAGTGTGTGAATCAAAATGTGAAAGGTGTTTTGAAGTCCTCAGTATTAACTGACAGTCTTAGAAGCCCCGCCCCTTCCCCTTATCTCACATTAGCAATGTTTCTTCTCGATTTTCCAGCTTGAAAGATACGCTTGTGTGCTGAAATATATTGAAAATAAGTTTTTAAAGCCCCAATCAGTGCTCCCTAATATGAGGAAAGTTGTAGAGGGTATACATAGTGCTTCAAAACATTGTAATAAATACAAATTTTGCGTGCCACTTTAGTCTGAGGGCATTAAAACCATTCATTTGCAGGCATGTGGGCTCCGTAAACAGGGAATTTGGAATGGTACTTTTTAACAGTTTTGAATACAACTGGACCCCTAGGACTTCAGCTTAGGGGACTTATATTTCTAATTCTTCTCTTTTCACTTTTTCATGTAAATACAAGCAATTATACTTCATTTAATCTTTCATGCCATCTCACTAGTTTTGACACAAGCCTTAAATAAATCATACAGTATTGCTTTATAAACTACTTATGCAGTGCTTATGAATGTGTTATGAAGGTACCCTTTAAATAGTGTTACCATATTTTTATGTTGTTATTTAAGGAATATGTCTGTAGCTAAACCAGTACCATCACTATCTATGCCAAGGATATACAGCATTTGTTTATATTTATTTGTGGATCAAACCAAATGTATTAATCTTCTTGGTCTTGATACATAAAGGATTTATTAGACTCATAGATTATCTGTAAGCACTAATGCCTTACTTGAGTGTTTAAAGAACTAGAGCTGTCCTGGTGACTTTATTTAGTGACTAAATACAGAGGAGATGCTCACAGGCACAGAAAACAAAAAGCTAAGGGATTTCAGATCAGTGCCCAGAATAGAAAGTTCAGTCTTATTTTGCGCTCTGAGCATCGCTGAGCAAGACCATGTAGTCCCCCTCATCATCTCTCTCTGTTATGTTTTTTGTTGTTGTTGCTTCAATTATATTCTGCACTTACTGCTCACTGTGGCAGAATGCACATCCAGCAGAAAGCAGTGCAGAAAGCTTTGCTCTCTTTATTTCATGTAAAAAAGCATTCGCCTTTGCCTCCATACTCCAGAGAGATAAGAGCCCAGCACTCCTCTAATCAGTGTAATTGGGTTACACTGCAGTTTTGGTGAACTTTGAGCCTATCATGCTCATGGAAAATGTCAATATTGCCCCATTAATATTCCATCAGCTGGCAGCATGTCTGTGGAGTGATGGCTTTAGCATGGTATCAGACTCCCCTGGTGGCAGTGGCCCATTTCTCTATGGCAATGAGCAGTTTACTTTTAATTTCAGGGTAAAGGGATGACAGAAGGATTTCCATTGATTACCATCAGGCATAAATGTCTGTGCCAGCTTAATCCTGCTTTAATGCTCAATGAAGATCAACAGGGTGGGGTAGAGAGGAGAATGAAACCAGCAATGGGAGACATGGAGCCGAGTGTTCAGTGTAGCTTACAAATCAAGCGTGCATTACGTGTTGGCCACATAGATGTTGAATAGGTCCGCTGTGCCATCTGTCACAGTTAAAAGAGGGGAGAAGTGCCTTGTTAAAGCTGATGTAACAACGTGATAGAAAGACTTATGAGCAGAGGCTGTGTGTGTGTGTGTCTGTGTCTGTGATTGGCTACTGTGTGTGTATATGAGATTTTGTATGATTATAGAAGCTTACTTTGCACCTGCTCCCTAGCACATGCACACACTTAAATGTACACATGCATAGACACAAATGGGCAGGCACACACACACACACATACACAAATGCACTGTTTTCCTCAGTGCAGTGAGAACAGGTGTGATGTGTGTGGAATTTAAATCAGGCTGTAGAACTCAGCTTGCCTGATTATCTGTCTGGGAAATTTTAACATTTGACCAAAAAGCACTGCATTGCAGATTCATCACTTTCTGTTCCCTCTCATTTTCCTCCTGTGGACCACAAGGTTATATTCCATCATAATACACATTTTTTTTTTCAATTGCACCTGTGTTCCTGTAACTTTCCAAATTGATTTGTTTCCCCCCAAACACACCATTTCAAATAGGCTTGCTTTGCATGTTTACAAGAGCTCTTGTAAATTCTGTTCTCCTAATGAAACACCTAGCTGCAGTGAGACGTAACATTTTCTTTTGAAGTGCTGGTTTAAAATATCATCCTAGTTTAGTAAAGAGCCGTGTTGCTGTAAGGGTGTTTTATGAAGAAAAGGGCAAACGCCGTCGCAGTTTCTGTGCCGACATGACAGCAACTGCTTGACTCAGTAGCTACTGCTGTTATACTACTGCTGCTGCTGCTGTTACTGCTGCTACTGCTCCTATACTTCTACTGCTGATACTACTACTACTACTACTACTACTATACAACTACTGCTGCTACTGTTCCTATACTTCTACTGCTGATACTACTACTATACAACTACTGCTGCTACTGCTACTATACTTCTACTGCTGATACTACTACTATACAACTACTGCTGCTACTGCTACTATACTACTACTGCTGCTACTGCTCCTATACTTCTACTGCTGATACTACTACTATACAACTACTGCTGATACTGTTCCTATACTTCTACTGCTGATACTACTACTATACAACTACTGCTGATACTGATACTGCTACTATACTACTGCTCCTATACTTCTACTGCTGATACTACTACTATACAACTACTACTGCTACTATACTACTGCTGCTGATACTACTACTATACAGCTACTGCTACTACTGCTGCTGATACTGCTACTATACAACTACTGCTGATACTGATACTGCTACTATACTACAGCTGCTGATACTGCTACTATACTTCTATTGCTGATACCACTACTATACTACTACTGCTGCTGCTGATACTGCTGCTACTGCTACTATACTTCTGCTGATACTGCTACTATACTTCTACTGCTGCTGTTACTGCTGCTGCTGATACTACTACTACTACTACTACTATACTACTGCTGATACTGCTACTATACTTCTACTGCTGCTGTTATTGCTGCTACTGCTACTATATTTCTACTGCTACTATACTTCTATTGCAGATACCGATATTATACTATTACTGCTGCTACTGCTACTACACTACTTCTGCCACTGTTACTGCTACTATACTACTGCTGCTGTTACTGCTGATACTACTACTATACTGCTGCTGTTACTGCTGATACTACTACTATACTGCTGCTGCTACTGCTGCTACAATACTACTACTGCACCTGTTACTGCTGCTTCTACTACTATACTAGTACTGCTGACACTGCTACTATACTACTACTGCTGCTGTTACTGCTACTATACTACTACTGCTTCTACTTCTGCTTCTACTTCTATAGTACTACTGCTACAGCTGTTACTACTGTACTACTGTTGCTGCTGCTGCTGCTACTACTACAATACTACTACTTTTGCTAACTGATTCTACTAGCATACTCATCGTGCTACTACAATTACTATACTACTATTGCTTCTGCTACTACTACTGCACTACTACTACTGTTGCTGCTGCTTCTTCTAGCATAATACTACTGCTGCTGCTGCTGCTGCTACTATTGCTATGGCTGCTAGTACTACTCCTGCTACTACTACTTCTACACTATGACTGCTGCTGATCCTACCATACTATTATTATATAATAGTAATATTCAGTATCTGTACTCCCAAAACTAGACAATTGAAGACTGTGAAAAAGACCAAGTGATTCTTTTCTTCAACTGTCCAGTTCTGATGAGCCTTTGCCCACTGTATCCTCAGATTCCTGTTCTTGATTGACAGGAGTAGAACCCAATGTGGTCTTCTGCTGTTGTAGCTCATCCACCTCAAGATTCGAGGTATTATGCATGCTGCTTGCCACAGGTGTTAAGAGTGATTATTTGATTTACTATATCCTTACTGGCAGTTCGAACAAGTCTGGCAATTTTCCTCTGACCTCTCTTATCAGCAAGGTGTTTCCACCCACAGAACTGTAGCTCACTCAGTGTTTTTTGTTTTTCGCACCATTCTGTGTGAACTCTAGAGAATGTTGTGTGTGAAAATAGCAGGAGATCAACAGTTTATGAAACACTCAAAGCAGCCCATTTGGTACCAACATCCATGCCATAATCAAAGTCACAGAATTCACACTTTTTCTTCATTCTGATGTTTGATGTGAACATTAACTGAAGCTATTGACCCGTGTCTGCATGATGTTTTGCATTGCACTACTGCTACAGGTGTTCCTAATAAAGTGGACTGTGAGTGTATACAGTAAGATAGATAGATAGCAAAATATATTTTGATGAGTAAGAAGAAGAGGCATTATAAATATCATTACAGCATTAATTGGTTTGTACAATGCTGCTTCTATAATAAATATCATAAATCACTGATATCAAATAAATGTGATATTCTCTAAGTCCATCATATAAGAAGAGGTGATTTGGGGCTTGGTGATGAACAACACAGTTAAAAAAATGAATGATACCATTAAAAGACTAGGGCCAATTTTAAGGCATACAGTCTTAGGTTAGTCCCCATAGGGTCGCACTGTGTTGTTCCACTTTTATGTCCACTGCTGACAATCCCATCCATCTCCTCATCTTAGTAAAGCTGCTAAGTAGGCTAAGCAAAATGACTTGGGGCTCTTCCTGCCTGTGAGTTGACCCTCAAAGTAATAGTGGAAGAAGAAGTGCTATAAGGAAGGTTTTGAAAATTAATTGTGAACTGCACCTTGTATCTTGCGTGTTCCTGCCATGATGATGAATGGAGTAGGGCTGTTTAAAAGGTTTAGTACATGGTGAGTAATTCAGGAGTAACTTCATTTTATTTATATACCTGTTAATATGCAGCAAATTAAGGTGCCTCAGATTTAGAAGGAGCTCTGTGAGGTATATGGATGAAAATTAAAAATCACAGACATGCAAACTCCCACTGACAGTGTACGAGTGCTGTAGAATCTGCACATATTGATAAGATTTATTATTTTATTTTAATCTTAAAAATACCCATAGCGTGAGAAGTATACATCTAGCACATCTAACAATCTAGTAATGACATACAATACAGTGAAGATACAGGCAAAAAATGTAGCATTAAGTTATCCTGTTTAGGTTTTTGCTCACCATCCTTTTTTATTTAGTTTGTGTTCCATGTTTCCAATACAAAAAAGCTGCACTATTGGACAAATGTCACTGCTTTGAAACAGACAATCCGGCAGAAATAGACAAGCAGACATTACAATACAAGCACTCTTCGCCCACAGCAAAATCGGATCGTAGTGGATGTTTGTGTCCAATGCCTGTGCTATTTTGAGCAGTGCATTGATAAGGATGGAGTGAAATTGCTTCAGTCAGCACATTGGAGAAGGATTTTATGCCCAACAAATGATGTCCTCCTGTGAAGCAAAATAAAGCTGCCCTTGGCTAGACTGCTTCTTATCAGATTGGTCTTTTATGGAACCAAGTAACTGCTTTAACATAATAGACATAATAGCTCACTGTAAGCAACAAGGAGGGGGGTTCTTTTATATTTCCAAGGAAATAATTCATTAACCATAATAAAATATTTAATTTATGCTATGAAAATTATATCTATGACTAAATATAAGGTTTCTTTTTGTTTTTCTATCAGCAGTTACCAGATTTTTTTTAAAAAATTGAATGGTAATTAACTGGTGTATATCATGTATTATACTGTAAGTAAACTATACAGTGTGAAATGTCGTTCCATGAATAGATATGCACAAAGTGACAGGTAATTAATTAGACTCGCACTGGGGACTTTGCCAGATCATTTATTCACACGCATTAGGATGCAGGCATGGCAAACTCTGGAGATTAAACCCTGCAATGTTGGTGCCTTAGAGACTAATGATGGAGGCAGGGCCTTCTCTCATCCAGGTTTTCTGTCCCCAGATCTTTTGTAGTGCTTGACGTATTCCTCTACCAGCCAAGAGGTTTGTGTAGGTATCACACTCCCTCCAGCTCCCTCTAGCTCCCTCAGCTCCCCCAGTCCGCCAGCTACATGCTGACTTCTTACTCAGTCACTTCCACTAATCATACACATACCTCCTGTGACCTCGCACTGGCTTGTTGAAATGGGACTGGTATTGTTCTTTTTGGTGCATCTTATTGCAGAGGGAAGCTGATTGAAACCTCATTCAAATAGAGTAGTCCGTTTCAGTTGAATGAATGTGAACAGTCACAGCTCAGGGACCAACAAAGGGTCCAACACTGGAAGAGGAAGAGAGGCAGGTAGAGATCACTTTTTACATGTATGGGAAACAACCATGCAGCAAAAAAAAAAAGGCTACCAGTGCGACTCCCAGAGTTTTTATGCACTATTCTCAGATGTTCTCTCTTCTCATCTGACTAAAGCCACAGACCGTTTTTTTTCCATCGCAGAGAAATTTATGCAGTCGCAACACAAAAGAATTCGTTCTTCTTAGAGCTCATAATGCGACATGCTCACCAGTGGCTGATTTTGTGACAAAGTTCTGTTAGTGTCAGAATTTTTTTTTTTTTATTATTATTAAAATCAAAGCAGAATGTGACCACAGCTATGACACTTGTCTACAAGTCAACAGTAGGAGGACGGCATAGCATGACATGAAACTCACAGTATAGCTACAAATACAGTAGTGTATTTAAACAAACATAAACAAAACATAATAATGGGCAGAAAAAAATATCCTTATTACCTCAAGCTACCTTTCTGTTTATCCAATGCCTTTTTTTGCATGATCACACTAAATGAACATAGTAATTTTCTTTAATCACAGGCCTATCGTTAGAGGATCTTCACTGTATAATCTGATATGGAGAACACGTTATTGCACAGTATGTTATTGAATGCAGTGAAGTACAGTGTGACAAGTCATAGTCTTAAATAATAATAATAATAATTTAAAACTGGCTTAAGAGGAACAGAAAAACTACAGTGCTTGCACTTATTAATTTGCTGGCTTAATGTGTCCCATAGAGCTATTTTTTTTTTCTCTCGAAAGAGCCCAAGTCGGAATGATGCCGAGGCCAACACAATTAGTTTTAGAATTTTAACCCACCTTTTTTGAGTTGTATGTTTATTATCAGCTATATTTCTTCTGCACTTCATTTCAAGTGGCAGACTGAGGTATTCATGTTCCGTTCAGCAGTTTGCTCAGAGCATTACCAACATGGCCCTCTATGCACACCTCAAAACAATTTTTTTTTTCCTTGGCTAAACACATGTAAGCTGAAGTATAAAGAGAAAAGAAAAGGAGTGTGGCTCACTAAAAATTCACATCATCGTAGGCTGGTTCTTGGAGTGGAGAATATAAAGGTAATTTACTAAATGGAGGCTGTAACAGAGGTGATTTATTCAAAATATGACACTGGTAATATCATCATAACATGGCAGAGTGTAGAGGGAAACGATGCAGGGGCATTAAATAAATCAGCTTGGCCATGAGGCTTTATGTGCCTCCCACTCTCTTGCTGTGATACGTGATGTGATGGGTATTAATATATCTGTTTTTTACTGTTTGTTTGATTGAGTCTATTTTTCACTGTAATTGCTGAATTCACCTCCTCTGGCGTGATGTCGAATTTCTAACTAATGAAGCAAACCCAGGAAGTCAACTTCAGTTTTCAGATTTACCCTTGCTGCACATTTGTCTTGTCCAAACCAATCAGTCAGAAAAAGTCTCGTATAAGGTCTCATTACAAGCTTTTACATTCGCAGAATGTCCATGTGGTGTAGTTATGAGCTCAAGCGTAACTCTGTAGGATGAAGCATGACATATATAATGGTAGAGTAATTGAATATCTTAATATTATGATGGTAGCTGGCATTTCGATCACTGCAGTATTACACTCCTCCACCAATGTTCCATGTTTTTGTTTCTTGTGCCTAGCTGAGTGCGGCTCATCTGTCTTCAACAATGAAGGGATTCTCTTGTCACCAAATTACCCCATGAACTACGACAACAACCATGAGTGCATCTACAGTATCCAAGTGCAGGCTGGGAAAGGAATCAACATATCGGCCAGAACCTTTCATCTGGCCCAGGGGGACATCTTGAAGGTAATTCCATTTTCTCTGCACAGTTCTTGCCCAGGAAAGCCATTTATATAAGCGTTCTCTGTAGTCATGACATTAGCATACAGAATGCATCAGTGTGGGGATTGTATTCTAAAGCCCATAAATTGACTTTACATTTTTATTATCTGTGCCCCCACAATTAGCATTAGACGACTTCAGGAACCTCGAGAGATTCTTAACATTTAGTCACTTCTGACTGCATATAAATGGAGTGGCTATAATCAAAGGAAATTTCTCAGAATATCTATGTGGTATAATCAAATCTTTCAAAAATGTGTTTTATTCTAAAATGTGAAGTAATTTCCTGGATTAACCTGATTATTTAAACCTCTTACTGTTGATGGATTATTTATGTAGATTTTTTATGGATTATTTATTTAAACAACCCATTGGCTTTACAGTGACTTGAATAAGTAGTCACCCGTCTTGAACCTTTCCACACTTTGTGAGGCTGGCGAGAAAATCACTGTGGTTTGCAGAATTATTTACAAATAACAAACATGGAAGTCGTGATTTAAAATATATTCACCCTTTTGCTATTCATCCCGTCACCCCTAAATTAGTTTGATGCATCAGTTACATTTGGCCTCTTGGTTGCTGACTAATGCCCCCTTTACTCAGTCACTGACTTTTGGTGGATTGTCTCCTCTAGGCAGAGTCGCAGTTGTGCTATATTCTTTCTATGTTTTAATAATGGATTTAATGGTGCTATATGCGATGTTCAAAGTTTTGGATAAGTTTTGTAACCAAACTCTGATACTTTTCCAGAATTCCCAGGCTTGTTTTGATAGCTGCTTGATCTTCATGATGCTGTTTGTTTAGATGTTCTCTAACAATCTCTGGGACTTTCCAGGAACAGGTGTATTCATATTGCCGTCATGGGACACTGTCATTGCACACAACTTCTGATGGTGACTGGTTGCACCAGGACTAATTTAGTTTCACCGCATTGGGAGTGAATACTTATGCAGTCACGTCACATCTTTTATGTGGTTTATTTGCAAATAATTTAGCAAATTATACTGACCTACTCCACCTTTTTCCTTTATAAAATATAGAAAAATTCAAGGAGTTTGAATAATTATGAAAGCCACTGTATTACTAGGGTAGTTGCCATATCTATATCGGCTTCAGGAGAAACATTATTTCATCTCACTGTGTACTGCACACTGTACGTGGCTGTGATGAAAATAAAGATCTTGAACTTGACCACTTGACTTCACTTGGATTACATTCTGAAGTCCATTTTGTCCTACTCACACTGCTGCCTCAATCAGATTTGTGTTTTCACTTTCATTTACGCTATGAATTATTCCTTATTCCTTGTAGATCTATGATGGTAAAGACAACACAGCCCATGTGCTGGGAGCCTTCACAGGTTCGGCAATGCTGGGCCTGACTCTTATCAGCACTTCCAACCATCTGTGGCTGGAGTTTTACTCAGACGCTGAGGCGACGGGAGAAGGATTCAAACTCGTCTACTCTAGTAAGATATTAACCCAGCACTTACAAACACAGCATGCAGCACTGCATAAATGAGCTCAGATTTCATCTCTATAATCAAAAAAGTGGAATGAAATCATTCATAATAAATCTGGCTTACTTCTCAGGCACGGCCCTGTGTTAGTGTTGCAGTTAGTATTAGTATTGTGTGCTAGTGTTAGTGGCAGTAACAACATTTCTATTAAAACAGTGAGTCTAGAGTAGGAAATCATCATCATCTATAGTTTGGTTTAGTGCCTGATGTTGTGCAACAAAATGTTTTAGGGTAAAATATTCCATTCTGTGTATTTTATGTTTTTTTTTCTGCATTATCCTTTCCATATCTTCTCTTGATGCTGCATTTCGCAAAGGTCTTAAAAAGTGCTATATAAGATCAGTTTATGCTTATAATGTCTTAATTGAATGCAGTTACATGGACACAAGTGTATCGGAGTATGCTGCTATGAGCATATGAGTATGCTGCTATGAGTTATCACTGAAAATATATCTTTTCCTCCAATAAAAACAGCAGATGAGCAAATCCACATATGAATCTGGAATGATTAACAGTCACGTAGGAAGTCTATTAATTATATAGTAATTGACACCCTGGAAGCCGCACCCCCTTCCTCAGGTCATATTAGTAATCTTTCATCTGTTTTTAGCCAAAAGAGGAAAAAAAACTACCCAAAAAAGATTAAATAGGCCTACAATGAAGTGTCAGATCTATTTACAAATCATTTTAATGGTTATGATAATTAGAAGTGACTAAAAACACTGTTTGCCCTCCTGCGCCAGTCAGCACAGACGCGGTCAAGCCCATCCCAGTAAAAACTGGAGTGTATGTATATACAAGGTTTTTCCTGTAACCACCTAGCACTTGGGGGGGAAAGCTGCTGTTCATCTGTTGTAAATATTATGTAAATCCTAACTAAAACAGACAAGTGGCAGCTTTTGCTCTGAGCACCTGGTGGTTACGGAAAACCCGCAGATATATGCACACTCCAGTTTCTACCTTAAACAAATGATTTGTGAAATGACTATATCAAAAACATACTCCACCCCCTGCAGCACTAATATTATTCCTCTTCTGATTTGGCAGGGGTGTAACATGAAAAGGTACACACAAGTGAGTTACATGTGCATATACATCTGAAATAAGGCTTGTATCTTGGCATGGAAAGGAAAAGAAAGCAGTAACTCTTTAGCCCTCAATAATGTGGTCGTATTGATAAGCATTTGACTTTTACTGAAGAACGCCATGTAGCAAATACAAAAGCCCACACTGTAAAGTGACAGAAAAGAAGGGGGCACTTGAAACATATAAAGCTTTAGCTAGCTCAGAGGGATTATGAATGAGTGGACTGTGAGAATAAACTTCCCTCTTCACTGACCTTGTCTTCGCCTTTTCAAAGACAGCTGAGCAAGTATCCAGTTCACACTTTTGCTAATACTATTGTGTCCATGGAATTCAGCTGGGTTTTAGTTGCAGCGAGGGAGAATGCATTAACCTGCTGGTAGGCTATCTCGTTTAAAATCAACTAAATCCCTGTCTGTCTGCAGTTCCATTCCACCTGCAGGATTAGCCATTTGAGTGCATAATAAAGGTCAGATAGCGCCATGAGAAGGTGAAGCCGTCACAGTTCGCCCAGACGCTGTAATTTAGCCACCAAATGAAGACAGGGGAGTGAATGAAAATGAATTAAAATGGCTTCGTTTATGTAGTCAGGTCTTTTGTGCTACTAGGAAAGTACTGTTAGACAATGGTCTGTAATCAACTTGTAATCAAGCCTGCTGGGCAGAATGTGGTTATTTGGACTGCTTCTCCTCATTGCTCGAAGAACAGAGCCGTCACAGTTCACATGCAGCATAATTTTCAAATAAAGATAGGCTATTCAAATCCTTATATGAAGTTAGGTTTCATTTTTATGTATCAGACAACTGATATCTGGATAGCTTCTTATATGACGCAGCAGCTGCATGTCACAAAGCCTCAGAGGTAGCAGAATTGTGTTATTATTTGGTTTAACAAACATGCAGCACAAACGCCTGTGCTTTTACTTTTTTCTGCCTTTTGTACAGTGAGTGTGATGAGAGTAATGATTATGGAAGTTAATAGGAAGTGTTGCACAGCAAGTAGGCCTACACTGTTCTAGATGCTGCAGCTCCATTAACCAAGCACTTAATCTTAATTGTTCTGCCTGCTTAGTGAGCGATTGGCTCTGCCCGCACAACACAGTGAGATCTTAACACAAATTGTCTTCTATAATGATTACACTAATGACAGACCTCTTGAGCTCTGACGTCACACAGCGCGCAGATAACGTACCATCAGATTTCACTGATCATTATATCATCAGCTGAACAAAGGCAAGATTACATCATACACTTTTGTGTTATTAGAATAACTTAACCTTGTCCTGCTGTGACGTGACACAGAATTATATGTTGATCGTCTGTATTACTTATGAGTATTAAATAAATACCTAAAGAGGAAAATATCCTACCCAAAGTGAACTGCAGGGCTTGGACTATAAGAAGTCAGGTCAAAATATTCAGCATTTAATACTAAGTTTGTCCTGTTAACCATTATATTTTGTTCCCTACACTCTTGGAAAAAGTTCTTAGGGTCTAGTTTATAATTCGAAACATTCTGTTGTAGAGGTCTACGTAGAACAATCAAGAGTTTCTTTATGAAAGGTTGTCCCATAGCCCCATGTCATCTCTTCTGATTTTACAGTAATACAAATGTAGAATTCATTAATAATCCATATTTTATCCTGTCACCATTGTACACAATATGCACAACCTAAACATTATTGATAGAAACAGAGCATCGTGTGTTTGGGAATCCCCATTGGTGGCATCATTTTTCTCAATTTACCAGTCTACTCATTTTCACTTTTTTTTTTCATGTTTCACTCAGGGCAAAATGAATAAAATCTCTAATTTCTGTTATCTATATACATATGTATTAAGTCAGTAAAGCATCATAGTGGAAATGTTTAGTAGTCATTTACTCATCTAATATTGCTCCACTTTTAGTAAGACTTCAAAATGGGATTCATTTAGACCCAAACATAACAGAAGGGTTAAAGCCTTAGCCTTAGTGACTAAACATTCAAATAAAGAATTGTTAATTTCGGCAGTAACTACAGACTATGTAAAACCGTCATATGAGCACACAGTAAATAAGTGTTTATTCTGTAATGAAGGCTTTACACTTAAAGAACTGGTTTGTTATTTTGGTTGTAGCGTATGAAATGTCATCAGTGTCTTAGCTTATGGTTATAAATTCATAAAACTGTCTTGTCTATGTTAATAGGTGGCACATCCACTACAACATTCACAGTCTTGTGATACATTTAGCTTGACATGGGTCGACTGTTTTCCCCAAAGTAACATGGCTGTGGAAATGTAGAGTGCTACTTAAGCGTACTGCTTATTACTTAAAAATGGGAGGTAGGAAGGGCGAGATCTTTCCAAGTGATATTGTGAGTTGGTGCTGTTACCTGAAATGAAAAGTTGTTTGAAAGTGGCATAGACTCTGTTCCTCTAACTGTTCAAAATATTAACACGCTTCAGGCGGCATTGTCCTAGTGTGGCACGAAGAAGGCTGGTGTGTCCTCTCGCACTGCAACACTGTAGCTTGTGTCATTTAAAATAAGACCAGTGCTGGATTTTCTCATTTACCTATAAATTTTACTGTCTTTGTCAATAAGTGCTCCCAAGCACGGTGATCTGTATGTGTTTCAGGCTTTGAGCTGTCACATTGTGAGGATCCTGGTGTGCCCCAGTTTGGCTTCAAGGTAAATGACCAGGGCCACTTCTCTGGCAGCACCATCACCTACAAGTGTGACCCAGGCTACACTCTGCACGGCAGCAGCATACTCAAGTGCATGACAGGGGAGAGACGTGCCTGGGACAACCCTCTGCCATCATGTATAGGTAGGATGGAGCCACACAGAAATGACTCTGTGTGTGTGGGTTTTTAGATTTGCAACATTAAAAATAGTGATAATCAATTCTACTTCTCAGTCACTGTTAAATCACATCCTAACAGTTGTTTTAAAAATTTCAGGTATTGTTCATAGGTAAGTTGCAAACTCATGGAAAGTGGAATGAACTTGCTCCTCAACCATGCCACATAAAAGTCATCTCTCCATCATTACTGATTGTGTGAATATAAAAATGGCCAGCACTTACGGAATTACAGAACCTTGACATGTCGAACCCTTCCACATGTTGACAATTTCACTTGGCAAATTCAACGTTGGAGCTAATCTTAGAGCCCCAAGTGAGCTAGGCAGGCACATAAGGGTAGAGACAAGGTTGTGCACAGTTATTCATGCACATTTTGATGGATGGTAATTAGACAGTATTGGCCTCTGAAGAGTCAAACATTAGGATGTCCACAGACCCAAGATCAGATGTGCTCAGTGTTAGATTTTGAGGAAAAATTAATCGCAAAGCTCTCGTCCAGATCTCTACCTCTAGGTCATGAGAGCACATAGACTCTTGTCTGGCTGACTCTGTCTTAACTTTCTGTTAAAATAGGACACACCCAGGGGTAATGTTTGTTCTTCCTTGCGTATAAGTGATGGACAGTGTTCCTACCTTGAAGTTTTCAGACTAATATTTTTCAGACGGATCTACCAGCATTAATAATGGATGCTCAATAATGTGAGGGCTGTTTTATTTTCGGCATGACGGCTTATCATTATTCTCCCCATTACTCTTCTTTTTTTATTGCAGATAAAATATTTAATATTTAATCACCCAGTGGTCTGAGGTGAGGGTGATGCAATGAGTGTAGATCTACATCACTTTCTCTTTCTCAACAGAATTTATATGGAAAGAAAGAAACACTGCATGTTGGGAAATTGAGAAGTTAAAAACTGAGATTGTAAAAGATCTGCAGTCTAGTCAGCATTGATGCTCTTAGACAGCTCAAACTTGCCTTGCTGTGATAATTGAGTTGGGTAAACATGGGATTGTCTCAGCTTCAAATTGAGCTCCACTAGTTTATTGCCTAGATTCCTGATGCCACTGAGTGGCCAGTCGGTGCAGATGGAGTGCTGCAGACGTGTGACTGAGCAGCTGCCATGATAAGCCATGAGTATGGCTCAGTGTTGGTTTGGAGAAGGCTCCTCTAGTGCACTTGTCTAAAAAACACTCTAATGTTCAGATTAATCAAGTCCTGTTCTGAACCCTGTTATTCAGGCTTCACTGAACTGTGAGTCCATTGTTTGTCATGTAGATGGCTTATGCAAATGAGGCCTGTTGAAAAAAAAAAAATGCTGATGTGGGCTTCATTAGCAAACGATGCCCACCTCCACAAAGGCTCCTAACTAAAAACATGCACAATGAGTGCAAGACAGAGTGCAAGGAGGAAGAAGAACAGGTGGCGGAGGTGCAAGCCAACAACTGAAGTTTGTTATTAACTGCTGAACTGCTTATGAGAGTAAAAATGTACATATAAATCAAGGTGGTGTGTGTGTGTGTAGCTCGTCTGTCTAAGTCAAAGATGCTGATGTCTAGAACAGGAAGCACTGTATCTCCCTGACATGAGCTGGCCAGTGGCATGCTGAGAAAGAAAAAAAAAATGGGGGAGGGAAAGGCAGTCAATGGCCTACAGTGTTAACTGAACTCTACAGGTCCTTTCAAGAGGTTCTGATAGATGACAGCATCATACAGCGTTTGGATTCTGCAACTTGTCTTTTATTTCCCTCCTGTGAACTTCTCCCTTCTCTTTCTTCTTCTTCCTTCAGCTGAATGCGGAGGACGTTTTAAAGGCGAGTCATCGGGCCGTATCCTGTCCCCTGGCTATCCATTCCCTTACGACAACAACTTGCGCTGCACTTGGGTCATTGAGGTCGATTCAGGCAACATTGTCAGGTGCCACTCAGCATTTCCTCACCTGTGTTCAGAAACGCACCACCACTCACCACCTCCTAAATCAGTACCCTACTAACCCCAGTAGATTCCAACCTTATATATATATATATATATATATATATGGCTGTAGTCTGAAACGAGTGCTCTTTAACTATTTATGTGCTACTTACACAACAGCGATGAACATCAATATCTCATCTATATGGAGACAAGCAGACATCAAGGGAGTTGATGCCTGCCTGACAAATCTCAACTGGCTCAAGTCATTATGTCTAAAATGCCTTTCATAGATTTAGCTGTTAAAGCTGCTTGAGGTTAAAAGCACAGCAGCCTTGAAAGCAAGATAATTTGTCCTCTCATAGCAGCAAAAGGGTTTCTGAAATCAGATATTTATTCATTACTTTTTCATCTGTCCTCACATTCTCATGCAGACTGATTTGCAGGATTATTATTACGAGCTGCAGCATAGGCACTGCAGTAGTATCACACAATTATTGCACTCTGGAACTCAATGTTAGTGATGAAATAATGAGAGCACTTTGTTTGGGTCTGGTCAGTGTGCAGAATTTTGATCTCATCTGCTGAAATCGTTAGCTTTTTTTTAAAATTTTTTTTTTTATAAGTGCTGTGCAATTTTGAAATATAAAATTAGTGTTTGCAGTAAAGTGTTTTTCATATAATTAGTTGAAAATTCACAGGCATTAAACACAATACTTATAGTGGCATAGACACAAGGGAAGCACATTCAGATGCTTTTACCTTATGGTTCACAGGTTGTGAACCATAAATAAAATCACACTGTATTATTTAGCATTAATGTTTCCTTATATTCTAAGGTGACACAGGAACATGAGAAGAATCACAGGCCAATACTGTTAGAAAAAAAAGTATTAGAACAGGTTTTCTAATCTAAATCTGATTGGTCAGGTGTTAATTGACTTTCTATAACAGCAGCTCTGACAGTAGTGCCACCTGTATATTTATATTAACGCAATGAACAATACTATATTGTTTCTATGGTAACAGCTCATACACTGGGACTTGTATGTTGGACACTTGTATGTTGGACACACAATCTAAGTCTAATAATAAACAGATTATGGAAACCTTTTTTTTTAATAAGAAAAAACATATAATAATTCATATGGTGAAGTTTTCTGTAAGAAGACATTTATACAACATTTATGGAAGGAGTCTCCAGTGTCAGTGCTTTGTAACAGTAAGTTTTCCACCATGGGAGAGTCTTCAGGACAGAGGAGTTTGCACTTTCTGGTTTCTCAGTAACATAAGTTGAATTTTTATCTGTCTTATTAACTTCAAGAGAAAGAGAAAAAAAAAGAAACTGGTGAGGGAATGACTGTGTGTAGCGCCTATAAGTAACTATAAGTTTGTGTTGGGCTACATCACATCATCCCCACCCCATTATTTTCCTGTAACAGCATGCCATGGAACATTTTATTCTGTACTTTAATTGTGTACCAATGATTATAAAATAAACTTTCCAAGGGTGACCTCTCTCCTCTACAAAACCAGGAAAATCGTCTAGAATTTTTCCCCCATTTTAAAACCTGTAAATCTCAGGGTGTATAATTATAACATTCATTTTTGAGCTCAAATTACAACGTTTCTGTTCAAGTGTTAATTGTGAGAACTAATCGGTATTTTATTTCACACTCTGACAGTCTGCAGTTCCTGGCTTTTGATACGGAGGCTTCCCATGACATCCTGAAGGTGTGGGACGGCCCTCCGGAGAATGAGATGTCTCTGAGGGAATTAAGTGGCTCTCTCCTCCCAGAGGGCATCCACAGCACCCTCAACATGGTGACCATCCAGTTTGAGACTGACTTCTATATCAGCAAGTCTGGCTTTGCTATTGAATTTTCCAGTAAGTCCTATCACTTCAGTAGTTTTGCAGGTGTTTGTTTTTGATTGACAGGTTTAATAAAGCAGGTCTTGGTTAGGTTTTAATTCCTCTGTACTGACATATTAACAGCTTTCATCTTCTTAAAGTGGCAGATGTGATTAGTGTTTCCATGCCCTAACTGACAGTTTTAGTTTCTTCTGGTGTCTGTTGGTTTGCCTTGATTGACAGTTCATATTGGCCCATTTTAGCACAGTCAGCTGACTGTGTGTTAATTGCCTATGCTTGTGATTGGCAGGTTCAGTGGCCACAGCCTGCAGGGATCCGGGAGTGCCCATGAATGGCACTCGCAATGGTGATGGAAGGGAGCCTGGGGACACTGTGACTTTTCAGTGTGACCCAGGATATGAGCTACAGGGTGAGATGAAGATCACATGCATACAGGTGGAGAATCGCTACTACTGGCAACCCAGCCCACCCGTCTGTATAGGTAAGTACTTAAGGCAGATGCAATTCACGTGTTTTTATTTTTCCTTCAGCAAATAACATACCTGATAGATGCATGGATTTGTTATTTTTCTTCATGTTATGTATAGTATAACTTTCAATATGTTCAGCTGAAAATTACATTTGCTTCTAAAGCCTGTATAGCCATGGTATCCTCCAGTGTGGGAATTTGCATTTTTTATCGAAAGGTTCTCAAGAGTTCTGAAAGTCAAGCAGCACTCGAGCCGAAGTGTTATTCAGGCATCTGTCATCATCTTGGCAATGGAAGATTGTGCTAAAATTAATGAATATCAAATTATGAGATTTGGATTGCTTCCTACTTTTCAAAATACTTCAGTAGCAAGCAGAAAAATGTGGAGGAGCTGCATTTTGCCTCTTCTTTTCATGTACTTTCAGCTAATTATCCTTCTCAATATATCACCCTTTTTCTATCTTTGTCTGCCCACACATCCATTTCACTCTTTCCCTCTCCCTCTCTCTCTCTCTCTCTCTCTCTCTCTCTCTCTCTCTCTTTACATAGGTTTTGAGAGTTGTATGGATTCAATATTGCAAGAGAGATTTCATTGTCATGTTCCACACTTCCACTCCACTTCTCTTAAGTAGGGCACCTGGGATGTACAGCTGGTCCAGCTGTGTGTATTAATGGACAAGAATCTTTGTATGTTGTGCATTCCTGTGTTAATTTCCTTTCCTGTGTGTTTTCACAGCTCCATGTGGTGGGAATTTGACCGAGTCTTCCGGCTTTATCCTATCTCCTAACTATCCTCACCCATACCCTCACAGCAAAGACTGCGATTGGCTCATAGTCGTCAACTCCGACTACGTCCTCTCACTGGCATTCATCAGGTAAAGTCCCAGTCTGCTAGTACCTGCTTTGTATTACTTAATGATATTAACTTCTTTTATATATTTTCATAATTTAGTTTGATATCGGTTTTCTTATTTAAAGGACCGATAAACTTGCACATAAGCTTGCGTTAGTGTCATCTCTTAGATCCTACATACTGTCTAAGCATGCCATTGCCATTTTTGGAGGGGTGGAGGGGTAATTTTCTAATTCCCACCCACTACTAGCTAGGCTAGCACCCACAATTGGCTAGAGTCAATCGTAGTGATTGAAAGAGGAGAGAGTAAAGCCATCACGCCCACCTAAAGAGCGCAGCCAATTATGCTCTCATGGACTGTGCCATCTTTGGGATCTGAACTCATGGTCACCAGATAGTCCTTACTTTCTAACACCTGTCCATCTTCTTGTGCTTCTGTTCCTCATCAGGAGCAGCCTCTACTTACCCTGCGTTCCCATTAGCAAGTGACAGGTGACTCAAGTCGCTCCCTTGTGTTGCTTGTGGCTGTGTACTGACCACTACTCTTCTCACTGGTGGATGTGCACTGTCCAGCTGTTTTTAAGAAATGGCAATCGCCAAACTGTATACAGTCTACTGAGAAATTTATACATATCACTGTTATTTTTGTTTAAAATCATTTAGATATTGTAATAGCATTTTAATAATAAGTCTGTCCATTTTTGAACATTATTAAATTAAAACTAAACACAGGTAGGAACTAAAGTCAGGGTGAAGAATTGGTGGAAAGTTGGACAACTCATGCTATAGGCTTACAAGAAATGTACTGAAGGCAATAATTTGTATTCGTCACCTCATAGTTGATTTGCAAAGAATCTAAAGAATTTCTGTTCAAATTTTGTTTATTGTATTTCCAATGTGTTACTTGTTGCTCTTTATTCAACATGTTTGAACATATCCTTATCAGAAGAGTTACACACTGCGCTACACTGCCACCTACCAGTAAACAAATACACAGTACATATCTGGATTTTTTAATAAAGAGCTACACAATCAATGGTTTAGTTTGAAAAGTGAGAAATCTGTGGGTTTGTTACAATTAAGTAATAAGTTACCTTTCCTTATCAGCCAAAGATGTGTGGAGTAATTATGTAATGGCAAGTGCTGTGTGTGTGGCTTAATTAAAATGCATTTCATGTCCAAGGCAGATAATGAACCCAGCTGGAATTCTTTGCTCATTTTGTGAGTAATGACCCAACATTTTTCCCCTCCTTGATTTATGTGCTCCATGATATATGTGCTTCCCAGCTAAACAACATTCCTAATAGTTTCTATAACTTTACTTGGTGAGATTTTAGGGTTGTATTTTAGATAGTGCTGATGAAAGTTGAAGCTGGAGTCCTGAAACACTACTGCAAACGTGACTGGTGCATTGTGTTAATGCTAAAAGCAAAGCCAATCAGCTTTTTTTTTTTTTAGAACCTGCCTTAAATAGAAAACCTAACAGAGGTTTGCACAAAATAGATGCAGTATTGTAGTGCTTGCACAAGTGATTCTCACTTACCATCAATGTAGAAATTCTTCTGGGCTCTCACTCTTACGATTTTCTGTTTTTTCTGGATTATTATTCCAGAAGTGAAAGCTCTCTTGACAAAAATATCAGTCTCTTAAAATCTTCCATGACTATGTATGGACCACCATGCTGAGATAATCCAGATGCTGTTTGTCTTTTTTTGGTGCATTAAATCTTTGTCTCTCTGCAGCCTTAGCTAATTATTAGAGCCATATTCGAGCTAACTAGACAAACAAAGCACAATATACAAACTACACAATAAAGCACAATAATACCCCTTTAGGTAGCACAGTTGCCTGGATTTGGCATGGAATGTGTGCTAGTCTTGTTTCACATTAGAATTTTGTCCTCTAGCAGTACTTAATCACACTGGAGTTGGGCCAGTAAAGCAGCATTTCAAATATATTTCTAATGAATGGATCTCAATCAATTCCTTCTCAGGCATTTTCATTACACAGTTCATTACTGACATAATTCTCCTTAAACTATGTCGCGTATGAGAGCAGAAAATGAACAGTACCAAAATGAAAATAACCTCAGACATTAGCAACACTACAAACCTGCCATCTCTCTTTACCATTTGCATTATCTGTGTTACTGCCCAATCCAATTACCACAAAGCTAATTGTTTGCCGATTGACAGCTCCAGAGGCTAGGCAGTGGTGGGAAAAAAAAGAGCTGCCATCACATCTGGTTATTAAAAATTAATGAAATTTTTAATGTACTGAAGAGAAATTGGCCTAAATTCCCAAGTTTGAGTTTCTGTTATCTCACAGTGAGCCGTGAGCGATAGATTTTAAGGCAGTGGGGTGTGTCGAGTACATTTAGCGTTCTCTCCCAGCATAATGGAGAGGAAACAAGAGTAAATCTAATGCAGGCACAATCCATCTCATGCAAATGATTCCACTGACGGAGGACACCTCAGCATCATGATAAAAATGTTTGAATGTTTATCTCTGTCTTTGAGACCCAGGGGTATGGCAAAGCTTTAGAGATTATCTATTGTAGTTGAAGGTTTTTTTTTTTCTCTGTAGCTCAGTGAGGGTATCTGGGAATGCACTGCTTGTAGGTACCCCCTGGGTATTTATAGATTCCTTGTCAGTGGCAGCACACACTTACAGAGGCTGTTAGAACATGAACAGAGGTCCAGGAATGATGTAGCTAAAATTCAGCTAGAAAGGACTTCTAAGGGGGCTACACCAAGCCTATGTGACCAACACCAACACAATTTCTTCAAAGTCAGCCCAAATATGTCTTATGACAAAAAATCAATGTGCTTTCTTCGGATGAATTACAGATGTCCAAATCTTTTTTTTTGTTTTTTTGATAAATCTTCAAACTCTTGTAGTTCTGCACTGAAAGGCAGTCTCAGGTCGCATACTGAGTCCGTGGGCTCGGGTACCTCATGTGGTCCTTTGATCACACTGAGTGGCTATTAAAAACTGCTCTTTGATCTCCCTTCGTCTCTTCTTATCTCCTCTCCAGCTTCAGCATTGAGCCCAACTATGACTTCTTGTACATATATGATGGGATGGACAGCAACAGCCCTCTAATCGGCAGCTTCCAGGACAGCAAGCTTCCTGAGCGGATCGAGAGCAGCTCCAATGCCATGCACCTGGCCTTTCGAAGTGATGGTTCTGTCAGCTATGCCGGCTTTCACCTGGAGTACAAAGGTGTGCTGCTGAAAGGTTCTGACATTTACTAGTGCTGGGACTTAATTCACAAAGAAGAAAGGCTTTGATTAGTCAGGATGGACAGGATTGGGGTTATCTCAGATGAAACGTTTAGTCATTTTTATAAATGATAAGTGCAATAGTATTGAACTTAATGCCGGATTTCCTTTACTGTTGAAGTAGGGCTCCATGAAGCAAAGCCATGGGAGTCTGTGGGTTTTTTTTTTTTTTTCCCATTATTATATTCATTAATGAGTTCTTGTAGTCATTAGACTGTTTGACTGGTCCCTTGAATTGAAAGAGTTTAACCCAAACCGCAGCAACTCAAAAACCAGTAGGACTATAAATAATGTCAACAGCCAATATGTTGTGTCAGTGGAAAGTGAGGGAACAAAAAGTTCTATAGCTGTAATAATTAGCTAAAATATTATTGTACATATTTAAATGAGGTGAAAAAAAAAAATAAGTTCCTTGGGATTTCCATGGGTCCATGGAATTTATTTAACAGTTAAAAGTGTTCCTGGCTGCAAAAAGTTAGAACCCCTGGTTTAAAGAGTTATTTAAAGAAAAAAGGCATAATTCCATCCTTAGTTGTGTGAAACAATATTAACAATCACTATCTTGGTCTCCTGTGCTTATTAAGATGAGATAAAATAAACTTTTATTAATCTTTTTTTGGGGGGATTAAAAGTGTTACAGCAGCATGATAGTAACAATAGTAAGGTAGAAAACAAATAAATATAGAACGCAGTGTCATTATAATAAGTGTACAGAATGATCAGTGAATGAGCAGAATGTTATATACAGTACATACCTGATATTAATGGATAAAGCAAAATTATACTTTCGTATTTTTATGAGTTTCATGCCAACCCTCTTCTTCTCCTCTTCCTTCTCTCATGAAGCCAAGCTTAGGGAGTCATGTTTTGACCCAGGCAATGTGATGAACAGCACGAGGTTGGGCAGTGACTACAAACTGGGCTCCACAGTGACATTCTACTGTGAAGCAGGCTACGTGCTCCAGGGCTACTCCACCCTCACATGCATCATGGGGGATGATGGCAGGCCTGGTTGGAATAGGGCCTTGCCCAGCTGTCAGGGTATTTTGCAAGTTTAAAGAATGCGGAAAAAAGATTTCTGATGACTGTAGAGAACGTTCTACACCAGGGTGTTGTCAACTGGTGGATGGTGGTCCGGATATAGATCCAACAAAGTATTTCAGCAGCCTAAGCAAGCTCTTGAAAAATACTGTAGCAGAGTCATTAAATGTATGAAAAAACTGGCCATCGTTCAGAAATTCAAGTTTTTGAAACATGATCCAGCTTGGCTACTGTTGTTTTTCCAATCATATGCATTTATGTAAATTATTTAGCTGAAGGTAGCTCATTGAACCAGAGACAAGGTAAGGAGCTAGAGACATTAAGGCATTTCAAACTGTCTTATATGTAGCCAAAAACTAATCATTAATGGTTACGCATTAAAAGTTACCGTCACCTTTCAGTCATGTTAGTAGCTTATCCAGACTTTTGTAAGTGAATCTGTAAGGAATTTTACTGTATGTAACTGGACCTTTACCATTTTCAGTTGAATACCGCTGCTCTAGACCCAGGAAATGAATGTTTGCCATATCCAGATCAATCAGTATGATTTTGTTGTATTAAAGATACATGATGTTCTGTATATGTATTGACATTTGTCATGTGTGTCATGTCTGTCCAGCACCTTGCGGCAGTCGCTCCACTGGTTCTGAGGGAACTGTTCTGTCCCCAAACTTCCCCAGGAACTACACTGCAGGCCACAGCTGTGTGTACTCCATCTCTGTGCCCAGGGAGTTTGGTATGAATGCCCTTGTATTTACTATTAACACAATTTACACAAGCTGGTATAGTGAGATCTGGTCATTCTTGTGAATTGTCTCATGTCTTTTATCTGTTGGTTAAGTAGAGTGGGTTGGGCAGTCATCTTAACATCTTAACATTTGCTTTATTGAACTTAGTCATCTCTGTGTTATAGGATTACTTTACACACCCAAAACCTGTTACTCAATCCAGTCACTGAGAAACAGCAGTTTCTATACCCAGGCTGCTAAAATAAAACCTCCAAAGCTTTTACAAAGACTGCCACTTCTTAGAGGACTTTACTCACAGGGGACTTTTAGGAATCCAGACTGAAGAATGCTCTGGGGGATTTTGTTTTTATACAATTTGATATGAACATTTAAAAGAGGAACATTCTTCTCTCTGGTGTTGTTAAACACTGTGTCTGCTGCATATAGTGGCTCCTCGTGGGACCCTTTCTGGCCAGTTGGCAATTATCATATGAAAGTAACAGGATTGAAGGCTCTAAATGTAGATGTAAAGTAAAGGTGAAAGGATGATGGATTTGCAAACAAGTGTTTGAAGAGTGAAACATGTACAGCTACTGCTTGAGGTATCTGTTGGCCTTCAGAAACGTACCTTTTTTTGTTGAATACAATTAATATAAGTATGAGACATTGTCTTAAGCACTATTATTGCATATAATATTATTGCATTCTGATTTGTTACTTTAATTTGCAGTGCATCTTCATAACATCTATAGTGATAAACCCTGATAACATACTTTCAGCAACAAATCTCCTCCTTCTTCACTACCTACACTGTATATTTCCAATTTAGATTTTTTGACTTGCCCACTGCAAAATTATAGTCTTTGGCTTGTATCTATATCTTGCAGTGAGGCAATTTTTTTTTGTTTGTTTGTTTTTTTTTTTTTTGTTTGAGATTTAACAAATCAGCACCCAGAGGCACTGCTGGACAAAAACAGCACTTGTTTTGTAAGACACTTGTTTCAAGAATGTTCTGATAGCTGTCAGGTTTAATCAGCTGGAATGACATTCAGGCTTTCGCTTTTACTTTAACTGAGATATCAACACCATGGGTTTTGCAAGCTTGTTTTTCCCATAGTAACACCAACAGCATATCTGAACAAAAGATCAATAAAGACAGGAGTAGAGGGAGGAAACTCACATTGTGAATGTGTTCTGGGTTTAATTTGGTGAGTTGGAAGAGGAGACACAGCAGGACACACAGCAGGAGAGACATGGTTCGGTAATTTCATTAGATTTTCACCTCCGGTAATAGGTACCTAGATAAAAGCATAACAACCTGCCTTTTCACCTGTTGCTTTTAATAATGACTAATATAGGGCTAAAATAGGAAGAGCGAAGCATTTATAACATTTATATTTCCCAGAAAAAGATAGACAGAGAAAGAGAAAGTCGTATGTAAAGTGGTAGGTTCTACATGATGGACATCTAGGGCAAGTAAAAAATTCATGGTCCCAGATTTTGTCATTATGTCCATTGCTCATACTTTTTTATATATATATATATATATACACTATATTACCAAAAGTATTCGGTCACCTGCCTTGACTCACATATGAACTTAAG
>CM075025.1:12407041-12419399 GCA_037576675.1 Pangasius sanitwongsei | reverse complement strand
TATCTCTCTCGCTCACAATTTTTTATATATATATATATATATATATATATATATATATATATATATATATATATATATATATATATATAATAAAATAACGTTTAACATTTGGTTATTTAAACTTCAGTGATGTTTTCTTTTTGCTGATATTTAGCTTCATTTTACATTTTTAACACTACCTGTAATCCATGAAAAATTCACCATCTTCATATTTGGCCAAATTCCAATTTGCTTTCTTTTAACTATACAGTGGATGTAAAAAAGTGTCAACACACCCCTGTTAAAATGGCAGGTTTTTGTGAAGTACAAGAATGAAACTAAGATAAATCATGTCAGATCTTTTCCCACTTTTAATGTGAAACTGCAAAGTATATAAATAAAGTGAAAACAATAAACACTTTAGGGAAAAAATAAAAAAGTTACAACAACCTGGTAGCATAAGTGTGCACACCCTTTTATAATTGGAGATGTGGCTGAGTTCAAAATGGTCCAATCACATTCAATCTCATGTCCAAACAAACCCAGTATGTCTCTCATGCTAAACCAGAGCCTCGTTAGATGGAAAAGTGGCAGCACCATGTGTATTTTAATGTTTTTATTTCATATCAAGAACATTAATTAGTTCATATTCATATTTCATGGGCATGGTCATATTTTAGTAATCACCTAAGTATTTACATAACAAGTCACAAATTAGTGGGCTACTATTGGGCTCATGCCCATCAAAAGTCACCACCCCACAAGTTCCACTTTCACAGCAAGCTGAAGCTTGTACAAAAATGGAACAGCCTAGTGGGCTTGTCTGAGTGGTGGTTATCGTTGCTTGTGCCAGACCTAAACCACTCACTAGCAATCAGAGACTTCACTGGCCTGTGTGTAACTCCGTAGACCCGTATATCCTTGCAAATCTGCAAATCACGCTCTTGCAGAGCACTTGCTACTCCAAACATACTCACACAAGGCTTCACCTACACTATTTGTGATTTCATCAGCAACATGCAGCACAACAGTTTTCTTATTTAAGGATGTAACCTTACACAACCTTCTTCATGTTTCTTTACTCTGTCAGAAAGAATGATAGCAACAATATTTGGGAAAATGACAGGTTTGGTATAAAAGATGTATTATTCAATACAGCCACTTGCCATCATTCTGTCTTTCCTCCCTCCACCTCACTGTCCCTAGGCAGTCATCTTAAGCCTCATCCATACTTATGGCTATGGTGTGAATGGCCATAATGATCTCTTACTGTTAAATATTACACATAAGCACTAACATTATTCAGTCAATAAATTACAAATGCTGCTGTTTTCAACTGGTTTGCTGCAAGCGATACATATAGCCAAAGTGGGGTTACACTGAACTCTACAGTCGTAGCTTAAGACAGTAAACAATAGTTTAACAATGTAGCATTGTGAAAGTAAGGCGACATGTTAAGGGATGGAGCAAAGTGGCCTTTGCTTAATCCTGTCGTTTGACTTTCCTGTGTCAATTAAGAGTTGACTTGTCTTGCTTGTCATCCTTTACACCAAGTGGAACGTTTAATCAGGCATAAGCCTAAATTACTCTTAAGTATACGCTCTGCTCAGTGAATCAGTAAAGAACCCTGCGCAGTATGCCTTTGTCCCTTTTTGATGCCTTAACTTGGCTTTTTCCACCATTTTTGTTTGTTTGCTTTCGACATTTTCCATCCATTACTGACACAATCTAATGTCAGTTAGCAGATGTTAATCCCTTTTGTAGAGTGCGTTTTTTGCATCATCTAATGTTCTGTATCTTAGAGGGAAAGATACTTTTCCGGGTCTTTTTTAATTGGACCCGATGAATTCAGAATAATGAAACAGAAAGAAAAACTGTTTTCTTTTATTCCCTGGTGTACGGCATAGTCTTGCATAATGCCCATGACACTCTGGTGCCCTCCATTCTGTTAACTTTTCTTGGATATTTTTAACTCACTTTATTATTCTTGCGTGGTAGAAGCCTTGTGTCAATCATGAACTAGACGTTAAACAGGCTCAGATGGAAGATTCATCCCACTGACAGTTCTTTTAAATGTGCTCTAAAGTGCCAACCAAGTTTACATTTGGTTTATTTTTAGTTGCACTAAAACAAATGTGCTCAAGGTACTCTGTTTTTCCTTTTTTCTCTGTTGGATATCAGTACTTATTCATATATTGTAGCCCTTAACATGGAGGGAGTTGCAGCTGGTTCTATTATGAGACCACTGGGAATTCTGTAATTTCTCAATGTAAGTTACGTTTCATATGGCCCTCTGAATTTGTGATAGAATATGAGCTCTGCAGAACATACTGCTCTGTTTTCTTTAAAGGGGCATTGGGTTGAGTTTCGGCTACAACGGTTACAATAGGACCTTCAAAAAATAATGGAATGACTTGTTTTTCTCCTTGACCTCCCATCCATTCCCATGTGCATGAAGCCCAACCTCCCAGAATCTACTGAATACATTAGTTCAGCAGGTCACTAACCTTCGATCATCTCATTCTACATGGCCATTTATAACAAGCATAGATACTATAAATATGCAAAAATCTTGCCAGAAGTTTACAACTTGTTATGGGCATCTAGATCATTAATCCATGTTCCCAAAAGCACCAAACCCACACCAAAACCTACATTACAAAGACAACCTGAGTAAACACAAAATACAGTTTTTAAATGATCATTTATTGAAGGAAAAAAAGTTATCCAGCACCAACTGGCCCTCGATGAAACTGTCCCCTTATAATTATAAGGTAATTGTCCCCTTACTTACTTAATTACACAGTTAATCAAATTTAATTGATAATTGAGTCCAGTTAGACTAGACACACCCAGGCTTGATTAGTGCCAGCCCTGTTGAATCGAAACATCACTGAAATAGAACATTTCCAGCAATGTGAAGTAGGCTAAAAGGTCTCAACAAGCAGCACACTACGCTGCGATCAAAAGAAATTCCAGAAGAGATGAGAGAGAAATTTATTGAAATATATCAGTCTGGAAAGGGTTAGGATGCAATTTATAAGGCTCTGGGACTCCAGCAAACCACAGTGAGAGCCGTTATGTCCCAGTGGGGAAAGCTTGGAACAGTGGTGAATCTTCCCAGAAGTGCACATTGTTGACTCATCCAGGAAGTCACAAAATAACCCACGTGAACATCTAAGAAACTGCAAGCCTCATTCTCCTCAGATAAGGCCAGTGTTCATGATTCTACCATTGCAAAGAGACTGGGTACAAATGGTATCCATAGGAGAGCTGAAAGGAAAACAACAATTGCTAATCACAAGGAACATAAAGACTTGTCTCACATTTGCCAAAAAACACAGTGATGTCCCCCGAGCTTTTGGGATAATGTTCTGTGGATGGATGAGTTCGAAGACGTTGGTCCCGTTACATCTGGCATAAAGCTAACACAGCATTCCATAATAAGAATATCGTACCAACAGTCAAACATGGTGGCGGTAGTGTGACTGTGTGGGGATGCTTTGCTGCTTCAGGTCCTGGGCGATTTCGTATTGACAGAAAAATGAATTGTGCTCTTTACCTGAAAGTCCTGAAGGAGAATGTCTGGTCATGAGTCTGTGATCTGAAACTCAAGTACACATGGATTATGCAGTAAGACAACAATTCTAAACACAAGAGTAAGTCCACCTCTGAACGATAGAGGAAATCAAAAAATACTTTTGCACATCATCATACAGGTGTGCATATTATGTGTACATTATGCCTATGTGTGCTGATAAGTGTGAGCATATTCGTGTGTGTGTGTGTGTGTGTATGTACCGAACCATGTAAGCTTTCCTCTGCCAGTTGAATGACCTAGAGATGGCTGAGCCTCAAAGAGAGTGCGTCAGTCCTCTTTCCCTCTGGGACTGGCTATTGAAACCAAGGCAGAGTTCCAGTGCATGCTTCCAAGCAGAGAGGTTAGCTACGACTCAGGGGAAAGAAGTGTGCCACCTGGCCTGGAGTAGTACAGGCTCAACTTAAGTGACTGTAGAGTTGAGCCAATCTGACCATCAAATTGGTCAGAGATAGAAGAATGAAAAGGGAGAAGTGGAAAGGGAGAGGAAGAGAGGTACAAGAACAAAAACCCACATATGAATGAGAGTCATGAAGCCACTGGACAGCTTGTAGCAATGAATGAGCCAGAGCTTCCTCTGAGCATTGTGTGTGTGTGTGTGTGTGTGTGTGTGTGTGTTTGTGTCAGTCCCTTTGGTCAGTTCAAGACAGTGCCAGTTTGATTTGGCAGTTAATGTTCATAGAAACAGCACAGGCCTTGTGTGCCCATGGTTTCACAAACAGACTTTCTAAGGATAGCAAAATACCAACAGAACCTCTTTTTCATAGTTAGGTAAATAGGTATGTAAGTGAGCCCGTAAAGAATGGCAAGATGAGCCGAGATATTAAGAAATTTAAGAAATATGTTTAATAAATATATTTTATTATATTTAAAAATAAATAAATAATTTAAGAAATAATCCTTTTCCCAGTGGTAGAACTTTAGATTGCAAAATGTAACCAGGATCAAACCCTGGTCACTGCACAACTGAAATTGTTTTTGCTCATATTGATATTATTTCTCACATCTGTATATTTAACACAAAACTCAAAAAGACATCTCATATACCCAGATACCCAGGACAGACTCATCATTGTTGGGGCCCTATACATTTGACATGAATATACAACTGCTCCAACCAGGAAAAAAAAAATCTAGGCTGCCATATCATAAAACAATAGCTACTATAATATCATGTGACATGGAATATGCAGAAAATGCCTGATATAAAAGCAACTACTCAGGCACTCTCGTACAGTAATTGTACCTGATTTTCATTTTCCTATTTTTCTATCAGTATCAATTATCAATAATTATAATTATTTACAAATCTATTACATGTTCATTACAAATATGAGGTTAAATATGGTGTGTCCAAATAGTAGGTGTTGTATGCTGTTGTACAGCTAATTTTGGAGTTGCTGGTCTACCGATCTGTTCTAGGTCTTCCCAACTGAAAAATTCAGCTAATCGGTTTTCCTGTCACTGTGTGTGGGCAGTAGTGGGTTAGAGTGGATTGCATCTTCAATGCAATGACCCTCCTAAAATCAAGCAGTTGGCATTGTCATAGATTTTACACTTTTTTTTTTTTTTTTTTTTTTTTTTTAAAACACGGTTTGTTGTGGCACTTTAGTGATGGTCCCTAATGTTCAGGCAACCAAGATACTCTGCATGTATTCAGAGAAAATGTTCTACTAATTCTGAATCAGTTTGTTCTGCTTTTGATATTAAATTAAAAAAATGTAGTGCTACAATAGTTTGGCATGCCATTAGACAAGCATTGACCAGAAATGCTTGAATATCTGAATAACTTTACTGCAATAAAAAAGACACTGTTCCACCATTTTAGCCGAATCAAACTTCAGCTAAAGGCGCACAGCACACTCTAATATGGACTGTTAACAGACTGTAATGGAGCCCATCAAACAAAAGCCACAAAGCTAGTCCAAGTGAATCCTTAAAATAAAATACAAAGGTAGATCTTTACCTTTTAGAAGTTATGTTGTCAGGACTGCACCTGAGTTCCCTCCCACTGTCAAGCTTAAATATCAATAAGCACAAGGCAAATATGACCAACGTGCAACTGCTTCTATAACTACAGTATATAACTGCTGCTATAACAGCCTTCACTCTTCTGAGAAGGCTTTCCAATAGATTTTGGAAGGTTTCTTGGAGATTCGTGCCCATTCGGCTACAAAGAACATTAGTGAGGTCAGGCACTGATTTTGGGCAAGGATGCCTGGTGTGAAGTCAGAATTCCAGTTCATCCCATAGGTATTCAAGGTCAGGGCACTGTGCAGTCTATGAGTTCTTTCACACCAAACATGGTCTTTGTAAACCTCATTTTGCTCTCAGGGGCATTGTCATGCTGGAACAGGTTTGGGCCCCTTAGTTCTAGTGATGGGAAATCGTAATTCTACAGCATACAAAGACATTCTAGACAGTCATAAGCCTCCAACTTTGTGGCAAAAGTTTGGGGAAGGCCCCAGTATAGGGGTCATGGGCAAGCATCCACATACTTTTGGCCATATAGTGTATATTGGACATAGATTACAACTGTTCAGTCTACACTCCAGACTCTACTGGTATATACCACAACATAAAATATATCAGGTCAGATGCCATTTAAGGCCAGACAGGGCACATGACAAGTGCATAGTAACAGACTATTACCAATTATATAATACATCGCTATACTTGGAAAGGTAATAGCACCTATCTACCTGTGGCCCACTCACATCCATCCTAACCCTGATTGAGTCCTTTATCAGAGCACAATCTGATGATTAGCTACAGGATTGGTTATAGCTGTGACCTTGGCACTATTAAGTAGGATGTGTACGACCTGGAGTTTCTCCAAGCTTTACATCAACTGGATGTAATTGAGCCTCAACTCTGAGTCACTCAGAATATGGGAGGTGAGAACCTTGATAATGACCTATCAAGGTCATTGTCATTTCTGGTTAAAGATATTTCTGTCCCACACTGTCTAGCATTAGAATTAAACTGCAAAAATACTCAACACTTAGTGTACATTAGTATGCTTGTTGCAAACCTTGATCAATTTTTATAAGGGTATATCTGCCCCATCTGATCCTAAATACACAATATTTATTTATTTTTTTAAGTACTGCAAATATCAGATGGGGCAGATATACCCTTATAAAAAAGGTTTGCAACAAGCATACTAATGTGCACTAAGTGTTGTATATACATGCAGTAGACAGTGTGGGACAGAAATATCTTTAACCAGAAATGTTAATTGGTACATCTTAAGCTAAAAATTCAATAACATTGATTTTTAAATATAGCAGTAATAATGTGGTAAACTGTAGAAACTTATTGCTGAGTATACTAAATATTCAGGTCCACAGTGAATTATTTATTAGGTTTTTATGTGAGGAAGTTTTAATCAGTATACAATATGTTCAGAATACATATCAAGCAATTTAAATTGTATTTGAAGAAGAGATTTAAGACATCATTTACTCAGATTCATGTTAATGAATGTCACAGTAGTAAAGCATTTGGGTAGTCTTGATGAAATCTTCATTTTGAATCCCAATATTGGCATAGCAAGGATTGCTTTTCTTTCTCAGTTTAAAAACGATGCCTCGTGTCTGGGAAAGAGCTTTTACATAATGTTATTCTTCATAGAAAAGGGCTAGCTAGATTTTCCATTTTAAAGTTTAAAGTGTATTATTAACTTAACATGTAGTTTACTTTCAAATGAAATACAGTTATTAAAAAGTATTTTACTAGTCTTCTAATTCATATTTAAAACATACTCGCAAAGTAAACTTAAAACTAGGGATGCATCAATACTATTTTTTTCCGACAAGGTATGAATGCTGATACTGATACCAAAAAGAGTAACCTACTCACGTACTGATGTAGGCTCTTCTCAAAATATACAGTAGGTACCTGCAACTCAAGAACCCTTAAATAAGAAATGTTTATTCTTGTGCAGTTTGGCCGATGTTCTCACTTTGCAGGTCACTGGTTTTCATGTTTTGTGATGAAACACACTTTAAAAAAAGAAAATAATTTGCTTCAGCTCTAAGGTTATGGTAAGAGTGATATAGCATCTGCACTAGATTATGCTGTGAGCAGTGGATACTGAAGTGAGCTGTGACACAGCAAAATCCCCAGAGCTGAATTAATATTTTAAGTGTTGAAAGATGTGTGTCCAGCTGGGCTTACATGAAGACTGTTAGTTAGAAACATAAGAGAGTTTGCTGTGGACACCATGATTTTCTCCCCTCAGGCTCCCTCACAGCCCACGAGAATGAAATAGAGTGAGACAAGGACAGTGTGGGACAGACATGCCTTTTTTCCAAGCAGTTTTCCTCTTGAGGAAAGTGGACGAACTGTGAATTAATCACAGCCCTCATTTCCATAGGAGGCACTAAGCACGTGTCGAAGTGTATTAAATACAAGTGTGTGAGAGGAAAATGGCGATCTCGTACAGCAGTACGGTTCAGAGGAGAGGGTTGAAGCACGGTATTTATCTCAGTTAAAGAGCAGCGTCATGGTGAGATCTATCCTGTGTGCAGCTGTCTGGCTCTTTTGCATGTCAGGACCTTTTAAACCTTCAAGACGTTGAGAGAATAAAGCACAAATAGTGAGAACCGAACTGTTACTTACAGTAAGTTGTGGGAATCAACTAAGAGTCAGTTTTCCTATCGTGCCTTTGTCAGACTTTCCATTTTATATAAAGTAGTACATTGGAAAAAGTGACACATGTAATGTATTTTATTTGAATGGGAACATTTCAAAATGAAAAAATATACAGCATCAACAAATTTTTGTCTTTTTGTTTACTAACGTTTAGCCAGAATTGTGCTGATGCATCAACATGACAATTATATATACATTTGAATTGGGTAAATTCAATCCATTATTTTGTCAGTATAAACCTTATGTATAATTTAAGTGTAATATCAGCTAACAAAACCACCAGTGTCTCACAAGTGAAGCCTAAAATAAGAAATATTTATTAATGAGCCATTTGGCTGCTATTCTCACTGGTGTTGATGTTTTGCAATGAAACATTTGGAGATAATAGATTTACCATCACATTCAGGGGCCATCTCTCCTGCGCACAATCCAGTCCAGACATTACAACTCTACCACTCACCTGAACTCTAACACACACTTGTTTCGTGTTTGTTAATAATCTGTGAGTGTATTTCAGCACTTAACTTTCTCATGTTCAGGTTTTGTTCTCAAGTTTGTCTTATTTTTGCCTGTTCACATGATCGACTGGCCATTTCCAGTTTTTGACTATGCTTTTGGATTTGTTTTTAAAGTTCTTACTCATGAATACATCCTCTCTGAATCCTCATTTGTGACCTTTACTTTTTTACGGTGTTTACTCAGGCAGTTACACAGGATTTGCCCAAGTTTTCTATGGAATTGAGGTCCGGTTGATTTTGCAGACCAGTCACTGTCCCAGTCATCTGATACATGTCATCCTGAAATATGTGGGTGTGAGTGTTGTGTTCAGCTCAGACATGAAGCACAAAAGGCAATCTCAGATTTTGACTATCCGATATTATGCTATTATATTCACCCAGGTGTGCAAAATATTGACAATCTACAGCAAAGGCCTGCTGTTGGTGGATGCAACTTAATACATTTACAGTACACTACATTTTTTTTTTTTCATATTAAATAGGTGTACTTTAGTCATCACTTCTTAAATGCATTATACATTTTCAGTGTAGACACACCTTTTGGCATATTAAATGTTTTGAAGCGTTTTTTATTATTTTTTTTTTTATTAAGCTGCGAGTGTATTCTGTATATTTGTAATATTCTGTATATTTGTAAATATTTTTTGGACTGGGCTTATTTCACACTGTGAGATTTCTCATATGCGCTTTTCTTTAAAACTGGCCACAGGCCTAAAGGTCTGCCAAAATTTTTCTCATAATCTGGACTGTGTGCAGTGTGGCCAGGTTTTAAATGGTGTATTATCTTAAAGGTGGACACTGTGGGAGGAAACTGAAGGGTTTAGAATGATCTCTGGACTGGCAATCGATCCATGCTGAGTGGCCCATGGCTGGTGTAGATAAATGTAATCTCCCTGTTCTCTGTAAATGGGCTCCAAACTCTCTGACAGCAAAGTTCTGCCAACAGAGACCGAATGGCTGGTGCATTTAAGTTAAAGTCGGCATGTCCTGCTCGGAGTTTCAGGGTTCATGTACATTTCCCCAGGGATGAATGTTCCAGCTCCTTTCATCATCTGTGTGCTTTGGGGATTACACTTTATACAGAGGTATCACCATGTACAGTTTAGCTACAGCAGTACAGGAGATGCTGTTCTGTTTTTCTGCTGAAGCAGTGATCAGACCAAACACCAGTAAAATTCACCTGGCAGAAAAAGCAATTTCCTTTTTATGGTAAATTTCTGCATTTTCCGTACGCCTGCTGGCATTTTCAAGTTAACATCATTGGCAGTTCTGCTTTATAAAATATGTTCTTACATATGTCCATGTTCACAAAATACTTGCACATTGTTATGACTGAATTGCGTTTAAAATATACTCCTGAAATTCGTTATTGTTGATATTTTCTTACTCCGAATTTGACCTGTGTTTTATTTTCATTGAAATACACACTGCTCAGATCTAGTGATTTGCACAGGATAATTTCAGTTAGCTTCTGAATTGGCTAGTGTCTCCCAAGCATATGCCTGACTTGTTAGGTATGCAAGTGGTTGAAACCTAAACAAGCACAACTGTTTTCTCTGACTCACAGAGGTAATTGTTTTGGCAGTGCCATAGCCTCGGAGGTGGTGATATTCAAGAATAATATGGCGAGGGCCTCTATATCTCCCCTATTGTTCTTATCAAACACACAGGGGGGTGAACTCAATATACACAAGCAGACTCGCCATACTGAGTTATAGATCATTTTCCAGCTGGCTGTACCAGAGGATAGAAACACCATCAATAACAGCATAGTTAGTACATTCCCACAAGCCCCTGCTCCCAGCCAGCAGAAATGATCCATCAGGACACTCTGCAGAGGCAGTGCACATATGAAAACATTTATGGCAGACCGTTCTGCTTTTCATACGAGTCACGTTTGTCAGAGCTGTTTCAACATCTGTTTCACAACGTACAGCGTACTATAAGTTTTAAATATGTTAGGTTGCTGGTAACAGCAGCTAAGAGTAAGCTGAGAACACTGTGCTGCCATAACATCTACCTGGAAGATCATCTTGATGACGGCTATCAAATCAAAAAGGAGAATGTCCTTTGTTCTGTTTATTAGGCTTCTGCCCATTGGCTACGGCATGTAGCTATCTAATAATTTGACAAAAGTGGGATAATTATTCAATGAGTGAGGAAATCACACTTAACTAGCCAGGTTTTAGATCTTTAAGGCAAACTGACTGTTTTTACGATGTTTATTAAATTGGCTCCTTACAAATGTGATCTTTTGCAAAACGCTTGGCAAGACTGCAAAGTAAATTAAAACATTTCTGCATCATTTTGGAGAAATATATTCATGATTTCTTAAAGTTGAGGCATCTAAGTATATTACAGACAGAAAAACACTGTTATGGTCAAAACCCAATGTACAGTATATATTGCTCTAGCAGCTTGGTTTAAGCACTGCCTTACTGAGCTTCAAAATAAAGCAATACAAACTGGCTTGATTTTCACAAAAGAAATGTGCTTTTATTTATAGAGCCACTGCTCCATATGGTCCATGCAAGCTATATGCTGTGCACAGGGCGGCATATGCCGCTTAAAGGTCCTATGACTAGCAGCGCTGCATGCCATCTTCGGAGTAGATTCTGCTAGTATGTCATTCTATACTGTAACAAACCTAAATCCTGAAGGAAATCTGAAAATATTATTAGGTAGCTGGTTTTGTCTTGCCCGAAAGGTCCATATGGTGTCTGGTTGAGAAAAATTAAGAACTCGAGTGATGTATCTAAGGTTGAGGAACTGTAGAAATTCAGGAGTAGAATAAAGTTGTGTTCTGCAAATTGCTATTTGCTGTTATATTTTGTGAATGAAAAATGCTGCTTTTTCTTTTTTAACAAAAAATACACTCTCTGTCTTAGCAGTGGATTGTGTAGTGATGTCAGTGCACTCATTCTCTCATAAGTGCTAACATGGGCCGCCTTCTATGACTTTCTTAGAAAATCCAGTTATAAAAAATGATCGCTTTCCTGGAAAAAGTCTTTGTTCTCAGTTCAAATCCATTTAAGTCTCAGTAGGTTTCTGAGAAGAGATGTAGTGTAAATAGGAATGAGTTTTAAGAGGAGAATCTTCTAACTTCACTGACATGTCTTAAAAAGGTTATGCTTGAGCCAAGGTGTGTGATAGTCTCTCTATACTCCAGGGCTGTGTGAAATGTGGAGAAGGAAGAAATGAAAAGCTGGAGCTGTTAAATGAGCAGGTAGCAATGCCAAAAATCAAAGTCTCTGAGAAAAATATGTCCAGTCAAAATAAAGTACAGAAGACATTTTTTTTTTCTCAGCAAATTAAAATAAAGAAGAGGTTGTAATAATAAGTTCTCATTTTAGTGTCATGTATATGGATGCACAGATATCTAATAGAGCCTATGTTTGCCTTTAGCACCACTATTTAGCAGCGTGACGATGTTGCTAAGTAACCATATTCACGTCCTGTAGGCTCCGCAAGCTTGGTTGTGTGTGTGTGTGTGTGTGTGTGTGTGTGTGTGTGTGTGTGTATATGTATATGTGTATATATACACTGCCCTCCAAAAGTTTGGAAACGCCTGAACAAAATAGGGTTTTTGGGCAATATCAGCATA
>CM075025.1:12377648-12401231 GCA_037576675.1 Pangasius sanitwongsei | reverse complement strand
GAGGATTTATGCTGATATTGCCCAAAAACCCTATTTTGTTCAGGCGTTTCCAAACTTTTGGAGGGCAGTGTGTATATGTGTGTACACACATACATATACATATACACACATATACATATACATATACATATACATACACATACACATACACATACACATACACACACACACATTCTCTTTAAGTGCAAACTCATTCATTTAATCATGACTAGTTTGTGCCATCATTTTCAAATCTGCATTCCTAAGCTAGTACCAGTGTCATCACAGCCTGCGGTAAACATATGTGTGCTTCAATTAGCTTTCAAACCCCTGCTGTGTCATTCGCATATTTCACAAATTCTTCGCACACATTTTAGGTTGTGAGATAAAGCACTCCAGCAATGCCTGGCTGCTTAATATGATGGATTTATTCAGAGATGACTGCATGTAATCCCACAGGTGTCAGGTTGCTAATGCTATTGTTATTGCATAATAGACTAAAGTGCAATATTTAGAATATGTAAGCCCTGATTTTCTTTGCAGGGAACAAAATTAAGTTAAACTTTACTCATATTGAGCCTTCCTCATTTCCAGAGCAATGTAGTGTAAAACTAATGACTAGGAAGCTAATGATTTTCTTTGACCAATGCAATCAAAGCAGAGGACTGCGTATAAGACTGCCATGAGCATGTATAGTGGTGCAACACGTGAAGAGTAATTTCACAGAAGCAGGCAATTAAAAAAGATTTAAATAAACATACAGCTTTATTACCTCTGAGAGGCCTCCTTAGCTCAAAAATACCCTGATCTAATTAAGAAAATGGCATTATTAGCACACTGTAAAACAGTTGTTATATGATCTGTGTAGAATAAATGAGTTCCAGTTTAAAGGAAAAGGCTCTGGGAAGCGTATTTATATTTTTCTGTAAGCTCATATCTGAAGCTCACAACAGCTATTTGCATGGATCGTTTTTGTCATTATCTTTTCTTTCCTGTGCTGCAGTTCTTTTCGGCCAGTTTGTGCTGTTTCAGACATCTCTGAATGATGTGGTTGACATTTACGACGGACCTACGCAGCAGTCCCCTCTACTCTCCTCACTGTCAGGCTCTCACTCAGGTAAAGCTCACTCTAATTTAGGGATACTAGTGATTATGCCAGACACTTGAATATTTGAACTTTTGGGCACTTTTAAACTCATTTACATTTCTGGCTAAAATATAATCATTGTCACAGAACTCTCTAAACTCTTTTCTATGTTTTTAGAAAAGTGCATTGGCTATAGCCTCCTACCTTGTTGTCTGCTACAAGAAAAAGGAGGAAATGTTTTTGTTTTTTTTTCTCCCTACCTTCTCTTAGTGGCTTTACAGATGATAAGCATTTAGCAACATTGATTGAAATGATAGCACTGCAAGGAAGATTGGTGACAATCTTTAGCTAAGCTTTTTAAATTCTGCTTAATATGCATTACAAACCCACAATTACATCAAGAAAAACACCATATTGAAAATGCTAAAAGCCAAAGCAAAAGCAGCAGGGTGTTTAGTAAAGTGTGACACCTTCAGGATATCTGTAAGGTTTAAGGTTGCCAAGCTAAAGAAACATTTTGAGCCTTGTTTGTTTTTCTCTCTTCCACAGGAGAGTCATTGCCCTTGAGTACTGGAAACCAGATAACTATCAAATTCACTACAGTTGGACCAGAAACTGCCAAAGGCTTTCACTTTGTGTATCAAGGTCAGTTTAACTTTAACAGCATATTTTTATATGCATGTGGTACAAAAACAAGTGCACTAGATTGCTCCCTTTGACACCCTTTGCATCTTTGTAAACAGTGGAAGTCACTGGCGCTCTAGAAAAGTTCAATCACTTGGTGTACAAAAGTCCTTGTTGTATGCAATTTTTTCATTTAAAATCTGAAGGATTTAAAGGCTGAGTGATTGGACTAAAATTGTGACTTAAATATACAGGATGTTGTCAAGCAGAAGTGGTAGAAGCACCCAAGGTCTTTACTCAAGTAAAGGTGCAATTGCAGCTCCTTAAAATGCATACACATGGTAAAAGTTGTAGTACATCTCCAAATCCTTTGCTCACATCAAAGTAGAAAAGTATAAACTCTTGAATTTACTAAAAGTATGAAAGTAAAAGTATAAGAACGATCCACAAAAGAAAGGCTTCTATATCAAATCACACTGATTATAGTTGCTGATGGTAAATTAGTGGCACTTTACCAAAGAACCAAGGAACATGGGAAAACATTAGCTAAAGCTAACTAACAACAGCTTTATTCCTAATCTCTAAAATGTTAGCTGGCATGATAAGAACTATGTATTGTATGACAATACAAACTACCTGAATGATGATAACTAGCTATCACAATACAAATATTAATGTTATTAAGTCACATTCTCTCTTTCACATCGGTTAGTTGTTTGGAGTTTAGATTTGTCAGGAATTTAGATCAGCTCTGTTTAAGATGTCTGATTCATTGTTTGAAATGTAGTGAGGAAAAGTCAAAAGTGTTAAGTGAAACAACTCAAGTAAAGTTCAGATATTTAAAAAGAAAAAAAAAGCAGACATAAGTACATATTAACAAAATAATTATTTTTGTTGCTTCCCACCTCAAGTAGTTTTCTGCGTTTTTTGGCTGTTTTTTTTTTTTTTTTTTTGTCAGCCAGTGTAGCTGTTAACATGTTTTAGTGCAAAATAGAGAAACGTCACATTAATGCCAAATTGTTTGAATACAGCTCTTGGCTCTACTCCATAATGCAGTCTGTATTGCTCCCATCCTTCCAAAGCAGCATTAGCCGAGCACAGTAAGATTTAAACACAGTATAACTGGCATACTAATGGAACTCAGGGAATTGACTTAGCATTTTAAAAGCAGAGTTTTAAACCGCTGTGCTGATGTTAAACAAGTCATACACTTTTATAAATCTATCATATTAGTCAATTTTAATTTGCAGCCATCACTCAGGGATATTATGGGCCTTTTTAATCTATAGGGACTTGCGCTAATAAAATTACATTTAATGTATTTCCATTGTGCTGATTAAATGTGTTTTATAATTCTAAATTATACGATTATTATTGATTATAATAAATTATTACTTGTACATTTTGGGGGGCAGGGGGACTTGGTGTTAAGTGATTGATAGAGGTGTATACGGGGGAAAACAGCGTGAGCCTTGTCTTTTGTATTTTCTTTATGTTTAATAGTTAAAAATCTTTAAAGTTTTGGTCTAATGTTAGTTAAAATATAAGCATTTTAAGATAGTGTAAATATAAGTATTTCTAAGTAAAATTAAGTGTTTTATACAACATTTCTGTTGAATTCACGACTCCTAGTAAAGTATTTTACAATGAAAACAATCATGCAATAATGATTGATAATATGGTGAAGCTTTACGTATATTTTTGGAAGGAGTCTCCAGTGTTAGCGCTGTGTAACAGTCAGAGGTAAAGTTTTCTGCCACAGGAAAGCCTTCAGGTTAGAGGACTTTGGCTTTGCAGTTTCTCAGTAACATAACAAACAGCATTTTTGTCTGGAAGTATAGCACAAGTGATTAACAGGAACTTCCACAACATTAAATGTAACTAAAAATGGATAAAAAGTCAAATTTTTCATTAATAAAATAAGTAAAATTGTAATCATTGGCAAATCATTGCTATGGTATAAGAGGAATAAAACATGATGGTGCATGCAGTTATAGGAAGATAATCAAAAACAAGGTGCTGTGACGCAGTGTGATGCCAGGTTAATCCAGAACTGTAAGAATAACAGTTGTCACTGAAAATTGCATAAAATGAAAATTAGGCCGACAAAGTTTTAGGTTAATTTATTTCAAGATACAAAACTGGTGATATAGCTTAATAATGTTGTACTGTTTACTACAAGTTTTAAATGTTGCTTCTGCTGCAACACATCATCATTCAGCTTTCTTAGGAATAATGTTGTTCATACAACTGGAATGTGCTGATCCTCGAAGGCCTTAGCTGAAGGGTTTTGTCAGCTACCACTTGATGCTGCTTACAGAGGAAGAAGTCATAGCTCAGCACTGTTGGGACAAATGATGCTGCTCAGCAAACACTTCAACTCTTCCTGGAAGCTTCTTTTTATAAATTATAAGATTTCTTAGATTTCTGTATTATTTTTTTTTTCTCTCTCTTCTAAATCGCTCCAAAAAGTCACCCAGGACTCTGGCGATGAGACAGCAATGTCCTGCAGATCTTCGCATCTGTGAATGTGTTCCAGTCTCTCACTTCACTGCTACACTCTGTTGTGTGAAGCTTTGAAACATTGCTCTCCAGTCACCTGCAACTCAGCTGGTTTTGTGGCTAAGGCGCTAATCCGTTCCCCGGCTACTCACTGGTCAAACAATCGTTCAGATGCCGTTAAAGGCTCTCACTGCCTCTGGCACTTACTTGCACTTTAGATGTGTTTGATTCATATTAAAAAAATTCCCTTATCTGGCTGAAGGAAATTTGTAGTATAGTGAGTTTGGTGTTTGGTGTGTGTGCCACTGCGTGACATTTTCTGAGAAATACAGTAGGTTAGGGACAACTGAGCTCCTATTCAGTGTGTAAGGACATGAAATGTTTTCACTTAATGTAGATAAGTTGAAATTTATTATATAGTATAGTATATAGTATTTTAGGGGAGCAGAATGCGAGAGCTTTTCATTTTACGTAAATGCCATTACATATTTCTTAGTTCAATGTTTAGAAAAAAAAGTTAATAAATAAATAAATAAAGACCCTTTTTTTCCAAAATAAGCTTCGACTTCACACTCGCAACGCTGTTCCCTTAATAACTGAGAAATGATTTCAGGACTTTCTCTATAAAGCATATGCTGAAGTGGCACTGCGGAGGTGGAATGACAGCAGATCTCAGTCTCATCTCTCTCCAGCTCCTTTGGGTCACATATTATTAAACTTGTAAATATGAACCACACATTTTATTTTAGAAACAAATCCTCACTTATTTCTTCTATTGAAGTGCAGCTGATGCATCATGTTCAGTGCTGCGGCTTCACTGAAAGCTTTTAACGCTCACATTAGAATTCTCTTTAACACTTTATATGAAAGGTTTGTATACCGGTTCCTATACTTTCATAACACATTCACAAGCATTGTATACATCTTTTTATGGATTTATGAAAGGCATATGTTAATACGAGTGAGGAGATATGAAAGGTTTTATGTAAGAAATACTTCTGTCTTTATATGAAAAAGAGAATGTCTCAATTTTTTTTTTTATTATGGGTTATGAAAATAATTCATGTAGCTGATATATGTGCTTCTTAACTAAGTAAAATTGTACTGTACCTGTAGTTTTTAATGAAAATTTAAATGGACCACCACCATTCAATTCCAGAGTATTCAATTCCATGCTCGTGTGTGGAGGAGATAAATGCACTTAATAAAAAATTAAGGTAACAGAGGAGGTGTTAAAGCTTCATGTGTGAGCCAGTGGTATAGACAGCTAATAACTGCATTCATAATTATTTTATATCTTGCAAGTTATTAGTTTCTATACTAATAACTTGCAAGATATAAAATAATTATGAATGCAGAAGTCTAGAATAGTCCTATAATGACAGTCTTCTCTTTTCTATCTTTTCTTGCAAACACAGTTACAGAATACACAAGTCTTGAAATAAATCCTCTATCATTGCTTTTTAAAAGCTTTATGAAAGGCTCATGAATGTGTAATGAAGGCCCGGTGTAGGTCCTCTTCAAGGTGATCTATCCAGCCATAATAATTCATTAATGTAGAAGATTATACCACAGCACTGTTAAATTCTTGAAACTGATTGGTCAGAAGGTGTTGATTAATTTTCTATAACAGCGGCTCTGACAATAATAACAGCTATAATTCAAATTACAGGATTATATGAATACGCTCATTTGAATACTTTATTGTTTCTATAGTAATAACTCGTTCACAGGGAGACACTCTACATCATCTAAGCCGAATAATACATGGATCTTAAAAAAAAAAAAAAAAAAAAAAAAAAGTGCTTAATGAAGTCGTATAACTGTTGATGCTTTCTGTGAGGAGACATTTATGGGAGGAGTCTCCAGTGTCAGCGTTTAGTAATGTGGATAGAGGAGTTTGCATGTGGTGGTTTCTCCCGACAAGCTGCAGGGGTTTTTTTTTTTTTGTCTTATTAAATCAAGAGAGAGAAAATAAAGAGGACTGTTCTAGCTGCTATAATGAAAGAGAACTAAGGAACTTGGAACGTCAGGGACACAACCAAGGAAGTTGTGTCCCCAGCGTTCCACAACATTAAATGTAACTATAAACGGTTAAAAAGTACTTTGTGTTGTTTTTTAGTCAAAGAAAAATTGTAATCATTGATAAATTGCTGTGCTATAAGAGGAACAGCAAGTTTTTGGATGGATATTAGAGTTGTTTTTTGCTGTTCCCTACAGCCGTCCCACGGACCAGTGCCACACAGTGCAGCTCAGTGCCCGAGCCTCGCTTCGGCAAGCGCATTGGCAATGACTTCTCTGTGGGCTCAGCCGTGATGTTCGAGTGCAACCCAGGCTACACTCTGCAAGGCTCCACAGCTATCCGCTGTGAAACAGTTCCCGATGCCCTGGCACAGTGGAACGACACCTTGCCCACATGCATGGGTGAGTGTCACATCATCTCTTCAGTCACTATCCGCTATGGTTTACTTAAAGCATTCATTAGAGGCTATCAGGAAGAGAACTGGAGCACTTAAAAATGAACCGTGCACTGTCACTGTTCTTATTCAGAGGTGAGGAGGGTTAATTAGCAGTTCTAGTAGGAAGACAGAAGCAGGCTCGGAGCTTAAAGCTGGAGAAAACAGGGACAGTGCACAGAAGTCCCTTAATACAAACCAGCACAGTGTTTCCCCGCTGCTGTGCAATTAGTCAGGTTTAAAAAGTGTGGAACGGGACGTGGGTGGATGAATAGGCAAACGTCGATAGAGCACCCTCATTTTTAATTAAACTGCTGGAAATTTTGTACTTCTACATCCTAGCAGTGTCTTGGCTGTCTGCGCTTTGCAGTTCTCACAGGATGGCATGTGCCTGGCGTTGTTTTGTTTTACTCAGTTTCCTGCTGTTTTTCATCCACAAGTTCAGAGATTTTTCGTGATCACCTGCACACACGCTGCATTCTGTACATCAGTACTAAAATATTAATGAGCCAGAAATTGCTGTGAACTGAGTTTCTTTAATAATTTAACCATCTGGCACAGAGATATTGAGCATTTCTCTATATCTCTGTCTTCTAGCTCTGTTTCTCTCTCTCTTTCTCTCTTTCTCACACACACACACACACACACACTGCCTGTCTGTGTGTCTAACATCTACGAGTATGTCCTGACCTGCTCTTAGTTCTTTAAACAAAATGACTGGCTGACCTCTGGACTTTCTTCTGGTTTGTCCTCGACAGATAGCATCATACCAAGGATGGGTATAAAAAAAAAAAAAAAAAAAGATCCGTCCTGGCAAAGTAAGATGGCAGCCCACACTTTTATTATTGACGGATCCACTCTCTGGCTTTAAACAAACAGGGAAAATTGCCTAGACTAGCGTCTCCATTGGGAGACAGACATATGTCACTCTGTTAAATGCTGTTTGAATTCTGAATTGCACACTTTCAAATGTGCCAAGTAAATGCGCAGAGATGTGCAACGGGAATGAACAAAATGATCAGGCCAAAAAGTTTGGAACATGATATTCTTCAACCCACAAGGGCTTCCAAACATTTTTTTTTATGTCTGTTTGAAATGTAAATGTCGATTTAAAAAATATCAGTAGGGGGTTCCTTGCAGAAACGAAGATTTTATTCAAGTCAAATACAAGTTACTTTACCAGTTACTGCCTTTGAGCATTTCCCAGGCATGAGCGTGTTTCTGATTCTTTGTACCTACTGGTATGCTTCTAAAATAACATCACACAGTATTGAACGTGTTTTTTTTTGTTTTTTTCTCCCAAATCCTAAAATTATTTCATCACATTGTTAATTGTCATCCTCTAGAAGACACTATCATTTTCTATTTCACTTAGATAAGGTTCTAGTTAGTCATCAAAATGCAGTCCTGCTCTAACCCAGCCCTGTGCCTATGTTACGTTCTTTTCTTAAGTGGTGTTAATGCGAGTTCTGATCACTTCTCTCTGGGGTTTTGCCTTGACAGTGCCATGTGGAGGGGTCTTGATGGCACGTAAGGGCACCATCCTGTCCCCAGGCTACCCTGAACCTTACGACAACAATCTCAACTGTGTGTGGAAGGTGTCAGTGCCCGAGGGAGCTGGAATCCAGGTGAGAGAAAAAGCGAGTCCTTCAAATGAACCTTTTTTACACTGTCAATAGCACGATCAGCAGTGTAAAAAGTGAAACTTCAATAAAGGGAATTATTAGTATCTAATTAATTATGTATGAGGCAAATGTTTAATTTGCAAATGAAGAGGACATGTTGTAGCTTGATCTTTTCATTTAGTTTTAGAATTGTTTGTTCAGTTATGGAAAGGTATCGTCTCATGTGTTTGTAATTTTCAGGGCCTGACCGTGGCTTTGCATTCTCAAAGTACAAACAACTATCTTGTACTTTTTTTCCTTTTACCAGATCCAAGTGGTGAGTTTTGCCACTGAACACAATTGGGATTCTCTGGATTTCTATGATGGAGCTGACAACAACGCACCCAGACTGGGCAGTTATTCAGGTAAGAACATGCTTTTACACAGATTAAATTTGCAACAAGCACTCTGCGAGCTTACGTCTTGTTTCTGGCACTGTTGCAGTGTTTTCAGGCGAGACCTTGACTTACATGGTGCATTTATGCTTCTCCTTTTGTAATCTCTAAATAGCTCTCTTTGCTGTTTGAGTAACACATAATTGCTATAAGTGGAAGAATTGATCATGAGACTCTCATTATCGCTTTTGTTCTCACAAAATCAGCCTACAAATCCAAAAGCGTTGAGGGTCTTGCCTCCAGACAAACTTCATCTTATTAGAGCCCAACCTTTGAAACTTTTTACAACCATCGTGTTGTGTTTGAGTGGCCAATTAATTCTCTTTACTGGTGGGGCTATTATCGGATACCGACGACTGTTGTACTGCTTGTGTTTTGTTCACAAACAAAGTGACGTCGATGCCAGGGGCCTGGGAAGCTATCAATGTGTGTCAGTCAGTGGGTGCAGCAGGAGAGGATACACTGATTAGCCAGGTCTTTTGGGATTGCACCTTTATCTGACTGTGAGGAACAATGGTAGCCTCCACTCTGCTGCTGCCTGTACGAGCGCTGACCCACGGTGCCTTTTAAGTTGGGTAAAATACTTGGCGGTCATTGTGAAATGGATAAACTGGAGGTAATGTAGAACGGGAAACTCACTCTCAGTGAGTGACCGTTGCTTTCAGAAGTGCACAAAATAGTTGAGAGAGTTTAGATGATACTTCAGAATAGTTCAGATGAAATAGTTTTTTTTTTTTTTTAATCAATATAGAGATTGTAGCTTGTAGTTACACTGGGTTTAGGTCCTTGACTTGTGCGGATTAGTAGTTCACAGAATTAGTCATCCTGGTAATACACCTGTAGGTCTTTTCCACTGCATGGCAACATGTTAGCAATAAGATTGCCACATGATATGCTTACAGTGGCAGGTATTATGACTTTTTTGCCTTCAACTGAGCTATTTTTTCGCAAAACTGCATCCGGGGAAATAAACTGTCTGCTTAATAGACTTGCAGCTAATCCACAGTGAGTGTACAACAATGAGTGATCACTGGAGCCATGCTTTCCCACAACCATGCAGCTCTTGATTTCTATAAAATAATAATCAGATACACCTAAAATTACTATTTGAGTTTTTAAGACTGAATATTTAATGTATTTTAAAATATGGACTTATCCCTACAAATCTTTCCATTTCCATGGAACAGTAATAATGTTCTAGGTCAGGTTAGTCCAGCTCACATATAATTGCCAATTTCAGCTGATAACATTTTAAAGACACTTCACTCTGACACTTCACACATTGCACTGTTTTTTTTTAAACTTATCAAAATGTCATTTCTTCAGGGTTTTTGTTGTTTTTGCTTTTGTTTTCAACCAGTGATGAATTTCTAGCACAATTAGTAACCACGACACACATCAGAAACTATTTTATTTTTTTTTAAAAAACATGAACAGTGAGTTGTATCGTGAATGTTAAGATTGTGTGTTGGGGGCTGGGCGAGGTTATGGGTGTGGATGAGTTTGTTGGGTGGATGGTTGGATATGTTGGATGGGTGGGTGCATGAGTGTTTGTTTGGGTTGGGGTGGGTAGATGACTTTGACCTTGTGGGGGACATTTGGCTGGTCCCCATTAAGAAAGCTGCTTTCTTGATTTTTATTTACAAAACCAAAAGATTTTATTATTGTAAAGAGCCAAATGATTTCCTTCTGGTTACTGAGGTTAAGGGTAGAGTAAGATTTATGTGCAGCATATCACTTATTAATAAGACAAACGTGTGTGTGCATGTGTGTGTTCTAATTTCTAACCTGTAATATGTTATTCAAATTGCTTATTACAGAGAGTAAAACATTGCTACATTTCTTTTCAGGGACAACCATTCCTCAGCTGCTGAACAGCACGTCCAACAACCTTTACCTGAACTTTGTATCTGATATCAGTGTTTCAGCAGCAGGCTTCCATCTGGAATACACAGGTACAACCAGAGGGCAGCCTCATACCTACCACTGAGATCCATCCGCTCATCTCTTATTAAAAATCTACACTGTGGCGCAGACTAGACTGCAATTCAACACCCGTGGCATGTGAATCTAAAAATCTAACTCACTTTCTCTTTTAACTGTGTGTTAGCCGTGATGCATTAGTGGGAAAGGTTTGTAATACCAAAGTACTACTGAGGGAATTTACCATGCAAACATGGTTTAATAGATGAATTTCTTTTTTTTTTTTTTTCTTCTTTTTTTTTTTTTTTTTTTAAAACAGAGTCCTTCTTTTATCAAAACTTAGCAGTCCTCTTTCCTCTTCCAGTGATTTATGTGGAATGACAGAGGCATATGTTCTCTCAGGGATTTTTATTAGTAGAGCATTAAAAGACGTTTATGATAAAATAACAGCTAGTGACAAGGCTTAGCCCCGGTAGGCTTCTTTGGCATGAAATGAAATGTATGGAAATAGGACAGTGAAAGCCAAGTCACATACAATTTACTCTAGAAAGAGCCAAATAATCTGTGTGTGAGTCCTGGGAGAGCTGCACCTGCTCTACACAGCAACCTGTGTACTATTTTATCCATAAATATGTGCAATAGCACTTATTCAGTTCAACTCAAAAAGGTTTCACTCTAGAATTTGAAACCAAATTCCTACACTTTATCTACCTACCAAATAGTTATGTAACATTCTGTATTTGTTAACATAGCTATTTCTGTTATTCCATTTTGAGTTTCATTTCAATTCCTGCTGTTACATTTTGTGTCCACAGCAATTGGTCTTGATTCCTGTCCAGAGCCTCAGACTCCTACCTATGGCATCAAAGTGGGAGACCGCTACATGGTGGGAGATGTAGTTATGTTTCAGTGTGAGCAGGGATATTCTTTACAGGTGAGACTACACCCTTTTCTAAGGATACTGTCATACTGTCATAATTCCAGCTTCTATAGTATATTTAATAACATATGTTTACACAGTTGTATTTATGGTATCTTCTGTTGTTTTTGTCCAGGGCAATGCTCACATCACATGTATGCCAGGACCGGTGAGGAGATGGAATTACCCTGTGCCACTCTGCCTTGGTATGATAATTCAGAAACTCTATAGGCTAACTGAGCATACAGTGGGGTCCAAACATTTGTTTGTTCTTGTTTTTTTTATTTAAAAAGTGGAAATAAACAGAATGTTTTAGAAATATGGGGGGAAAAAATAAATAAAGGAAATGTTTAATATCTTGAATATTCAAGATTCTGCACTATTTCGAAGTCACTGTGTAAATTTAAGCAAATTTGTGATATTGACTGTTAGCTCATTTGTTCAAAAGGTCAGACTTTCCTTGAGTCTTATGCCTTCCATTGAAGCACATGTTCAGACGATACTCCAATGGATTTGATCTAACATGATTCATCAGGTTTTACACAAAATCAGGGAGTGCACACTAAAGGTTGACATACCAAATCCTAAGAAATTCTGAACTTCATGTAAATAATTTTAAGATTCTGTTTTTCACCTTCATAAGTTGTTGCTGATGATATAAATTGCAATTTCTATTTTTCTTTATATTAAATTAGAAAAGAATACAAAATCAAAGCATATTTACTAGTAGTCTCAGACTTTTGGACCCCACTGTACATGCACTTGTCATGTGATGGTGTTGGAGACGGATGCATTTGCAGTTTAGAATCTTATTAAACCTGGCAAACAAATCCAAAACGTTAAGCAAACTCGTAAACAGGAACAGACAAGATGTCAGGTGATCAGCAGCAATTCAAAGGCAAAATCCAAAAACCAGGATAGCCTGCACATAAACAAAAGGCTTGGTAAGTCAGGTAATCACACAGTGAGTGTTACTTCATAAAGAGTCATTGGGAGAGTCCGTGTATACATTGGCAACAGGCATGCCTCATTAGTATTCAGGCGAATGGGAACGTGCTGGTGGAGAGAGTTGTTGGAGATTGTAGTCTGCGGCGGCCATGTTTGTAGGCCACTGTGTGTTCTGGGAAGTGGAGTTCCCGGGGGATGCCGGCGTTGACGTGACAGTACTCGTACACTTGGATTGGCAAGAACACATCTCTAGAAATCCACCCTACTGAATTTTAAAGTAAACAAAGTGCTACAATACAAAGTAGTATATGCTATAGGAACCTGAATGTGGCTAAAGGAGTTTTACTGTAACCTTATTTATCCTTTATTCCCCCAGTTATTTCTGAAACCTCATTTTAATATGCTTAACAAAATGCATCCCAAAGAATATTGGTTATTTTTGTAAATTTCTCGACCACTTCTAAAAGAAGCTCTAGCTGAAAGCTTCATGCTTCCTACTGTTTTACCCCTAGCCAAGCTGAAAATCATGAAATGGAAAGCTGAATAATTAACCGTCCAGCTGCTTACTCGCATCTTTAATGAAAGCGCTCCCAAAACCCACAATATGACTTTTTTAACACTAATTTCCGAGAGCTTTCTGTTCAGCTCAGATAAGGCACAACACATCCCTGAGCTCGAGTGAAAATGAATAAATGTAATAACACAAAATAAAGCACTTTTATTTCTAAATGGCCGGCTGGGTTATAGTGAATGGGTTTCGTTGATATAAATAATGAAGTTAATATTACACTTGGATGTGTTAAATTGACCAAGCGCTCAGTGTGAGAGGTTATCCTCTCATCATCATCTCTCAGTGCAGGTTTAAATTCAAGTGGAGGCCAGAGAAGCTAAATCTCAAAAACACTGAATAGCATTCTGCTTAATAGTTATTATGTACTTTTGGGCATTGACAAGTTTTCTGGAAAAAACAGAGGTGAAGGTTTTTTTAAGACCAGAAGCGCATAAAATGGAGATGAATTTCAGGAGACAGTCTCATCTGTTAGTATAATGTAATCCAATCTTAGGTTTCCAGGCAACAAAATTAGGCATATCAAAATTAATTAGAACAATCAAAATGGTACAAGTGGAAATGGCCGTTTGATAAGCAGATGGTGAGAGAAAAGGAGAGGTTTCTTTTAGAGATTACAGTAAACATTTATGGAGAGAGAACCAAAAATGAATAAATGATCAGTGACAGCTGCAGCAGTCTGAATGTGCAGGGGAGCTGAGCTGGTGTCGTGACAGCTTTACTCACTGATTCGCAATGTGATAGACCGGAGCATTAACACAAAGAGCTAAATAAAAATAATTAGATTGATCTCATTTACTTTATTGGATTTGTGCAGTATAAGGGTCCCAGAACAAACACATCAAAACAAGATGCGCGAGCACAAGCATAGGCATCGTTATGTGTTCTATCTGCTTCTCAGCAAGACACCAAATGGAGGATGTCTTTCATCATTAATTTGAAATACTCAAAGCAGACACGATTATGCATACCAGGTAGTTGTCTATATTGTTTTCCCTTGCCTCAACCTGTAAACTTCCACCCAAAGCTTGACTGGTAAAGACTACAAGTAGTCATACCACAAGCACCAGTGAAACCCCCTGGGTAGCCTCACAAGCCAGACCTCTAGAATTATCTAGAGAGTCTGGTACCCTGTGTATCAGCCAAGAACCACCTACTTTCAGAGAAAGAGGCAATTTGACTGACAGATGACCAGCCACAGACCTTTTCCCATAGCCCCTGGGTAAAGGAATGTTGTTCATTCACCATTAACTTCTTGAAACAAAACTCTTTATCTTAAAGATGAGATTCTGTAAGTGTTGTTTTTTTCTTAATCCAGTGACAATATCAAGCTAAATCTCATAGTGTTGCCGTGTTCAAAAGTTCAGAAGTACATATACACAGAAGTGTGGAGAACAAGATTCTGAAGCTTGTGGCCAGAAAAGAGTACAAAGGTATCAGACACTCAGTGGCCAGTGGGTGGACCTTCGGAAGCTGAAGCTATCCCCTGAAATAATTTTTCTCCACAAATCCAACAAAATCAGTTGGATCAATACCATCATATTGTTTGTACCAGAGTTTTCACTCTCAGACCATTTCTGCATGAAGCCTTCCTTAGTTTCTAGAGCTGTCCACCTGGACATCACGAGATCCCCATGACAGCAGGTCTCGCACTGCTCAGGGCCAAGTTTATGTCTTTGAAAGGTTTGTTACTGATCAAGGGAGACCTTGTTCATCTTTTCTGTTTTGCAGTAACATGTTTCGATGCCCTTTGGTTTGTTGCTGATCAAGGAAAACTTTTCTGTTTCTCAGTCATGTTTCAATGTGCTTTGTCCTTTACCCTTTCTGATTCTCTGTTGCTTCTCCTCCTTTGAAGGCACTCTTTCATTACTGAGATGTGCACACACTTCCACTAACTCATGTTTTGCCACAGTTAGCCTCATCAGATGGAACTTTTAAGCTCCGATGCACCCTTTAATTCAGTAGGAAATGCCATTTAATCTTTCTTTAAACATTTCACTGCTTTCCTATTGGATAAATCCTTCACTGTCACAAACCAGACCATGCCGATAGTTGGTTCTCCCAGGTGCTTATTTAAAAATCAGAGTAAGTAATTGGGATCAGAATTCAGTCAGGTTGTGCTTTTGTTTCTTCTTGCAGCCAACTTCACTGCAGGTTCTCTCCTGTTTAACATTAGGAATAAGAAAGGTGTGAAGAAAAGGAGGGTTATGTCAAAACAAGAGGCAGCTGATCTATCACTGTGATAAATGTGTTGTTCTGTTTGAGGCCAAACAGGCCTCTTTGAAGTGCTGTTATCTAATGATTTAGAAGTGTTTGTCCTGTGCTTTGTGATTCAGCAACAATTAGGCATCAGTCTTGTTATTTTCCACCGGTCAGTGCAGCACAGCTCTGTTCTGTAAACGAACCTGCATTATCCAGCATTTTGTTTCTATTTCCACCAAGCGTCAAACTGTGCTTAAGTAGCCATTCTGAATTTGGTCACCCTTCTTGCCCAGGTACCACGTGAAAAAAAGTGTCAAAGTGTCCATTCTTTGTTTTCATGCAATTTAAGAGGCAGTCTCACAATTCACATGTTCAGATTTGTTTTTATTGATTTACCCGCAGTAGAGTATATAGCTTGATTTTGCACTTCTTACTTGTGATACAAGTAAAATCTGCTGTCATTAAAATAAGCAGATATGTAGTGTTCTCCCTACATATGGTACAGAAATGTGCACTCCATGCATAGTAGAATGCATGGTTCTATTGGTGGGAAGAGTACAATTTATTTCCTGATTGAAATGAACAAGAACTTTTCCTTAATGAGTCCTATTGGATGTAAAAGCCATTAACCAAGAGAGTTCATTGGCAATGGAAATTAAAAATTAACCACTGCCATTATAACACGGCATGATATCGATGAGTTGTGTTGGTAAAATGAGTCTGTATTGGCTTCTCCACAGCTCAGTGTGGAGGATCCCTGACTGAAATGAGCGGCGTGATCCTGAGCCCTGGGTATCCTGGAAATTACCCAAGTGGCCTTGACTGCACCTGGACTGTTACCTTACCCATTGGCTTTGGTATGGCTAAATGACCGTTACAGAAATGTATTTTATGAGAATGTATATTTCCACCCAGGTGGATATAGCACTGGCCACACACTAAAACTTTTCCCCCCCTAAACACCTAAAACTAGAAGTGTACATGCTTAAGAGAATTATCTTGTCCTTATATAGCAACATTAGCTAAACTAGTTGGCTATCTAAACACAGTACTACAATAATGTTGCCAGTTAAGTAGTTAGATGAGCTAATGTTATCTCTCCAGCAATGCTATATTGTCTATCTTATCTGTTTTAACTTTATCTGTATCCAAGTTCAATAGCAAGGTAACATAGGAGATTGTATTTTGCACAAATTTTGACTGTTTTTTGTTCATCAGAGGATATTACACAAATATATGATTTCTGCAAACAAAATGCAATTTGATTAGTAAGATTTGGACCAATGGGTTTTTTTGTTTGTTTGTTTTGTTTTTTAATGGTAAAAATGGCAAACAGTAGGCTAACTATTATATTGGGTAAACCAGTAGTCAAGGTCACTAGCAAGCTAGGTAACATTTGTCTAACTTATGTTAACCAGCAGCTAACATTGCTAGTAAGCTAGCTAACATTAGCCTAACTATTATATTGGGTAAGCCACTAGCCAAGTTTGATAGCAATGGTTAGCCCTCACACTACAGCAGAGTAAGGGGGAATTATAGAACAGGAACTGGTAATATGGACGGCATGGTGGTGCAGCTGAATACTGCTGATGCCTCCAGAGTCTCCAGGTAGATCCTGAGCTTAGGTTAATGTCTGTCTGGAGTTTCACAGGCTCTCCACATCATTCATGTGGGTTTCCTCCATGAGAGAGGCTCCAGATCCACCACAGCCCTGACCAGGATAAGCAGTTAATGAAGATGAATGACAAACTGAATATTGGAAATGCACATTTTATGTAACTTGAAGCATTCTGTTCTAACAAAAGTTAATTGTGAGGAAAACAAACATCAAATCAACTATAAAAGTTTAATAGACTTTAGAATAGATTTTAATAGAGTTTTGTGCAGGATTAGCTGTGTTATTACTGAGCAGCATGTAATTTTAAAATGTATTCCATTAGGAATCCACCTGCAGTTTCTTAACTTCTCCACCGAGGCCATCCATGACTATCTGGAGATCCGGAGCGGGTCAGCAGAGACCAGTGCTGTGATTGACAGGTTCAGCGGGCCTCAGGTGCCCGAGTCTCTGTTCAGCACCACCCATGAGACGAGCTTCTTCTTCCATAGTGATTATTCACAGAACAAGCCTGGATTCCACATCACATACCAGGGTGAGCTCACCTTTACTTTACTCTCCCAAACATGGCTTCCTGGCTTTACATGGAATGTTTACATGAACTGTTTGCATTAGTAAACATTTTATGACAGCAGTTAATCATGTGGCATTTGTCCAAACTAATTACCCTAACCTAATCAAAGAGATTAAACCAACAAGTGAAATTAGCTCTATGAAACAGTCTCCGTTAATAAATCTGACCTTTTCCACAGCATGCACTTTGTACGTGTGGACTTTTCTAATCATTCAGTATATTCTAATCACTATGATAATCTGGGTGTCATGCCTTGTTAATTTAAACCTTTAAACTACATGTTTACATCTTAAGTATGAGCAAAAGTGTATGTGTACGTACAGAATTGGCCAAAAGGTGCATCAATATATATGCAGAGAAAGTTCTCTGCATTTAGACTCTGGTTACTCTCTTGGCTTGATTTTCTGGCAGAGGGATTTCAAGATATTGAAATCACTTCTGTGCAGGTTTGCATTTTTGAGGTTGCCAGGTTTTTTTTTGAGTCAGCTGGTGTTTTTCAGTTGTCTCAGTGCCAATCCCTTTAGTATAAAAAGCAGGAGACAAAAAAAAATCAAGTTTAGGCTAATGCAAAGTATAAAAATGAGAAGTAGAACATTTATAAGACAAAAAAGCATCTAATACAAGCCTAATATATAGAAAATAGCCTATATAGAGGTACTCATCAAAGTGGGAATAGCTAATAATTCAGACATGCAACATATCCATAGAAAAGTCCATATGTTGGTTACCTATGTGTGCAGTTTTGCAGATTCCTTACTACATGCGCTCAGCGAATAAGGCTCTGTGAAAACTAGGATACTTCTTGGGATAAGAGCAAATCAAATAAAGCCTGATTGTGACTTATAAGGGAAATGTTGTGAAAAACTTATTATTATTATTAATTTTATATAGCGCCTTTCACTTTACAATATGTGCTCCAGATATTGGAAACGCACATTTAATTTTGGTTTATGCCTGGCTTATATTGGTTGTAATTAAGACACATTCTTGGTTTCCCCTGTTTTACATGCTTGCCCTCACAAAAGATATTTAAAAATTACTTTTTTTCCCTCAATTGTTGTGCCTAACATGCTGTTTTCTTTGAATGGATGATTATGAAACATTTATGAAAACTTTATTGTTTTGAAAAAAAAAAATCATAATGTTCTTATGTACGTGTTGTCAGGTATATTTTACACTAATGTCAGCATACAGTACCTTGTAGGCTCATGTTGTTATTTTCTGGTCTTCAGCCTATCAGCTTCAGAGCTGTCCTGACCCGCGACCCTTCAGAAATGGCATTGTGATTGGCAGTGACTTTAGCGTTGGCATGACAGTGTCGTTCGAGTGCCTGCCAGGTTACTCCCTAATTGGAGAGACCTCTCTCACCTGCCTTCATGGCACAAGTCGCAACTGGAACTTCCCTGTGCCGCGCTGCGAAGGTGACCAGTTCATGCTGACACATCAAATCTTAAAATTGTGAATAAAGCTCTATAGCCTACTAGCAGGAAGTGGGGGTTCTGAGAGTTCTGCATCATTCACTCCTTTCAAGATTATTCAACTTAACTTATTTAACTGCAACTGTTTTAATAAAAGAAAAAACAATGTACTCAAATGAAACAACCTTTCACTGGAGTAGACACAGTCACATTCAAGTTAACATTAACAGTACGTAGATATTAGCCTACACTGTTTGCGTTTTATGTCCTCAAACTTTGTAGCCAGGGACGTCTTTTCACTGTGAAATAAATTCCACAGAACCCCTCAGTACAGATTCACTAATTGTAATTCAACTATTTAAAGATGGGGCTCATTATTTAAATTCTGGCTATTTATTGAAGACATGGAGCTTTTTATTCCTGAACATTTCCACTGACAGAATCAATTAGGTCCAAGTTAACATTATTTATAGGCTACTTGTGTTTTAAGTTACTGAGTTTTGGTACATGTTCGATGTGCTAACACACAATTATTTTGGTTTAAAATTGTATCCCTTTTGGTATTGACCTGCACTAGTGATTGCTGTATCAGCATCACATATGTAGAGCAGTTGCATTATCAATATCATCTACTGAGTAGTCATGTTATGATATACAGTACACCCAGTACACAGTACACTCGCAGTACAATGTGTACACACACAGTACACTCCAAACCAAAGTTTACTGGATAAAAAAAATTATATGGCAAGGTATTTAGTATGACATCAATGTATAAGTTATGTGTACCAATGCTTAAAACACCTTTGTGCATCCCTGTAGCTCTCTCTTTATCACTGTCCTCAGAAGGTTCGGATCTGTTGCAAAAAGTGTTTTGAAGACTGACTGTCCTCAGTTGTATGCGATATTTATTATTTCGAAACTAATGTGAAATGTGCATTTTGTTGCTTTTCCATTATAAGCAATAGGCTGGGAGAATGAGAGATAAGCTTAAGGCATAGATTCTTATCATTGCTTCAGTGAAATTTCATTTCTTAATGTGTCATGCATGCTTATGACAAAAGCAACCTTCCTCTAGCTTGTGATGAACAGTATTTTCACTTATCTTCCAAAATGAAATCATAGTAAACCTCTGATACTGACGAACTGGTAGAATAGCAGTTTTTTTTTTTTTAATTAGTTCAAAGTTAACTAATGTAGTAAGTGTCATTTTTACTCCCTTAAAGCATTATGTGGAGGAAACATTACTTCTATGAATGGCACCATCTTCTCCCCCGGCCACCCGGCCGAGTACCCGAACTTCCAGGACTGCGTGTGGAGCGTGAGGGTTCCCCCTGGCAATGGCATCTACATCAACTTCACTGTCCTCAGCACGGAGCCCATCTACGACTACATCACTGTGTGGTAAAGAGCTCACATGCATCTCATGAATATGTAATAATATACTTATTACCAAATCAGTTAATATCTATCAGCCTGTGGTCCACAGCATGTGCTGTCAGTGCTGGTGTCTCAGCTAGTAACACTAGAGGGAAGTAGGACAGCTCTGCTGAGAGATTTGACTGATTACGTGGCTAAAAGAGTTAGAGTTCCAGGTTGAGGGAGCCACCTATCTCTTCTGAGCCGAGAAGAGCAAACATTGTCTAAAGCTCATCCAGCATTGCCCTTTAAAAGCCCCTAAGCAACACTCCTGTGTGTTTTTCATTTTTAACGCAAGTCTAGTAGGCAGAATGGTGGCTTTATATGTCACCTGAATGGTATTGGTTAGCATCATTACACAGATGGTTAACCATCCATGCACAGGTTTGTACGAGTTATGTAAGCTATGAGAGTTCTCCAAAATGTTCTGTTCACTTCTCTTCCCTAAATTTGTTCACTAAAATTTTAAAGCTTTTGCAATATTTTCTTTTTTCTCTTTATAGTAGGATATTGAGGCATAAAACGTGTGAGAACCGCTGTCCTCCATTTCGTTTTGCATTTAAATGCGTGGCTGCATAATTAAACAAGGTTAAAAATCTTTGCATTTCCAATCTCATTTACATTTCCTGTGAGCTTTGTCTCTCCTCTTACCCTTTAGGAAGAGAAGCTTGGCCAATTAAATCTTCTTCTGAGTTATTGCCATAGCTACCATTTTGTCTCTCTGTGGTTAAAAAAAACCCAAAAAAAAACCCTAATTTGGTGTGTTGCTTTAGTCATGCAGAAAGGAGGACTAGATTCGGAAATATAAAGTCTAAGGGTTTTAGTGCCTGTGCCATTAAATGGCAATGAGTAAAGCAAAAATAATAATAATAATAATAAAATTTTAAAGACAGTTGAACACTTCTAGGAGGTAGAAGAACTTTCTAATGTGAATGTGTTTTGTAGCTTGGCATGCAGGGTGTAATTATTTGTGCCTGTCGATTATGGGAATTGATGCATCTGTTTGGGAACGATAGAACAGCATAGTAAGAGTCAGGTTTTACTCACAAACTCAGTTTGCGGCAGCCTGCTGTTTTAAATAGCTGTGCTTTTTGAGTAATGGGCCTTCACAGGACTTCGACAATGCCATTTCATGAGATGTGTAATAACGTATTGAATAAAACACAGCATGACGCCCATGAATTAATGTCCATTTTACACTGTAGTGTTACAGTCTTATGAATTCTGAAGGCTTCTTTTATTTATTAATGATGTCTGCACTGCACACTCTCCACTACCAACTACTTTAAATAATGCATCTGCAATAGAGGTAGAGACTACTGTGCTGTTTTTTGATTTTTTTTTAAACCCATGCTGGATTGTGTATTTGTTGTTCACTTCAGCCTTTGTTAAAAAGAACCAAAGAACACAGCACACAACCTGACACACACACACACACACACACACACACACATACTCTTTATATTTCAGTTTTCACACTACCACATGAGCTCCCACTGAACATTTTATAAAGGTGATCCAGATAAAACAGTGTCCGTTAGCTGATTAGTAGAGGGAAATACTATGTGGACAAAATGCAGTCTCTTGCGTTTGCTTACTATAGACACCGAGTGCAGGGTAGATGCCCCCTGAGTATGATCAGATCTAACATAAGCCAGTCTAATTTTCATACTTGTCGTGGAGGATCAGATGTCTAAACAACGTTCATGTTTAAAATCTTAATCACAATTCTTGCATTAATTAAAACACTAAATTATTGGCTAGAAAACCTCTTACTAAGGCTGTGTTCACATTCGGCTATTTCATCATATGAAATATCAGTGAATATTTTTCATTCAGTCCTATGAGAGTCGGCCACAGGGTTATCAAAATGAGGCAGGTTTTGAAAAGTACTCCCAAAAGTCTTGAAAAGATCTGGAAAAAGTTCAGCTTTTCAGAAAAGCACTGAGTGATGTGATATACACTTTTTAAACCCCCCACCAATCCGACGCACGTTAGGGGGTATGTGAAAGTGATGGGGTAGAGTAAAGTGGTGATTTTTCTCGTTTGCCATAGTGTGTCCTCCTCTGCCTCCAAAGCCAAAGCTAAGACAAGTAAGCTGATCTTTATAGTTAGGCTAATTATGAGAAATAACTGTAATCTAGATCGTATCTAAGCTGGCTAGTTAGCCAGTACTATCAGATACAAGCCAGAGCTCTGTGAGAACATTGTCATAGTTATGGTTACAGTATGCAAGTCCTGTGAGCTCATACACAAAAAGTAATTCAGGCAGAGATTTTTTCATCAGAATGGGGAAAAAATGTGATCTCTGTGACTTTAACTGTGGCATAATTGTTGGTGGCAGACGAGCTGGTTTGAGTATTTCAGAGACTGCTGATCTGCTGGGAATTTCACACAGAGCAGTCTCTACAGTTTAAACAGAATGGTGCAGAAAAAAAAAAACTTTGAGTGAGCAACAATTCTCTAGGTGGAAAGACTTTGTTGATAAGAGAGGTCAGAGGAGAATGACCAAATTGAATCAAGCTGCCAGGAAGGATATGGTAACTCAGATAATCACTCTTTACAACCATGGTGAGCAGAAAAGCATCTCAGCATGCACAAAACCTCGAACCTTGAGGTGGATGAGCTACAACAGCAGAAAACCATACTGGATTTCAATCTTGTCAGCCAAGAACAGGAATCTGAAGCTATCATGGGCACAGAATCATGGAAACTAGACAGTTGAAGATTAGGGGAAAAAATCACCTGGTCTTTTTTCAGTCTTCAACTGTCCAGTTTTAGTGAGTATGTGCACATGATAGCGTTAGATTCTTGTTCTTGGCTGACAGGAGTGGAACCTGATGTGGTCTTTTGCTATTGTAGCCCATCCACCTCAAGGTCTGATGTGCGGTGTGTGTTCTGAGATGCTTTTCTGCTCACCAAGGTTGTAAAGAGTGATTATTTAAGTTACCGTAAACTTCCTGTCAGCTTGAACTAGTCTGGTCATTCCCCTCTCATCTCTCTCATCAGCAAGGTGTTTCAGCCTGCAGACCCTCTGCTCACAGGATGTTTTTTGGTTTTTTGAACATTAACTGAAGCTCTTGACCTGTATCTTCAGAACCTGTATTGTTCTGGTCCCACATGTTTGGCTGATTAGACAACTGCATGAATGTGCAGGTGTACAGGTGTTCCTAATAAAGTAGATGGTGAATGTATATGCATACTCCAACACCTAGCCTGAGCAATCCCCATACAGAGCATCAGTGTTTTCACTATATATATATATATATATATATATATATATATAATGT
>CM075025.1:12330842-12377548 GCA_037576675.1 Pangasius sanitwongsei | reverse complement strand
TCAGTGTTTTCACTATATATATATATATATATATATATATATATATAATGTATATATATATGTATATATGTATATATGAAAATGTGGGGGAAAAAGCCTGAAAATATGTTTTTCTAACTTAATATTTCTAGCCCTGTAGCTAGTCTCTGGTCCATCAGCTAAATACTTTACTTAAATACACATGATTGAATAAGCTGCAACAGAGCATCTGCTACAGAACCCGAGCTGGTTCATGATTAAAAAAACTGGAGTTAATGAACTACGGTCAGTTTTGTTATGCATTGCAAGGCTCTTTTAGAGTATTTTTAGTCTAGTCCCCTAAAAAGGTGTACTGTGTCTGCTCCTGGACTGCAGTTTTGACGAAGGCTGCTCTCTAGTCTAGACTAACACGTGCGCCATTTGTTTTTGCAGTACTGTGTGGTAGTATCTTTGGTAGGCTCTGTGTATACAGACCCTGTTCTTCCAACATATATGGAACATTACATTGCACAGTAAGCCATGATATACGTCAGGTATGTTTGTAACCAGTCCCTAATGAGTTGGTTTTATGCAACATCTTTTATTTCAGTCTATTTAGATTTGTGTGTGTGTGTGACTGTAACAGGGATGGACCAGACCAAAGCTCACCACAGATTGGTCAGTTCAGTGGGAACACAGCTCTGGAGTCTGTGTACAGCACTTCTAACCAGATCCTCATCAAGTTCCACAGCGACTTCAGCGGCAGCGGCTTCTTTGTCCTGAGCTACCATGGTGAGAGATTCAAAGACACAGACCTGCCTTTATACTGACTCCATTTTCCCCAAGGTTTTCCAAAATGGCTAATGTGCATGTCCAGTCGGGTCTGTGTACCGCATTTTCATAGAGGTGCACTTGTTTGGGCCACCAAAATGTGTGTAGATATGTATAAATAATAATACATTTTATTTATAAAGCACTTTACATTTTAAAGAAAATCTCAAAGTGCTACAGAAAGAGTCATAATAACACAAGTCAACCCATACACAAATGCCTATGCACAGGCAACAATCTTAGAGCTAGCCACATAGTGCTCCTACACTGATTAAATTGACATAAACACATTAGGAAGCTGAGCAGGCACTGGGCTGATCGTTGTCTGCTTGTGTTTATGACTTGCGACATGCTTCCATATCGATCCTCTGCCTGTGGCAAGCATCTACCCTAACTAACAAGTGCAACACCCTGAGAGAGAAAAAGAGATAGGGGAACTGTTTTGCTTAAACGGGAGTCTAATCATTTACGTAGGCCACTATGCCCTTCAGCCATATTGTACACGTTTGCATTTTCTGCAACCACTGGCATAGTAAATGTCATTTATTTTGATCATTTTAGCACCGTAAAGAAGCTTAATGCACCAACCCGTGTTACCACAAGAGCACTCTAATTTATTCTCTGTGCAACCACTTCAGAAGTTACTAATTGTCTGTTTACATATCCTGTAGCCTCTGGTATACATTATACAGCAAGGAGAATACTGTGTCTGTGATTATAGCATTGATATTTGCCCTGAAATTTGTTGTTTGTGCATGATCAGTTTAGCTTTTATACTTAGTGATTTCATAGTCAAATGAGGCATCAAGTCAAAAATCTTTTGTTTAGAATACAGCCTTTATTCATGCCTGTTGCATGATATCACCAGCCACTAAGTTGAGATAAGCTTAGAAATATGATCAAGTTTAATTGATCTAAACTCAAGAGGCATTAGATAAACACAAGAGTGTCAGAAACATACCCAACAGCCTGTTTAAAGACACTACGGTGATGTTCTCAATACAAAGAAACATCTCGACTGAATGTCTTGCTTTTTCAGCTCCAGAGCATTTGGTCGAGGATTATAGACTGAAATGGAGACACTCTCATGGGGCCTTGGAGTGTACTTAAGCATGCACAGTGAGAATTTAATGCTGCTCACATTGGGACTCAAAGCTCAGATGTAACCATAGACTTAAGCGATTCTCAACTTGGAATTATTCTTGTGCAGTGTCAGCCTGATAAAGGAGAAGTCCAGCACCCCTGCCTGAGATTTTACTGTAAAACATTGAGATTTCATGACTTCAATTTAGCATCTCATAGCTTCATTAAGTGCGCACATTTAGCTGTCAGATATGAAAGAAAAAATAAAATGCAAAATAATAGGGTGTGCTGGATCAAGAACTATTTTATAAGCTGCCGATTAATGAGGGTTGAAAGACATATTGTTAAATTAAACCAAATTTGCAGTGATTACAGTCATAATTACAATTAGGGCTCTTCATGCAGCAATTAGTATATTAATAATAGTATATTAATATATACTAGACTTCTATTAGATGTTTATTTCAATGATTGGCATCTTCATGTTTATATATTATAGTTTTTTAATGTCTCTTGCTTTTATGTTAGATCGTATCGCATTTGACACCTAAGAAAAAACATTATTTCCTTCTTCAGTCCACCTCAGAGCCATGTAGATACAGATGATTTGCATAATCTGAGTAGATCTCTGGAAATTGACCTAAGCAGCTGAATAATCCAACTCTGAATACAAGCACCTTTCTTTTTGGGCTTAAATCTCTGACTCTGAATACGGCCCATGGAGACTAATGAAGAGTGTCACTGCTGTGGCTGCTGATTAGAGCCACATAGATATTGAGCATAGCAGTAGGACCAGACCTTATCATTCTTATAATTGGGAAGAAAGAATCCAGTAACCTAGTGCACTTCAGTAAGTATTCTGCCTGCATATGTGAAGTCCTGCATGTCTAAACCTGGCTTTCCATTAGACAAGGTGACACAGTGTCCTCCAGCTTCTTTCCTCAGCTACTCATGTCCTCAGTAGATCATACATATAGATCTCCATCTTAAGCAGCTTGCTGTTCCAACAGTTACAGCTTCAGAACCTCAAATAAGCTCGCCAGCATCAAGATCCTGATCAAGGTTTATTAACACCAGAATGATTAACACAAAAATTATGTAATGCTACTTAAAGTAATTAACGGACGCTGTTATCTATGAGTGGGAGAAACTGTGATGTAATAACAATGACATGAATGTACCAGCCACGAAACCTTAGGAGCCTAATTAATTCTGTCTCCTCTTAAGTGGTTTATCCATTAGGTGTCCAGGTGTTGTGCTTTTAACTGTTGTAATAACACATGCTACAACTCCTCTGTGATTCTCTGACTTGCTAATTCATGTATCGGCATGGCTTTATGTTTAGAAGATGTTAACCAGTGTAATGCGTCATAGAGGTGCTAGGAGCTAGGAGCATTGCTCCTGTGTGACTGTGATGCAGAGCGCTAGCACTGTGATAGTCATCCTTCTGCACACTGCGGTGTCACCATATTTAATCACATCATTAGCTGCCTCTGCAGGTGCCCCTGTCATTAGCTGTGCCTCAATGCCAGCTCAGCATGGCCTCCACTTCACTTTGCAAAACACTTTCATGCAAATGACCAGCTTAGGAAACAGCAACGGCACTGGTGCAAGTTGATTAGATTTCCACATGACTGTTTAGTCTTCTGAATTTTAACTCCTACTGTTTTTCAGGTCTTCACCCTTCCTCTCTCTTTTTGAAACCCAAAATAAATCAATAGTCATTTGAAGTTTATTCAGCTAGGGCTTTCTCTGTTCTGAAATGTTTTATGCTGGCTTCTCTTCGGCTGCAGCTTATCAGTTACGAGTGTGTCAGCCTCCTCCAGAAGTGGCCAATGCAGACGTACTAATGGAAGACACAGAGTTCGAGATTGGTAGGATGGTTTTTCCTTCTTTCTCAGTAATGTTAGCATTTACAAATCTTAATAGTCCTCATTTAAAGAAAAAGTATGTAAGTTTTGGGGATTTGTGAAAGGAATATACATATAATTGCACATAAGAGCATGTTATCATTTGCGCTGTGTAGCCCTCTCAACACAGATTAATGTTATGATTGTGAGTGGTAAGTCAGTATATTTTTAAGCAGTATTTTAATTAGTATATTCAAGGCTCTGGAAATAATTATTTGCTGCCATTATTGTAGGCTTTCCATTAACATAGAAAGGTTATGAAAATAAAACTTTATTGTGCATATCATCATAACTGGGGTGGCTGGTATAAATGAGCTAGCAGAACTAAGCTGCCCTGTCTTTAAAAAAAAAAAAAAAAAAAAGAGACAGACATCAATACAAGATTTCATTTTTGAGATCTGTGTACAAATGTCTGTGTTGGATTTTTGTGGAAGCAAGCGCAACAGTACCAGTATGAAATATACACAGAAAGGTATAAAGAAGTGAGGCTGGGGCTGAATTCTTTCTAGTTCAGATTATAGATTCATACAGTCATCAGTGACAGTCATGTTAGGGGATTACGCAAATTTGATTTTTGTTAGGGCTGATATTTTTTCAGCTTTCTTCGCTGACACATGTTTAGCGACATCAGCAGTGATTCAGGCTGTGATTCACGTGTGAAATAGACTACTGTCACCCATTACTCCTTAGAATGTGTTTGGAGGAGAAACTCGAACTTGATTGAATGCACATTGTCCAATCACAAAACAAATTACACAAAAGGGCAGACAACAGAGCAGAGTTTATTGTTTTTTGGTTTGAAGCGTTCAAAGGGTTTCTGTTTACCATGTTTGGTATTTGGAGGAAACAAGGCATGAAACCAGTAGAGCATTACAGGCTTACAACACATTTTGAAAAATACAAAATACAAATTCAGCTGCCTACGTGCATTTAAATGTGTGTGATATTGATGAGATCTTTTAATGCATTGCCCAACTCTAATAGTTTAATTGTCAAGCTATTGATAGATATTAGATTTTAGCCCTCGTATCTAATATTACGATGAGCCGTTATTGTTCATGACTGTCAAATTTATCCAGTACTAAGTGAATTATATAGCCCAACGTTATGAGCAGATCCAATAAATACTGACAGTTCAGTTAGCCATCTTAACTAGCACCAGAAAGTGTCAGAGAAGACAGTCATTTGCAACCAGTGACCAAACACTGAGTGTGAGGAAGGACCAACATAGTTTGACAGAACATCAGTGATATTGGATCACTATTATTGTTTTTTTAAAGCTGCTGTAGAGTTTTAGGAGTAAAAAAATAATCACCACAAGCTTAGGCACAAAAGAATGTCTGGCTGCTAGCTTACCAGCCAGTATTGAACATGGTGGATACCACAAAGTGGCCCCCATTGTTATCCTCGGTTTTGTATTCAGGACTGAACTGGTAATGCAGTTTTATAGTGCAATAGGCTAATTGCATGTGTTTGGTGTGTTTGTTTGTATCTTGGTTCTTCAAGTTTGGCTGGCTAATCTTAGCTGGCTAGTTTGCTACCTTCGGCTTTGGAGCCAAGCACATCTACATCATGGCCACTCTCATGTCTGAAACAAAGAGCTGAGCAGAACACAGCCAATCCTTTCACCTTCCAAAATTGGCTAATGTGCATGCACAATTGATCTGTGGTGTACAGTCTCTTGTAGAAGGAGAATTGATGGTAGCGAACTAGCCAGCTAATGTTAGCTAGCTATCCAAAATTACAGAGCAGATACAATACACACACACAGAAAGTGAGCAGGCACTTTGAACAATTCATGCTCTGGCAGACACAGACAAGCACACCAAGCACATACTATTAGTCAACTAGCTGGCTAACATTAGCTAGATAACATCATGTAAGAGAACTGGCATCCTTTCCAGTGTGTATTCCAGCCTAACATCCAGAGTTTGCCTGGAAACCGAGATCGGCTCCGGTTTCTCCATAAACTTGACCAGGATAAAGCAGCTACTGAAGATGAATTAATGATGAATGACTTCACGACTGGGATGCTTATTTTCATTTCACTAGATATGAATAGAGAATTATACAACAAATAAAATGTCGTATTTAGATAGAATGAAGCCTAATAATAATAATAATAATAATAATAATAATAATAATAATAGACAAACCTACTCTTCTGCCTAAAGTTGTCGTACTATGATGTATCCGTGATAACATATGGGTCAGAATGTTCCAGAAGCAACCCAACAACTCTGACTGTAAATTACTTTTTCAATCAGCTTAGGAACATGTTTCAGACTATTATTTCTCCACTGATCATGTGGTTTATTTAATTTTAGGCACAAAGCCACTTATTGCAGCTTTAAAACATAAAATACTGATCCATTATCAATTAAAATTTGACAACATTCTGTCAAGCAGCATTCTATGTATTCAAAGAGCCTTTTAGAGAGTAGAGCTATCGTTTCCAGACCAAATGCCATGCTTTTAGTTAGTGGTTATACCACAGCGTTGTTCAATTCTCTGTTCAATCTGAAGTTGGGGATTACTTTTCTGCAACAGCACAGCTCTGATCTTATCATGTCTACAGCGTACTTGTACGGCAGACGCTCCATATAATCTAAGGCTAATAATAACATTAAATGTAACTATAAACAGTTAAAAAGTGTGATAGTTTATTCAATAATAAATTAGAAATTGTAATAGTTGGAAAATTCATGTGGAATAAGCAGAATGAAAAACTTTTAGAGGTGCTGTGTTAGGAGAATAATCCACTTCTGGGTGATAGCTCAAATTTTAAATAAAAATTTTATACCCGGATTTCTGTAAAGCTGCTTTGTGACAATGTCACAAAAAAGTTGTTAAAAGCACAATGCAAATAAAATCGAATTGAATCACTGTATCGCACCACCAGAGGATTATCTTCCTCTAAGAGCACACCCTGGTGTGTTTTATTCCTCACCGCAAGGACAGGCCTCTGACGAAGATCTGTAATGAGGCATCTTTCGACAATTGTAGTAAATAACATGAGCGTTTATTACGCCAGATGGAATCGCCTTGCCATGTGTGCTCTCCCACACTAAAACACTCGCATACTGTAAGTCGTCCTGCTTATGCTCTCCAGCTGCTGACATATGATTGTTTTTTAGATCAGAAAGTGTGGACAATAGTGACAATAAACAAGATCCATGATATTCATTTTGGGACTATTTTTCAGGCTGCCAACAACTTAGAGAGCATGCACACACTATTTCACCACTACCAATCCAATTCAGTTTTATAGCTCAATTAAGACTTTTTCAACCTTAAATTAATAAATATTCCTCACCTTTATATTGATGCTATCTATCTCCATTAGAGCTGTGGAGGTTAGCTGTCCCTCTTAATTAAACAGTAGCTTAATCATTATATGCTCTCTCTCCCTCATTTACTCCTTCCCTCTCCCTCTTAGGTGATATTATCCGTTATCGCTGTCACCCTGGGTTCACCCTGGTGGGGAGTGAGATTCTTACATGTCGGCTGGGTGAGAGGCTGCAGATGGATGGTCCCCCTCCCTCCTGCCAGGGTGAGCTGTGTCTTCATACCATCACAAAAAACAAAAAAAAATTTCATTTACTCCCTCCCTCACGTACAGTGATTTAAAAGATCTACTTGATGATGCAATCTACTTGATGATGGACGCCAGCACATTTGGTGATTTCTCTGCTCCTACAGACCCATAAACCTGGAAATGAGTTGATGAGTTGAATTAGAGCTATTTATCAAGGCAAATCATCAAGCTGGACTCCAGCTATTCAGGACAGGACTTGAGTACCCCTGGGTGCTCAGGACATGTATTATATGGCATATAAATAAAGCGTACAACTTTGCTATCTAATGACTACTTTCACTTAGATTATAATATGCAGAGACTCATCAGACTGAAGCCTGCCCATGTCCAACAATCTGTATTATCTCATATTCAATATGTGCAATCAATGTAAATCCTGGCCCCCAGAAAGTTATTTTATTAAGAAAGCAGTAATAATAGTGATATAATAGTGATATAATGTCAAATCTAAAACAGTGCTGCTCTTCTGTTTGCTGTATCAGTGCAATGTCCAGCTCACGATGTGCATTTTGACTCGACCGGAGTGATATTGAGCCCTGGCTATCCAGACAGCTACCCCAACCTGCAGATGTGCTCATGGAGTATCAACGTGGAGAAAGGCTACAACATCACTCTACACTTCGAGTTTTTCCAGACCGAGAAGGAATACGACATTCTCGAAGTTTTCGATGGTACACAGTAGTTTTAAAACTCTCATAGCTGCAGCACTCATGACAAATATTGATGTCATAATGCATTACTGCAATGCCAACTTTTTTTGTGTTTGGGTTCATTAATATTTTATTAAAACTTATGTCTATAAGTTCACTACAATAATATAAATTAGCCCAAGTTTTGTTTTGTTTTTTTTAAAATGCTAAAAATAATGATTATTTTTAGGATCCACATCAGATTTACGAATTTACCATAAAATAGTTTTTATTAAGTGAAAATGAAGACGCTAGCCAGGTTTAAATAACGTGCAATATGCACGATGAGAGAACACCACAGCTCATCATTTTGCTGAGGGTGCAAACACAATATGTTTCATCACCAGAGATGATATTATCAGGAGAGGATTAAGATTATGGCTACATAAATTCTGCTGGGATTTAAGTACTCAATTATTTTCCATAGTCTGCATTAATGCACGTAATTAGTTGGTTAGTTGCTGCTTTTTAGCCTAGTTTGGATTTGCCCAGTGGACTAGCTAATGAACACTAGTATAATAATGTACTGGGGCAGTGAGAATCATCTAGATACCTTCTTGTATGCATACCAAGACATTTAGGCAGCCACATAGTGACATCTGACACAATATTTGCAATAGACATTGCCATCATCTTTACCTAGAATCTTCATGCCAACTTAATGTCAGGTCAAAACCAACTCCAAATGATAAAGCATAGTGGTTATTTATGGGTGCTACATTGGATTTTATCAATGTTTTGAGAAGGGGGGACGGGAGGTGGCAAGCATGGGATGGACAGGAGGCACTCAGACTTAGTCTTGACTCAGTCTCCAAGGGGCTTGAAGGCATGACTCTCCCCATCTAAGGTCAGTGCTAGGAAGGCAGGAGGCTTATGAGCACTGGAACACAAATGGATTGCAGTCACCTGAAAGTGCCACAACATTTACATTTATGGCGTTTGGCAGAAGCCCTTATCCAGAGTGATTTACATTTATCTCATTTATACGACTGAGCAGTTGAAGGTTAAGGGCCCAGCAGTGGCAGCTTGGCAGTGCTGGGATTTGAACGCACAACCTTCTGGTAAGAAGTCCAAGGTTACCACTACATGAACAAGAACAGTCCATTAGGCCATGCAGGTTTCCTGGCTCTGAAACATCAGGGCTTCATTGGCAACTCAGTCACATGGGGAAGATTACACCAGGTTGATTTGTATGTTGGGCAGAGCGGATTGGGCTAACACCATTTGACACTGTGCGTAAACCAGTTTTTTGGAGAGCCGCCACATATCATGGCATAGGTGTGCTACTGCTGGGACTGAGGTGTGAATCAGCTCCGTTTCAGAGGATTCAACTTCTGTAGACTGGAGCGATTGCTCTAATACTAACAGTAAAATGGCTGACCTTTAAATATCTCAGTGAAATTCTTGCAGTGTTGCATAGAGATTCTGCAAAAGAGCACATTCAGTGCTGTGGGCTGCCTAGAACCATCCAATCCTATTCGGGCTGTTGCCATTTTGAGTGGCGGTCCCAGCTAGCTAAGAGCCTGTCAGTGACCCAGACACATTTTCACACATTGCTGAGGCTGGAATTGAACATGGTGGCTAAGCTGGTAGATAATTGTCAGCTCAGAAAAGTGTCTCAGACATGGCTGTAGATGTAGCATCGTCAGGACGTGACTTGAGGAGGATGACTTGTCTTTGGGCTAGAAGGTGGGCTCTGTTAATGGAGCTTCTGAATTGTGTAGTGTCAACTCCTGAATCAACTGTTTTAGCTGAGCCATGTTTGTCAGTTCATCTGGAAAGTAGCACAGATTGTTGCCCTGGCTTATCAGTCAATGCCGGACAAGTGTGTTTGTGACTAAAGAGAGGTGTTTGGGCTTGAGTCAGATTGAACTCTAAAGACACTGCGTTCTTAAGATGAGCACATAGCTGATGTCTGCCTTTGGCTTCCAAAGGATTCAGAAAGAGACTGCACAAGTGAGTCTTGCCGCATTGCAATTTAAGCTGACTGCTCTGTATGTAGTAAAACAAACTAAATAATGGAAATCTGATCCAAAGAGAATTTACAATTAATCTACCCCTGGTGATACAGAATTTTTGAAATAATATACCAGATGTTGAAATCATCTAGTCAGCGTACATATTTACTGCACTCTCCAACATCTCAGTGTCTCCGGGACTGCAAAATTAGATGTTATACTCCAGTGCAACTGGTAACCATCATGGGTGTATAATTCAGAGCATAGAAAAGTTAGGTTCAGCATTTATGTGATGACTTTTCAGAACTTTCAGCCTGAAAGTTTTATATACAGTGCTAGGCAAAACATGGAAAGAAATTCTACCAAAAAAAAAAAAAAAAACTTAAATAAAAAACATAAATTCTCTTGTGAGAATACATACTGTTGTGCAGTTCCAAGCATCTTGAAGACCTCGTCATAGTTCTTCTGCAGACTTTGGCTCTTACTTGCTTCTTAAAGACTTTTTTGGCTGAAAATTGCTCTGTTACTTAATATGTTTAACATACAAAATCATTTCTCTGGAACAGTGGTAGCTCAGTGGTTAAGACGTTGGACTACTGATCGGAAGGTCATGAATTCAATCCCCAGCACCACCAAGCTGCCACTGCTGGGTCCTTGAGCAAGGCCCTTAACCCTCAACTGCTCAGTTGTGTAAATGAGATAAATGTAAGTCGCTCTGGATAAGGGCGTCTGCCAAATACCATAAATGTAAATGTAAGATCATTTTTTAAAGGAGGATTTAGAAATTTTTTTCCTGTTCTACTGACACATTAATGCAGAAGACAATTTTAGAAAGAAATTTTATGGCACTTAAGATTTTTGAATAGTATTGTACCTCATATTTTGAGAGGTGAAAAGAGTAATTTTTTTAAAACAATAGCTGTCACATTGACTCTTTGGCAGTTAATTGTTGATATTCTTACAAGTTTTTTTAGTATTGGAACTTTTTCAAAAATGTATTCATTCAAATGAGAATTTACGTAAATGTGCATACTTTATGATGATGCTAGTATTAAAATGTTGACTTCACTGTGAGCACTCTCTCAAGAGAGACTTCTACAGAAAAGTATATGATGTGATTGTGTCAAGTGGGTGGAGCTATCACAATGGGTAAATATTGCTGTGGTCGCAAGTGAACAAAAAGAATGAAATAAACATGTTTCTGTTCAATTAAGAGTTGATGAGACTAAAGTTATAGAAGTTATAGATGTAATTTATCGAAAAATCTGAAAAATGATTGACACAAGCAAAATTGTCATTTCTACCTGTAGTGTCTTACCTTAATGTTATTTTTCCCCAACATAACTTTGCATTTGTTTCTTCCCCCTCTTTTTTTTTCCTCCATGCCCTGGTGCTTTTCCCTCTGTGTGTGTGTGTGTGTGTGTGTGTGTGTGTGTGTGTGTGTGTGTGTGTGTGTTTTAAGGTCCTACAATCCACAGTCAGACACTGGCAACTCTGAGTGGTGATATTCCCACTCCTTTCAACATCACCACCACTGGCCATCAGCTCCTACTGCGCTGGTCGGCTGACCACGGCACCAATAAGAAGGGCTTCCGAATCCGCTATGTCGGTGAGTATCAAAGTATGTATCCACTTCAATCACTTTTTCACTTGCATGATTTTTCCTGCTCTTTAATCTGAGCAAGCATGTGGATAGAAGCGTGGTGTGCGTGGGCTTGGTTTTATATCCTGGTGGGACCAAATGGTTTTGACCATGTGGGGAGTCTTTTTTTTTTTTTTACAAAAGCTGCAGTTTTTATTTAAAAATTTAAAAGATTCAAAAGGTTTCCTTTTGGTTACTGAGGTTAAAGTTAGGGTTAGCTCTAGGTGTAGGCATAGCATTAATCATTATATCAGTGGAAGGTCCTCACAAGGATGGTAAGACCAACGTGTGTGTGTGTGTGTGTATGTATGTGTGTGTTGTTTTTTTTTTGTTTTGTTTTTTTTTAGAGTGTGTACAATTTAATGTGAAAATAAGGCAGAGACAGATGCTACATGCTTTGTGAAACGTTGCAGTAAATAGTATGTCCCAACAGCCCATCAGTACACACTATTAATGTTACTACAGATGCCCCTTGAGATGCAAGGCAAACACACCCATTACTCTCTCCATACATTTCTTAATGCATATTCCATTATGCTCTGCGTGTATCACAGAGAAAGTGAGAGAGAATGTTTGTCTGATATGAGTCTTTAATTGCATGCATGCATTAAAAAAAAGTGAACATGACAGTGCTAACTATACAGGCGTGTGTGTGTGTGTGTCTGCACAGAGAAAATTCTTCTGCACAAAACAGAATAAAATGAAGCAGTCGTGAGTAATGCAGTCTCTGGTCATCTAAGAGATGCATGTCCCTGGTGGCTCTGTGGCTTTCCCAGAGGGGAAAGAGTTTATTGTAGAGCAACTCTCAGTATAACATTATATCACAACGTTGCTGAACCCTCAAATCTAATTGGTCAGAAGGTGTTGATTCATGTTCTGTAAGAGCAGCTCTGACAGTAGTGCTGGCTGTAATTCAAACCACAGGTTTATATCAATGTGCTTGTTCTATTATTGTTTCTATAGTAACTGTTCATTCACAGAAACTGGTTTAGAGAATGCCCCACATAATCTAAACCTAATAACAGATTTAAGGGGAAAAAAAAGTATTTAATTTAATTATTTAACAAAGACGTATACTCGTTGATATGGTGAAGCTTTCTGTAAGTAGTCAAAGTCAGGTTTATTTTCATTTTTAGCACATCGAATGGCAATGGATAAAAACGAAACACAGTTCCTTCAGGAAACTGCCATGCAACATAGAGCAGACACTGACGAGGACTAAAAGACGACAGTAAATACGGACAATAGATGCAGACAATAATACCATAAGGTATACAGAATCAAACAAAATTAAACAAGTCAGATAGGTAGGAAATATATATAAAGTGTAGCAGCAGTGGGGAGATGGTGATACGTACAGCTAAAAAAAAAAAAAAAAAAAAAAGGAAATTCCACAGTGGTGTAATGTATGAAGTACTAAGTGAATAAATGTATATACTGTTATTGCACATAGTAATGTAATAATAATATTGCACTTGTTGAGTGAGGTAGAGTGATACTGTTGTTCAGTCTTTAGTTGGTAGGTCAGTCTCAGGCCATGGTAGTGCATTTGTTAAAGTGACGATAGCAGGCATTTATTTAACATTTGTGAAAAGAGTCTCCAGCATCAGCTCTTCTTACTGATCAGCAAATTTTCCCATTTTTTTCTGTAACATGACAAGCTGTGGGGTTTTTTGGCTTGTTAACTTCAAGAGAGAAAAAAAGAGAGCCTGGCGAGATAACGGCTGTTATAACTAAAGGTCAGTGGTAACAGGATTGCTGTAGCTAGAAGGACAACTACAAACGGTTACACACATGTGTCGCTCTTTAATAAATCAAACATTGCAAGCGTTGGTAAATTGTTGTAATATGTGCTGTTATTGAAAAATAATAATCCGGTTTGTGTCCAGCTGTGTAACACCATCACGTTGTTGATTAATTTTCTATTACAATGCACCTGTTGTGTTTCGTTCCTAACTTTTGCTTGGGTGTTGCATTGTTATCATCTCCAAGCCTTATATACTTACTTAAGTGAAAAATTCAACTAAAATTCAAACTTGATGGGGCTCAATACTTAAATGTAAAGTAAAAGCAGCGATTTAACTTACGGATGAGTATTTAGAGAAGAAGTAAAGATTATGTTGATAAAGTATCTGACCCGTTTTGCTGGGAAATAAGGTTGGAGCAATGAGGAGTAATTTATGCTCATTAGAGCACAGTACATCTAAATTCTGTGCGCAAAAACTGTTAATTGCCCACAAGTAGTGAAGTATAAGAATAAAAGCTCCCAGCAGTGTGCCTCTATGTTTAGCAAAGGTTTTGGCTGAAGAAAATGAAAAAGAAATGGTAACACTTTACAGCAGTTTACTTTAATGGTACATGAACAATCATGCACTAATACCCGAATTAATACTTACTGAAATATGAACTAATGATGAGTTAATGCATGTACTAATCACGAACTAATGAAGAGCTAACCTTAACTACGACATGAGTCTTATGAATTCATGCGTAACGACCACCTTAAGTACATGTTAGTACATGTTTATTAGTGCACGTTAACACGTAGGGGTAAACTAAATCAAACATGCTCTATAAGAACGAATATGAATTAAACGTGCATAATTTCAAGTTTATTATTTCAAAATTGTTAATATAATTTGCCATATGCAGTTGTGTTCACAAACATCATTGAATGGCGCTGAATTACGTTCATAATTTATATTAATCCTCCTTATCAAACATAGAAAGACGGACTAATAATAAACGGCAATAATTTCATCTCGACTAGTTTTGCGTCATTCTCTATCCATTTCTTTACAAATTCCCCTGTAGTACTAGTACATGCTCTGGGTGGCTAGGGCCTGGGGCACTGCTCCTGTGCCCACAAGCGTGAAATTAATAGAGTAACTTGTTATTCATTTATTCATTTTTTTCACTCATTTAGATAATTGTTATTATCTATTAACATTTAAAACCAGTGTTCTGTAAGATTATTTTCCAGTGTTTTAGTCTGGGAATGAAGAATGATGCAAAATGTTACATTAAGGTTAGATCTTCATTAGTTCGTGATTAGTACATGCTTTAACTCCTCATTAGTTCATATTTAAGTAAATATTAATTCAGGTATTAGAGCATGATTATTCATGTACTGTTATTGTAAAGTGTTACCAAAGAAGTCAGGGCTGAGGATGGTGTGAATATAGAAGGTTATGTTTGGTGACATCTTCAGTAGCCATGTTACACGTACAATCTTATCTGTGCCGCCACATGGACTAACCAATTAATGTCTCAGCCTATTATTCAGTTATTCATCTTGAAGCATAGTATTTAATAACTATAAATATTTCAGGAAATACAGTGAAACAATAGCCATGGGTATGTACAGTAGTTGCAAGATTGAGGAATATGAGTCTGGACTTGCCAGTGTTTCCTGGGATATTAAGTCAGTAATGATGAAGGAATGGTTTGTATTTTTTACTATAGTTAGTGAATAATATTGTTAGTCAAGGCATCACCTGTAATATTTTGAAAGAAAACATTTTTTTTTCCCCTCACAGTAGCCGTAATCAAACACAAATGAAGTCCTCTGTCCTTTTTCAACTTTTAAGAGATGAAATGTTTTCTGTCTGGAAGCCTTGTTTATTTTTCTTTAATTTTCTGCATAACCCAGTTACATTTCTGAGCATCCTTCCTAAATGATTAATAACGGCTAGTGCGGATATTACGGTCTGTTAAAGACAGAGGGTATCACATAGCATGGAGGGCGATGACAAGAAAAGACATTAATGCTTCACCAGAGAGCTTTTCTGGAGATTTATGTGAAGATAATCATCTTAGATGTTTAAGTATGCAGAAGACTTTTGGGCAAATCTCTTCTGAATTGTTATGATCCCCACACACCTTTCTCTCTCTCTCTCTCTCTCTCTCCCCCTCTCTCTCATTCCACAGTCTTTCCTGTGAGAGGAACCGCTTTTATTTCAGGACTAACGTGTCCACTCATTGTAGTAGAGTCAGCGGTCCAGCTCATCCTAAGATTAAAGCCTCTGGTTCTGGGTGAACTTCCGTTCATCCTGAGCTTGTGATGACTTTTCCTGGAGGGGGAAATAATGGAGCAGGGAGAGACACAGCCTCATCGCTGCCTTTAATAACAACTGTTCCCTCACATATAGTCTAACTGAGATACGCTTCATGATTGATGAGGGCATGATAGTCAGGTCAAGATTTTCATGGTCTATTAAAACCCAGGTCAATTAAAACGTGACAGCACATGTTAACTGAGCTGCTCACTAGCTTGTTATTAGTTGTTTTATGGAAGATGGATGACTCACTCACCGTCACAAAAACAGGTCTGTCTAGCCTCTTAATACAGAGTTCTGATTTAAAGTTTGTAGTCTATGATTGTTCTTTACAGCAACACACACAATTATTAAATCTAAGTGGGTGTGGGTGCGGATGGGTGTCTGTGTGTGCTGTGAAGTGAGTGAGAATGGCTGCTTTGCATCACTGAAATTAAGGTCATTTTATGGAAGTGCTTGCTATGTTCTTACAGATTAGAGGAAGTCTGTGAATTGCATGTAATTAATGCTGAGAAGTCATGTTTGTGGGACTCACATTCTATTGTTTTTAATACTTGTGCAGTCATAGATTATCTATTTATGTGTACAGTTTTTGGAATTGCACAAGTGCACAGTGTTGCACAGTGTTTTTGGATCATGTGCAACATCAACATGCAACAGTAAATCCTGACAGTCTGTAACTGGACACACTGAAAATAATGAAGAAGAAAAAAGCTTGTTACAGTTGCATTATTTTTTTTTTAGTTCTCAGCTGAAATATATGGTATAATATGTTGTACCAATGTGTAGAATGCATTTCTCAGGTAATTTGCATGGACCGCTTTTTTTTTTTTTTTTTTTCCAGTATGATTGTGAAAATGCCTAAATACTAACTATACAGCTGTTGACCACTTACCTTATATAAATGTAACCTTTATATAATTACTGTAATATAGAACATGTTAATCCAAAGCACAAAAGTAGCAGTAACCAGATTATGTAGGTAATTACATACATCTCAATGCAAACAATCAGAAAGAAAAGTCATATCGGAAAGCCAACAGTTCACGCAAATGTAATTACTCATGAGTTATAATGCTATAGTCCATGTATAAAAGTGCATACATCCTCAGTAGTGAGCTTCTGGTTGCATATGTAGTTTAAGACTAACTACACACTCCAATCCCAAACTAAGCAGTTTCTTTGTCACAAAAAAGCCATATTTCAGAAATAGTAGTAGAAGTATTTAAGTAAAATGTTTGTGTAGCATGCTAAAGGGGAATTTTGTTAGTGCACTTCAAGTGCATTGCTAAAGTAATTATTTTTAATACAGTTTGCAAAAATATTTTAGGAATGTATATAAACCAGCATCTAACCAGTATATTTTATGAAATTAAACTAAATTGTACCTAAAAGTATATAAACGTAACGTATTTATTTACAGTATTTTGTTTAAATGCAGGTTACAGTAATTAAGGTGTGATCGAAGTTTACTTTCAAGCATTTTATATATTTTAGTTTTAATTAAAATGAAAAAATAACAAAAATGTTAGTTACAAAATACTTGGACAAATTTCAGTATGTTTTGAATAAAATCAAGTATATATTTTTTCACTTGGATAGGTAGTGGAAATTATGTGTGTTTTTTATAACAGTAATTTCTGATATTATAGAATCTAAAAGGTCAGCATATTTTCAGATAAGAAAAAAACCTAAGATTATATACAGCACTGTGGATTTTTTTTCTCTTTGAGCCATGGTTAAAACTGTACTTTCATCATGTTCATCTTGAACAAAACCCATAAATTATGTATTATTTTTGCTGAATGAGTACCGGGGAGAAATGTAATATCCTCAGATGGCTATAAAATATTTGGCAAGAATAATAAATTCTACATGGAACATGCTGGCTAAAAAAGAATGTTTAAATGATGAGTATTTCTCATATTGTTGTGTCCTGACAGCCTTTGAGAAGTAGTAGCAGATTGCCAAAAAGGCAGCCAAGTGATGGTTCCCAAACACATGGCAGAAGGCATGCTGAGAGAGCCCAGAGCAAGGGCGTCTCTTCTAGGTGGTGATTAAGGAGCTGATGGGGTTTGCTCTCTGTCTGTCTGCATGTGTGTATGTGTGTGTATGTGCAGCTCTGTACTGCAGCACCCCAGATTCACCGCTCCATGGCTCCATCAGCAGTCAGACAGGAGGGCATCTGAACAGCCAGGTTCGCTGGGCCTGTGATCGCGGCTATCGCCTCATTGGCAAGAGCACAGCTGTCTGCAGGAAGACTCCTTATGGCTACTACACATGGGATGCACCGGTACCTGCCTGCCAGGGTGAGAGCTGAACACGGTTACACAGTGCCTTCGTTGTTGTTAAGTACTGTTCCATATGGGCTAAACAGAAATCACAATACGTGTAACGTAATACCAAGAGGAACATAAATGTATGGGTTTTAATGCATTTTAAATTCCTTAATACATGAATATTTCCATGATAAACTTTATTTTAGGGGTTTCTTTCTTACTTTGGAGGCAAAGTTTAAAATGTATACAGTTTTCCCCTTATCGCAGTTGTAGTCCATGAGTAGACATATTTGTCCACAGTTAGATTTGTTTTGCATTGGACTTTGCAGTAGACTTTAACTAACGATTTGTCATGGCAAATAAAAAATAAAGGCTTTTGAGTAATATGAGTAAATTGAGTAATATGAGTAAAATATGTAAATATGCACAACAAATGCATTATCTATCATTAACATTAATGTTATAACCATTAAAAAAAAAAAAGCTGACACAATAGCAATCTAACAAATAACTGAGGGGAATATAGCCATCACACTGGGCTTAAAAGACGATTGTTTCAGATTTTACTATCGAGTGCAAAGAAGTAAAGCTGCTGAAGCTGCAATTTCGTTCTCCGTCTTTCCTGACAGAATTGTACTGATGAGATCAGTTGGTTGATCTCATTACTGCAGAATAACAGTGTGATAGCTTACTTCACATTCACACAGACATGTAGAAAGTAATCTTATTTTCAATGCATGCCAAGTTACATAAAATATATGTAAAATATGTAAAAATGAAATTTAAATTTATACATATTTTTTTGCATTTCAGTGGCCTTAATGGAAAAATCCACTCTGAATGACTTGCAACTTGTTAGAATTAACGTGTGATCTTCACTGGTGTCTAAGATTCATTTTGTACTGAATGAATATGTTGAACTTCTCTCATCGACACATTGATGACTGACTACCTGCTGATAGTGGTGCTGGTAGGAATTAAGCCTAGCTTCTTCTCTACCTAAAGATGCAGCAGCGCTTTAGGCCTTTAGTCTGTCCAGCTCTCTCACCTCTTCTTCTGTGCACTCGACTCAAATAGATCAAATTCCAAACCTTCAACTTTCATACTAATAGTACAGTCAAAATCATCACACTTGTCATATCGGAGTCTGTGCCCTACCTCAGCACAACTGCTTCATAGAGCTGCATTGAATTCAGGAACTTTGAGTCCAGTGTTTGCTGTCTCTTCTTTGCTTCCATGTTGGATTTCTCATTAATATGATGTTGAATGGTGAGTGAGAAAAGAAGAAAATATAGCCAGTATTTCTGAATATCTCAGTATTTGCATTTCCAGTATGAAACACTCACACATACTCTACAGTCACTCCTCCAGTACAGGATTGTTTAATGGCACAAAGTGTTAATTCAGCAGCTCCTCCAGTCTCCAGTGTTCAGAATCCAGCCTCTCTAACATGCTTTTATGGTCATGGACACAGATGCAGTAATTACTCCTGCTGCTCTCTGGCTGATGCAGTTTATTTATGATCTGTTTGATCTGTCACATTAATGACTAATCTGCTGACTTCTCTTCTCCATCTGTGTCATTTATACTGCACCACCTATCCACTCAGATCTGTGTCGCATGTGTAAATAGTTTCTGAATCAGTGCACTCATGGCTACCTCCCTCATGCAATAATTTGACAGCAGCGGCTCTGTGCCCTCTGAGGCTACGGCTTATGCGGCGCGAACATCCTAACACCAAGTGACACTTAAAAGACTCTGTAGACTTTCAAAGTGTTCCAGGTTCTTTGGCTGCCTCTGTTCTCCTAAAGTAAAGCAAAAAAGGCCTCATCCCTGGTCCTCATCAAAGTGTGAAAGTACAGGAGAAAATGTAGTGATCTTTGATTCGTATTTCAGTATTAGGTTAAATATTACTCTTAGCAGTGGAAGAACTAGAGAGAGAGGTGTTGTGTGCTGAGTCCGTGCTTAGATCACGTTTCATATTCAGAGTGAGAAAAAACCTACAATGGGTTGATGCCCTTTATGTTTCGGTGGCAGCTATATAAAAGGAGAAAGACGCAATCAAGATAAGAATTTCCATTTGCTGGTGAGCTTGACGAGGCCCGGACAGCAGCACAATAAAGGAAACCGATCGAATCTTTGGCTTTGTGGACTTTCAAGCTCCTTTAAATGATTTCCTAATGCCCTTCTGTGTATGATTTTTTTTCAGCTACTTCTTTAATCTTGGTAATGACCTTTTGCAGAGGCTATTGTTCAACTGCACATCATAAAACATTGCGCACACTCCATTTAAAATCAACTGCAAAACGAATGAATTACTACCGAGTAGCTTACGTTTCAGTAGCGCAGCAACCAACAGCTCTAATACCGTGACCTTTTATATCAGTTTGAGCAAACTCTTAAGGAGAACTAAATGTTTAAAGCCTTTCCTTCCTTGTAGCTGTGTCCTGTGGGGTGCCCAAGGCTCCGGTGAATGGGGGCGTGCTGGCTGTGGATTACTCAGTGGGAACACGCGTGACCTACTTCTGCAATGATGGTTACCGGCTCTCCTCCAAGGAACTGACCAGCGCCATGTGCCAGCCTGATGGCACCTGGAGCAACCACAACAAGATTCCTCGCTGCTCAGGTATCAGACTCTTCCTCACACAATCGCGCGCGCGCACACACACACACACACACACACACACACACACACACACACACACACACACAGGAACGTGTTTATAGCCTATTAAAGAGCCCCTGCCACACACAGTGAGCCCTGTAACTACAGCTTCACCTCTCCTTTATTTATGAGCTGATTATGTTCTCAGTGCCAAAACATTAAGTTATTACCCATTAAAGTTCGGGCACAGATGCCTTGGCCCCATTACAAAGTGGTACAAAATGAGGATGCTGATTTTTGAAGTGTAGGAAATAGCCTTCAAATGTGTTATGGTTTAGGGCTTTTATGGAGAGAACTGAGGGCTGATTATGTGGGAAAAATCAGTATGGCGCCAGGTGATGGGCTATTTCTTCATGACAGTCCGTTTTTCCTAGCAGTTAATAAAAAGCGTTTAAATAACAATTCGTCTTGACTTTTTTTTTGGTAATTGTTGACTCAGCTTTTGCTGAAAGAACAAAATATTGATGAGCTTTTGGTATAAATTTAAATTACAAATTACAATTTTAATCATTCTTTATTCATTTGCTCATCTTCAGTAACCAATTTATACCAGTCAGGGTTGCGGGGAATCCAGAGCCTACCAGAACCTATCCGGGATCCCAGGCATGAGGCAGAAATACACCTAGAATGGGACGCCAGTCTATTACAGGACACTATGCACACACATTTATACACTCGTTCACATCAAAGGGTAATTTAGCATAGCTAATGTTCTTTGTCCTACTGGAATGTTTTTGGGAGGTGGGAGAAAACCAGAAATGAGGAGAAAATGGAAACTTTCACACAGACAGTCACCCGAGCTCAAGATCGAACCGGTGAGACTGGAGCTGGGAGATGGCAATGCTATCCGCTGAAAAATTTTATATTTTTGTGCTTTGTTGTCAACAGTAAATCCTTATTTGTTGTAGATATCAAATGGAAATGAAATCAGAAATAGATAATGCAGATGGTTAGGAAGAGTTTTGTTGCTAGAGTCTACAGTTGGCTGCATATTCCTAATTGTGATATTTTGTGTGTGTGTGTTTGGGCTTTTAGTTGTTGTTTGCCCTAGCATTGGATCGTTTTCTCTGGAGCATGGACGGTGGCGAATTGTCAATGGTTCACATTACGAGTACAGGACTAAAATCATCTTTACCTGTGACCCTGGCTACTACCGCTTGGGACCCGCCCACATCCAGTGCATGGCTAATGGGGTGTGGAGCTGGAGGAATGAGCGGCCTCACTGCCAGAGTAAGACATTACTCTTGCTAATCAAACGTTGGCCTAATCAGTGGCAGAGAAATAGTGTCATTATTCATGTCAAAATTCCAAGCATATCTTAAACAGTTATATTCAAGACAGTGAACTACATGAAGTGTAACTGATGCCAATCCAGATTTCATTTTGGAAATTTATAAAACTGCTGGTGTGTGTGTATGGCAGTGACTTCACATAAAAGGTTGATTGCAACTTGATGAAGCCATTGCTCAGATTTGCAACCCTTCTTCCTTTAACCCTGGTCTGTTTCGATGTAATTTTCTCCTTCCCTTCAAAGTCATTTCCTGTGGAGACCTGCCCACACCTGCCAACGGGCAGAAGATTGGGACACAGACCACCTTCGGGGCAACAGCCATCTTTACGTGCGAGGTTGGCTACATGCTGGTGGGCTCAACTGTGAGAGAGTGCCTGTCGTCTGGCCTGTGGAGCGGAACAGAGACAAGATGCCTAGGTAGACACCTTCACTCCTTTTCCACATTCACTACCTTTTTTTTTTACCTAGTAAAAGCATCAGCTAAGTCTAAATCACTGGCTACGAAAAAGCTTAAAATGTTTTCCTACCACCTTTACAAGGAGCTACAAATAAGCCACTGAACATTTTCCAGTAAAGAAGTAAGACCTTTTTTCACCAAAAAGTGTATATACCAAAATCTTTTTTTAATCTAAGCTTCCTTTAAAGGTACCTTTTCAAAGCCACAGCTAAGAGCGATCCTGCTTCCAAATGACTGTAATCTCTCTAAATGTTTCTGACGTTAAAATAATGTTCATCTCCTCAGATCTGACTGTTTAATTAAACAGTGCCATGAAACTCTTTCTCTTTAAATGGCTTTTTCTGTCATCCTGTCTCCCCATGCAGCGGGTCACTGTGGGTTGCCCGAGCAGATTGTGAATGGTCAGGTGATCGGGGAGAATTTTGGCTACAGGGACACGGTGGTATACCAGTGCTCCCCAGGCTTCCGGCTCATTGGTTCCTCAGTGCGCATCTGCCAGCAAGACCACAACTGGTCCGGACAGCTGCCCATCTGTATCCGTGAGTGTGTGCTTGCTTCTCCAAAAAAAAAAAAAAAAGTCATTTTCTTCTAACAGTGGAGTGCTCTGTGTTGGAGTATGGGGTCAGAGCTGTACGTGCTGTATGAGGTGATGGTAAGCCATCCCAAGAAGCATCAGGGCTCTGAACATAAATGATCAGTGAGGGACAATGTGCTGTTTTCCGAGAACCTGAAAAATATATACACTTGTGCATCCGAGCTTGAAAGCATTCATTTTGGGGAATTTCGGTCTGTATCAGTGACAGTAAATCAAGTAAGCTGTACCATAGCTATGCCAGTTGTCATCAGAAGTTTGAGTCAAAGTTATCAAAGTGTTCTGTATTTTTGCTGGAGCTGCTACAGGTGAAGAGCTGTCACTACAGTGCACTCGGCAGCAGTGAAAAGCCTGCATCATGTCTCGGTGTCACGGCTGACTGAGGGGAAGTGCTTTGGCTCAGCGCTCTCCCACTTGGCATTTGGAGAATTCACTAATCTCTGGGAACAAAAGAGCCTTCCCCGTCTCAAGGGGCATTTTAATTAATGATTTATTGTTGGCTCCAAAGCAGAGTGGTACAATGAGCCCACACTCATCTCATTTATCCCCATCCAATCTCATCATACTCTTATCTATCCCAAAAACTTTGCCTGGCAAATCCAGTGAAAGGCTAGGAGTGTTTATTTTCTGTAGAAGCACTCAGAAATTAGTTGAATTTAGAGATGAGCATGCTGTCTCATCATTAAAACAAAGGTGGATTTTTTTTCTAACTTGCCAAATGTGGTATCATAAAATACACGTAGAGAAATATTGCAAAATTCTTGTCTAGAATTTTTTAAAGAAATCTGATACCAAAGCACAGCATCTGATTAGTCAGAAGGTGTTCATTCATTTTCAATAACATGCCTCTAACAGTAGTTCCAGCTGTAATTTAAATGGTATCACACATTATACCATGAGGGCGAGTCAAATGAAAAGATTATTGGTTTACATTTTGCATTGTTTATGGCAAAGAGGCATCACAGATTTCATTTTTCTACATAATCTCAGCGCTTAATGAGTGCCCGGATTCCTCTACAATATATTTGATTTAATTCTAATTTATGTCGCACTTTTAATACATTAATATGCTCATTTCTGTAGTAACAGATAGTAACGGATTTTTTTAAAGCTTGTTATTTAACAAAGAAAAACATATAATTGTGGATATGATAAAGCTTTATGTGATGTTTATTTAAAGTGGAAGTGGAAGGAGTCTCCAGTGTCAGCCCTTTGTAACAGTCAATATGTTTTCCACCATGGGAGAACTTTCAGGACTTAGGAGTTTGCACTTTCCAGTTTCTCAGTAACATGACAAATAATGTAAGTGATAACAGGAACTAACTTGATCCACAGACATTCTAACATTAAATGTAACTATAAACAGTTAAAAAGTATGATATCTTGTTCATTAAATAAAAAACTAAAAATACAGTAAAATAATTGGTAAATCGCTGGTAAATCACTGTGGTATAAGTGGATGTGTTATAGTAAAATAATCCATTTCAGAGAGGTAACAGTAACTCTGCTTGTGTCAGGCCGCATCACTCCACTCCATCTTGGATTATTTTGCTATAACCGTACATCCCATAATTTTATTCCTCGCTTACCGTTTCCTTCCTAGAAGCATTTCATAATTAGCATTAAAATTACAAGTGTTAATTGTACCGTTTTGTCTGTAACAATGATTTTTCAACCTTTTCTGAGAAGTGGCACAATTTTATAAAGAGAAAAATGATACCCACTCTGCAAGTACACTTCTTAAGTCCAAAGTAGAGCACAGACTTCAGTTTTATTTCTTAAAAATAGAATGAATAAGATTAAACAATCTGAAGCTAACACCACGAATGGATTCCTGATCTGACCTCTCAGTAAATAGGTACTTTTGGGGTTTGGATTTCTCCTTTATTTTGCATATTAAGCTTGGTGCAACTGGCTGATTTCCTTTTCAAACCATGTATGCAGAGCAATAATCATTATCAGGTTGAGGGAGTGAAAGTGAGATAGATAGAGACAATATGAAAGAGTGTATGGGAGAGGCTGAGTTTTCAGCTATTTTAACACACAGTGATTTTGTTTGAAATTTTGGTCCATGGAAGCTCCTCAAATGAAGGGAAAATTGCCTTCGTGCAAAAAGAAACAAATTACTTCTGTAATTATGCAAATGAACTGTGGTTGTTTATGAGAGCGAGAGAGAAGCAGGAGTGATGAGGGGAAAAGAGCCTTCAAGAGGAATGAAAACTCCGCTTGTGGAGTGAAAAAGAAAAGACTCCATTCTCACACAGTATGAGCTCCTCTTCACCCATATTGGGGAAAATGAGAGGCTTAGTAATAACCACATTGTCATGATAAACATAGGTTTGGTATTTAGGAATTGCACCTAGGAACACGTAGGAAGATCAGATGTTGTTTTAACATTGCCATCTACAATGTTCACCGACATAACATAACATCTTTGAATGAATCTGTTCCATGCCAGTGTCAGATTGTTGAACAAAATGAAATGTGTCTCAGATTAGTTCACACTGTATGCACACGAACACAAGGCTAATTAGCGCGTCAAGCCAACCTTAACATCAGAGTGACATCTTGCCTGAAGGCATGGCTCTACAGTTAACCAGCAGTGTGTATGAACAGCCCATTTGCCTTGTACACACCCACCAGCACCATACAGTTAACCATTTGTTCAGCTTCACTCAGCAGCTCCCTATGGTTTCCCCCACTGGCAAGAAAATAGACAGTGATGAAGACATTTTGTACTCTGAGCATTTCATGATATACTAGGGGTGGCTTGTGCTATAGTATAGTCACTTGATTTGCCTTTTCTAAAAGAAAAATCATTTCATTCTGCAGCCATCAGTTGCGGGCACCCAGGCAGCCCCATCTATGGACGCACCATAGGCAATGGCTTTAACTTGAACGATGTGGTGAGCTTCTCCTGCAACACGGGCTATGTGATGGAGGGCCCAGTGCGGGCTCAGTGCCAGGCCAACCGCCAGTGGAGCCAGCCACCACCAACATGTAAAGGTGGGGAAAAAAGTTAAGTCTTCTATTCATACGGAGCTCTGGCTGAACCACCACCTGCCAAAATACACTGCATTCTGGGTAAGGTAGAGCAGCCCTTGTTGCTGTGGCATTGTGTCACCATTGCGAGTGCCACATTATACAGTTTTGGTAAGATTGGCAGAATTTGTGTCAGAGATGTGTTTATAGGCTGAAACACGCAGAAGTTCTGCTTTACGGATTGACAAGGCATGTGCCATGGTGTTTGTGTTTGCATGAAGATACACTGTTGCTTGGGACTGAAGTGTTTACTGAGAGAGAAGCACATGCCAAAATCAAGGCTATAGATCTCTTCTATACTTTTGCACTTCGGTTTGCACCTGTGCTATGTCTCAAAAGAGATTTCCTCACCTGCTCCCTGTGGCAATTCAGTAACAACTAACAGAACTGTCTTTTAGTCATGAACATGAATATGCAGATGTCCAGTCACAATTCCTTTAAAAAAAAAAATGTACACAGTTTAGATGGTTAATATTTCTCAATAAAGAAACTGCATGGATTTAATTAGAATAAAGATACTTTATTGTTTCTGCCAAATAACACATGCACCTCTTTCCCTCCTCCTTTGTCTCCCTCTCCTCTTCCGTGTGTTCAGTGGTCAACTGCTCTGATCCTGGGATCCCAGCCAACTCCATCAGGCAGAGCAAGATTGAGCATGGCAACTTCACCTTTGGCACAGTGGTCTTTTATGACTGTAACCCAGGCTACTACCTGTTTGGCTCCCCCATCCTCACCTGCCAGCCTACTGGCCAATGGGACAAGCCTCTGCCTGAATGCATTGGTAAGTTGCTGACGCATTTGGCCCCTTGTCTCGAACACCAAAACTTGGCAGCAGCATTGTGCTGTTAATTAGCGTCTCATTCCTGTAATGGAGGCCGAAACAGATGAGTGACCCTCTCCCGCTGCTTTAGATCAGTGCATTAATTGAGGGACAGGTGGAACACACACTTTTGTAGGCAGACTAATTAGCGATGCCAGGTTCGTGGCTGATCCTGGCTTATTGGGAGCACATCCCGTGAAACGCCAAAACATCCTCGAGCACTATTCGGCTCAGTGAGGCGCTCTTGACGACAGCTGCAGAAAGAACGCTGCTTTAGCTCACGTTCTATCCTGACAAGACTCCCTACTGTCACAGCTATCCTCTCATCCCATAGACAGGGCTGTGCTCCAGACCTCTGGGGTAGGGCCACATTTTCATTCTTGTCCATATTCATTGACAGGTTTGTGTTTGCCGGGGAATATTTTGTAATACCATCACTGGTTTCTGATCTATTCCTGGCTTCAATGTACCACGTACAGGAAGGGAACTCCTAATGTTAAACAAGAATGGCATCAACACTGTATAAATCTAAAGCCTCAGTCTGCATTCAGAAAAAAAAAATGTTCTGAAAGCAGAGTGCATTGTGAAAGTGGAGGAAGAAAGGAAGCATAATCGCCATGGAAACAAGCGTGATGCAGTGCTGACAGATATTGCAGTATTAAATTAGTGTGTAATGTGTTAAAAAATATTATTGGACTCTAAGGGACACTTGCTTTGATGTAAAACTTTTTTCTGCTTTGAGTTTTAACTTTTAATCACATTATTACCAAGCAGTTCTTATAGGCAAAGGAAATGACAAAGGAAGAACTGTCCACAATCTGATGATGGCAGCATTCTGAGAGCAAACTACATTAGCACCTCACTTATTGTTATATGAGCCACGACTAGGCTGTAATTAAACATAAATTTAGTTTGAAATCCCTTTGTACTGTAATTAAATTTTAACAATGAATATTTTTCCTGTGTGCACGTGTATTTGTGTGGGTGTTTTTAACAGTGGTGGACTGCGGACACCCCGGATCTCCTCCCAATGGAATACTGAGTGGAGACAAGTTCACTTTTGGCTCCACAGTGCGTTACTCATGTACAGGTGGCCGGCAGCTGAAGGGCGAATCCTCTCGAACCTGCCAGCTGAATGGCCATTGGAGTGCACCAATGCCCTTCTGCTCAGGTATCTCTCACGCACACACAGTAGTCCGGCAGTTGTCTGTTTGCAGACAGTCCTAAAGAACAGGAAGAGGTCTAGACACACTGTTATACCCACTTATGAAACTGCACTTGGATGATTGGACGATCGTTCAGTTTCTCTCATTTTGTGGCTCTTCCTACAAAAATATAACAAGCAAGTTACAACAGAAATCATTCATGTAACCCCTGGTAGTTCCTTAAAATGGACAAAACCACCAGTGATTTCAGAACTCACTGAAAGGAAAATTGCCTGTATCCACTTTTTAAAATTAGCTCTAAAGTAAGTTGCTGGCACCGAATCAAGCCAGAAATGAAGCGAGTGTGGGCAGTGGTCTGCAGGAGCTCTGCGTGGGTGCACAAAGCATTGCTACATGCTTAAAGCGCAACAGCAGACATTAGTTCTAGCCCTAGTGCACTTCTACAACCACAGTTCACAGTACAACTTCACAACTTCTGTCCCTTTCTAGACAGCTTGGTTTTCCTGCTTCGTAATGCAGAAATCCATATAGACAGGCACAGTGTTACGGTGAGGTATTTGATTAAAAATGACCAGAAGCCCTTTGGGAAGAGAAGGGTTAGGGTTTGCTGTAGCTGCTTGTTTTATCTTTTGTTGAACTTGGTTGTTTGCTCCTCTTAGTAGGATGTGACTCTCTTGGTAATTAGGCTTGTGTACAAGTGCTCTGGTCAGTGTGTTATTTCAGTAGGGAATTGATCGATCTGTGTGTTCAGGACATTATTAAAAGTTTCCTGCCATTTTATAGAGATGACAGGTCACTTCCTTCTGACCAGAGACTGCAGGTTGAAAATGTGCATATTCTCTGGTCAAACCAAATAGGTATGAATATATGTACTAGAGGCAGCCAGGCTTTCATCACAGTGTTATTAGGATTTAAGGACCTTCTTGCCAAGGTTCATCGAGGTCTATACTCTTTCTGAGCCAGGTTTTGAAGCAATACATCACATTGTCCTTGAGGATTGTCAAAGGGGAATTAATTATAAAGGCATAAAGCACAATCCTGGAAACTATACCTGAGCTAGTGACATTTACAATGCATTCTACAGTACATAGCAGTGTGATTCACTGAGCTTCACAGCATTTTCCTGAAGACCTTGATAATGTGACAAGTCTGGTGCTCTTTTAGAACTACGTAATAAAATACCGCTCTGAAATACTCTACATGGTTTTTAACTGTTGAAAGCTAGTAGTTTCTATCAGAGGCATATGCTCATGCTAGATCAATAGGTCAGGCTCTTGGACACCATCAAGCTAAACCCCGTTAGAGAGAAGTTAGTACAGCAAGAAAACATTTTTTTATGTACTGCTTATTTAAGTGCCTTGTGAAGAGGTCTAAGGCATGTATTGGGGATATATATACGTAAAATAGCCATCAGTGGCTTTTTCTGTGAAATGTTCTAGCTCTGTTTGGAAAAGATAGCAAAAGACTGGTGAGTATACTGTTGGGATCTGACTGTTAGGTTCAGCGCTCAGCCGTGGCCTATATTGCATGCTTCTCTTCCCCTATTCCCTCAATACCACCAATAACGTTTCCATTACAACTCCATTCTTCTAGGTTAGATTGTGGTCACACACACAGAATCACCCGATCACCACTCATTCCTTAGACCTTCATTAAGTGTCTGTGACCCATAAAAGGAAAATGCAGACTGGGCTCATCCCAGTCCCTCCCAATCCCCCAATGGGCTCTGTGACCCAGAAAGAGACCGGGGAAGTGAGAGAGAGACAGAGAGAAAGAGAAATCAATAGTCTACTTTCTGATTCTCTTTCTTTCTCCTTCTTCCTTCTTTCCTGTCTGTGTCCTGAGGGGTTTTCTTGACTTCCCACAGAGTTCACTGTGCCTCCAGGACCATGTGGGTTTTTTTTTTTCTGGCAAAGACTCAGAACAGCTTCCTCTTTCTGTGTGTTGCAGTGGTTTCACATGCACATATATGCACAAACAGATATGTATGCAAGTAAACATGTGTGCTACATGTGTACAGTACAGAAAGACATACTTACTGCGTGTCTGTGTGGCCGTGTGTTGTGTGTGTGCAATGCATGGAGACGTTCAGCTGTATCGGTATGTAATTATGAACAAAGCCATTACGAGCATTTGATTATGTGAGCAGCCCACTCTAATTGCTTCCATCCAGCCACAGGTCTCAAGATCCAACATCCCTCCTCTCGCAACATAATGGTTTGACAGCTTGATCTGACCCTCTCTACATCTCCTTCCAGTCATTTATACTCTGCCCCGAGCAGCCAGAATCCCAATTAGCAGCACACAGACCAGGCTATGAGTCTGTATCCAGCTGGTGGGAGAACTATCCTCACTTTCACCCCACTCACACCTCAACTACCGCTGGCCCAACTAGAGCAGCTGCATACTTGGCGGAGAATTATTATAACTCTCTATATTATAATTATCATATAGCTTCCGTCCACTACCTGTATGCTTTCATTTGGAAGTATCATTTGGAAAATACTTAATGATTGGGTTGTATGATGTCCTTACCACCCCACAGTTGATTATTTTCCTATAACAGAACATCCCAAAGTCTTTTTTTGTGCTAATGATTAAGTTTTTTTCTTTATCAGTGTACAATGAATTATTGTGCGCATGTACATATTTTAACCAAATGCAGTTACAATTAATATTGTAGAATATCTATAGTCTAAGTTGCCACTTAGGGTTAACTATAAACAGTCGTCCCTTGCCAGCCTCTCTCTTTTTTTTTTTTTTTTTTTTTTTTTTTTTTTTTTTTATTATAAAAAGTTATAGTAATCAGTAAGTATGACAAGCTGAAAAGTCCTCCAGCCTAAAGACTCCATAGTGGAAAACAGCTTTACTCTGAATGTTACAAAGCACAAAGCTGAGCTGATCCTTCCATAAATGCTGAATAAATGTCTTCTGACAGAAAGCTTCATCATATCAACAATTAGACATTATTAGTTCAATGATTTTACTTTTTAATCCATTTATAATTAGTCTTATGTTGAGCATCTGCCATACATGTCCCTCTGAAACCTTAATGTTTTATAACAAGCGCATTAATATAAAGCTGTGATTTGAGTTACAACACCTACTGACCAATGAGATTCAATAATTTAACAGCTGTGTTGGAAAAATATTTATCCTGACAGCCCTCAGTCAAATATTCTTTCAAATTTTCCAGCATGCATTTTTGTGTAGTATTTTAGTTCCAGCGTACAGACAATCAACTTCTTAAATATGTATGATATATATGACACAAAATTGTCACTGTTCTATTCAGTTGATAAACTGTTCTATCAAGTGAATAGCAGACGTTATATTTCTTTTTTTTACAACCTGAATAATATATTTTTCCAACATGGCATGCAGCTGCTTCTTGTTTGTTGGGTGGAAACAAGATAAATGACTCAAGCAGGTTAGTAGCTATTCATGAGAACAGTGTTTGTTACTCGCTACTCAACTGCGCAAATTATTATTTGGAAAACAAATTGTAAGCAGCTACTCATGGGAAGAAATTGTTTGCGAAAAACAAATAGTTTATAGGGTAATTTTTTTTTGTTTGCTTCCATTTATTTGTGATTAGACCTCAATTTAAGATGGATTTAAATACGTTTGCAGTGTCATTTGTAGTGTAGCTAGATTTAGCTACCTGCATTTTTAAAGTAACTTGCACAGAACTGTTTGGATGTAATTCTCCAGAGGGTACAGTTGTGAGAGTTTTTATGTGATATTATGCAAGAGTAGACCTTTATACATTATATGCATGCAAATGCAACATTCACGTGTCAACTCTGGACAGCTTCAGCTCTTTTCTTTGCACTGCGTTGAGTCTCATCCCAACCCCAACCCTACCTGCTACTTTCCTGCTCAACCAGCCGGTGTTTTATGTGCTGTAGCACCACAGACACGTATGATGTATAATGGAGGTTTTGGAGGACCTCTGTGAGCTATGATTACCCATAAACCCATTTTTTATGTGTCTTTGCACAAATATATACATTCATCTTTGCAGATGTATAAATCAACCTTAACACCACTCAACTAATCAAGTCAGCACAGTGAATGATGTAAAGCAGTGGTCCAGACTATAGGAATTAGATTTGTTTCATAATGTGCATTTTTTCTGTGAAATATATTGAATGGCTTGTAATCTGTTTATTTAGTGCTTGTTGCAGCTTATGTTTTGGTCATTTGAGCTTCTATTATTTATGACATTCTTAACAAGTAAAACGCATAACACACGTAGCTGTTGCAGTTAGATGTTAACACCGACCTGAAGCGTTAAATCACTGCCAGGTCCCAGTCAATAATCCATTTCATCCATGAACGCAATTTTGTGTTTTCTTCCCGTCGATGTATACTACCCAGACTGTAGACAACTTCGGTAGATTAGCACTACTAATATTTTTCTTTATACCACACATACAGTTGAATTCTCAGTTCTGATTGGTCAAAGGTGTTGATTAGTTTTCTATACAGCACTGCTCAGACAATAGTTCCAATTGCAAGATTTGTATTAATGCTCTCATTCTAGCACGTTATAATCATTGATCTGGTGAGGTTTTCTGTGAGGAGATGTTTATTTAGCATTTTGGAAGTGTCAGCCCTTTGTACCAGTCAGAGATAAACCTGTAGAGTTTCAGAAATGGGAAAGACCTCAGGATAGAGAACTATACCGTTTAAGATGACAAGCTGCATTTTTTTTTTCTATTCTTCATATTTTTTTTGTCTTTAAAAACAGAAAAGCTGGTGAGAGAACGGTGTGTAGCTGCTATAACATAAATGATAACAGGAACTAACTTGTTTTGTGAATGTTCCACAAATTAAATGTAACTATAAGTTTATAAAAAGTATAACATGTCAATAAATAAAACATTGTTAGTATTGGCAAATTGATGCGGTATAAGAGGAATAAAACACTTACAGAAACACTTGTTTTATTCCTTACTTAGTTATGATTTGCACATCAGGATATTCAGATCTATATCCATTTGGGGCTAAACATTCCCAGGATTTCCATACTGTTTCCATTTTTCTGCAAACTGAATGTTTGGAGTGACTTGTCAAAGTTTTCACCATATGAACAACACACACACACACACACACACACAGTGACATGTTTCTGTCATCTTTCAGTGCTTTGGGGATGATGATGTAGAGATAACGATGTGTTGTTCTCTGTCAGAAGTTGCACTTACTTAACACTTACTCTGGGAGCCAAAGAACAACACACACACTTGTCTTAATCTTATTTTGACATAATTATTAACACAGCTAATTAATGCTATGCCAACATCTTAAATAAACCCTAACTTTAACCGCAGTAACCAAAAGGAAATATTTTGACTCTTTTTTTTTTTTTTTTTATATAAAAGCTGCAGTTTAAATGAAAAAAGGTAAAATTTAAGTCTAGTTCATGCTGTTTATAATCAGTTAATCAACAGGTATTTGTCATGTTGTTTAGTTCCATATGTTACCATAAAAATGTGTAATATGTAACTGCAAGACATTAATTTATCAATGAATTCTAGTTATATTTTTGTACTATATTGAAAATCCATTGGAATATTATTCAATTTCCCTATAGGTTGTGACATGTTATGCAGTGCCATGGAGTAACACACAATTTTAATGTAATCTGCAGCATATTTAGGATAAATGTGAGTTCTATTACAACATGCTACTGCGCCATCAGGTCCTAAAAGAATGGAAAGGGGCAAAGACAGTTTTTAATACTTGGCCTGCACTAAAGAAGCATTTTGACAGCAGTTAGATCAACAACTTCTGCCTTGCACCTTTAGAGCAAGAGGTTTTAGAGCAAGAAGTCCAAATTCAGGGAGACTGATATTTGATCTTTTTTCTCTTCAGCACTTCAGTTTCACAGCATGATTTTTTTTTTTTAACTGGACAGCCTCAAATGAGCTGTCTATTTGCAGAAAATTCTGACTCATCCTTACCACCCACATATATATTCTGTTCTTGCTCCTATGCCCCCAACCAAATCGCCAACAAAGTTGGAAAAAGATGGTACTCTGCTTGAGATCTGCTGCATCTTCTTTTTTGGGTCTGTTTTCTCAGAAAGTAGTGCCATTACCAGAAGTAGGTCGTAACGCGCTACATTTACTCTGTTACATTTACCTAAGTACCTTTTTAAATAAATTGTACTTGTAAAAAAAAAAAGTTATTGAGGGGGTCCTTTAACACTTGAGTGAATTTGTTGGCACAAAAAAATGTGCTTTTACCTCGTTTCACTCAGGGATGCTCTACTTGTTTTGTTTACTAGAGATTCTTGAGTTTATTTGGCTTTCCTTTGCCTGTCCCACGCTGACATTTCTGTGAAGTTGTGATGAGGGCACGCGTTACAAGACTCTGTTGTCTCACCACTCAAACATTGTCATATTAAGGTCGAAGATGACTGAGACGGATGAACCGGTGATGATGTAGGTGCAGGGCATATTGTATTTTTTTTTTCCCCTCCAGCCTGTCAACAATAATAGCTATATAACGCACTGCCTATGACTTAAAAATGGACTTGGGAAAGCATGGTTCTACACAGTTATTGAAATTAACCAACCGTCATTAATCAAACATCCAGTAAGCTTCAGACCTGTGGGTGGAAATGCCTGGTTTATGAGAGAGATCAGAGGAGAATCGCCAGAATGGGTTGAGCTGACAGGAGGTCTACAGTAACTCTTTACAACTGTGGTGAGCAGAAAAGCATCTCAAAATGCACAACACTTGAGGTGCATGGGCTACGGTGGAAGACAGCATCGGGTTCCACTCCTGTCAGCCATGAATAGGAATCTGAGGCTACAGTGGGCACACATTCACTGAAACTGGACAGTAAAGAAAGAAAAACATCGCCTGGTCTTTTTAAACTCTTCAACTCTCCACTTTCAGTAGATAAGTGCATGAATGCACCCAGATGACGATGGGTTCCCTTTTGAGCCTGGTTCCTCTCAAGGTTTCTTCCTCATATTGCCTCAGGGAGTTTTTCCTTGCCACCGTCGCCTCTGCCTTGCTCATTAGGGATAAATTCACATATTTACAATATATTTCTTGCATCTATTTATCTCTGTAAAGCTGCTTTGTGACAGTGTCCGTTGTTAAAAGCGCTATACAAATAAAAATGAATTGAAATTGAATTGAATGAATGGGCAAAGGTACAGGTATTCCTGTTAAAGTGGGCCATCCATGAATTTAAATCATTTTTATTGCCATTTATTTACAGTGAGCATTTTTGTTGAGCATCTTGTTTTGAAAACTAAATCTGATCCCATATAACAAGCAGTACTTCTGTCATATTTTTTACTTTTCCTCTAGTAGTTCTTTGGATTGCTTTTATTGTCGGTAAACTTCATAATAAGTTCATTATTCTGTGTCAGAATGTATGACAGTTTCTTGTGTACATCAGATCTATGAAATGTGCAGCTGTTCTTTAGAGCACTCGCAGAAGACCACATTACACTCTACCAAGGTTTTCCTCTGCCTCATTTAACCTCAGGTTCACAGCAGCATGCATATCCCATGCCTGGTCCCAGATGTTATAAGGCACACTTGCTACATGCGACATGCAGTACATCAGGTAAAAAAAAAAAAAAACAGAAACAAGTATCTGTACAGGTGCCAGAGCAGCCAACTGTCTGATATATTAATCCCAAAAAAAGAACACCCTGTAGTCCTTTAATATCCACCATTTTAATCTGTCTCTTGGGTCTGTTGCTCCCAGGCCTGACTGCTGCATTAGATCAAGAAATGCCTTTTTTCATACCCTGTTCTTAAATAAATGATGATTTATTTATGGAATAAGTGGAAGTGGACTAGTCCCCTGGCATGGGCCATTTCTCATGTTGACTCACCTGATATGTGAGGGCAGTTTAGTACCAAGGTTGAGCTCAAAATACATGGTGTATTTACCTTTACACCCTTGTGCTACTGTGTTGCTGTGATTCTCCCACTATGTCTAATGCTTATAGCAGTGTTTTTGTTATATCTCCGGGTCACATATGACTTTATGTCCCTACATCGTGCATTTGTAGAACTGTAGAGACCATGTTGTATTTCTTAGCGGGTGTAGATTTCTCCTACAGCTACAGCATGCTAGTTTGACTGTGAATATGTTGAGTTTTTGGCCGGGTATGTGTACAGAGTTCCATCCATGATGATGGATGAAGCTGCAGCTCAGGTGAGATGTAAAGCTGCAGGATACTGATTCACACAGTCACAGATATATGGAAGCCCCCAGAACTGATCAGCGCTATCAATTTCCTGAGGGTTGGATTGGAGCCTTGAGTGTGTGGGGGGAAAAAGTGTGTGTCCTCTAAAATTGCATCCACAATTTTCCTATAGAGAGCAAGATCACAGGCCAAACGGACGTCATGTACCTTCATTTATGAGTACATGATGTGTCATGGATTTTTTTTTTTCTTTTTTTTTTTTTTTTTTTTTGTTAATAGTCCTGTCCTTTTCTTTTTTCTCTACCTCTAAATACTCTATAGCTTTGTCTCTCTTCTTCACTTTATACCAATTTCTGGGCTTATTCAAAGTCTCTCTTCCCTCCACGCTGCTTTTTTCTGTGTAGGTGATTCGTCAGGGACGTGTGGAGATCCAGGTGTGCCCTCTCACGGGAGCAGGGAGGAGAGTGATTTTCGGATCCGCAGCAAGGTGCACTTCAGCTGTTCCATAGGCTATGTGCTCTTCGGCTCCTCCGAGAGGATGTGCTTACCCAATGGCACCTGGTCTGGAACTCAGCCTTCCTGCAAACGTAAGCAGATTATATCTTGAGTGTATCATTTGCAAGCTCCACTACTTTATTTGTCTTACTACTTTACTTGTCTTACTATATCTTCACAGTTTTTTTTTAAAGATGAACACAGTCCTCTGATACACTTGGGGTTATTTTCATCTCTTTGATCTAACTCTGCCAGGGAAATGCAAAGGAAAGCAGAATTAAAATTCTGTTTTATCTGTGATTCAAATTAGCTAATCTTATTTACAACCCTATCAGGCACATTTCTCTCACACTCATAATGCTACCAACATGTGAAATTATGTGAAATGTCAGCTTTGATTTTGTTTCTTATCATGTCTGTTTCTACCAAAAAAAAATCATTTTCATTCAAAAGTCGTCTTTACAATATGCAGTGTAAAAGTATGCGTACATTTAAAATGTTTGTGCTCTTCACACCACTACTTTCTGCTCGCCCCTAGTGAGCATTTTTATGATATTTCTAAGGGTTTCTTTATTGTTGTTAAGAAAATCAGTAGTAATGCCTCAATACCAATACTGGTATCAGTTTGATTACATCCTCGTTACTCATAAAACATTCTCCAATATCCAACATCCGATATCACAAAAGCCTAGTTTATGTTGTCACGCTAATGAACAGACAACAGGAAATAAGAGCAATCTGGAGATATTTCCACAATTAATGATGGTGCCAGGGCTTGAACCCCTGACCTTAAGTTTTGTAACCAGGCCCAATTCTGCTTACCTTCCGAGATCAGACAAGATCAGGCGGTCTCAGAGTGGTATGGCCGTAAGCCATACCACTATATTTCGTTAAATATAGCCAGTTCACGTTAGCAAATTGCTACACTTACCTCAATGTACTTTTTCAAATTAGATGGAGTTCATGCCTTCTAGGGAGACGCATAATTTTATATCTTCACTTACTCCAGCACATTGAAACATTTTACTGAGGTAGGACCAAGGGCGCTCATCCTCAGGATCCACACTGTGGTCCAGTGGCTTGTCCATATTCAGACGCACACGAATAGCTATAGCACTAACTATGTTGTGTAGAATGAGAAGGTCACGACCAGTGACAAATTGGCATGATTCTTGATTTTTTTCTACATTGATGAACTTAATTGGATGCTAAACTGAAATGAATGAATGAATGCTAAACTGAGCCATTAAATGGATGTACAATCATTGGCTGGAGATTGAGAGAAGAAGAGACCTTGGAAATTTGTAAAGAGTACTTTGAAGGTCAAAATACATTTTTTTGGAAATTCTTGGAAATGTAATTAAGTAAGAGTATTCAGTTTTAATAATACTCAAGGAGAGTATAAATATGTCAAAATAATACTCAAGTTCAGTACTGACATACTACTTAAGTATTGTCCACTCCTGGTTACCAGAGGAAGCTCCGAAGTCTTTTTATTCAGGTTTGTTAGTCATTTTAATCCCCAGTGTAGCTCAGCCTGGTCAGATATCACACAGTGTAGTGGCTGGATTCATGTCATTAAATTGAGCAAAAATTTGAAGCAACAGTCATTCTTTACACAGAAGTCAAAGCTCCACTGAAATGAATAGCATGCTTCCTGGCAAGTAGATCTGTATCATATAAGGTGAACTGCCATCTAAACAATAGGCACATATATAAACCTCATTGCTAGCTCCTCTGGTGCCCTGGACACCATTCTCAAGAGCTGTGTTGCAACTGTGGTGTCTTGCGAGGTCACGCTCCGTGTCGTGCAGTGAGAGGCCACTTACCCTCAAGCACTGTACACTGAAAGAGGTCTAATAGCAAGAAACAGTTCTTGTTTGTGAAAGAGGAGCACATTTCTGAAAGGCAACGACAGGATGCAAGAACAGTGTGTAATTGGGACGGAGGGGGGTTGGTGGAGGTCGTGCTCAAATCCGATCCCCCACTGCAAAGTGACACACACTGAGGGACACACAACGGTCAGTGTGTCATGGGGAGCCAAAGGCAATGCTTGTCATAGTTGCAGTGTGACAAGCTGCTATCAGGACTGACTGATCCATTCTGTGTCTTTTCATCGGTTTGACTCAGCACTTAAATAGGTGTGCAGATTGTTAACTCCAAGGCCCAAAGGGGGACAACATCTTAACAAGATGAGATAGAGCTCCCTCTGGTTCTCTCTCTATATCCCTTTTTGTCTTTCCTGTGTGGCCCCGTCTACTCTGCTCAGCTCTGAGTTTGATCTAAAACACATGAACACAAGAGACAGCCTAGCCACAGGCTTTTGGATTTGCAGAAAGCCTGACTTGATCAGTAATGCCCTGTTGTTTTAATTTGGCTGGTAGGGCGTACATCCACTCAGAAGGGACCATGGTCCTGAAATCAAACATGCTATATAGCTCGAGGCCTGAATTTCATCGCAAATCTCTCCAGAAACAAACACACTCTTATAGGCCCCGACTGCTTTTGCTTTCTCCGCTCCTGCCTGCACACATTTAGTCCTGCAACATTACCATCATGTCTGAATATTTTTGTGTTGTAATAACCTTCTGGCATCCAATACACCCTGTTGGTTTGTTCTGTCTGTGAGAACCAATCTATTAGATGACCTGGAGCTGGGAAAATGGCGTGAAAACAAATTTGCGTAGAAGTTTTGCAAAATAGAGGCTATGGAAGAGGAGAAAACATGATTTGACACAAGCAGAGTTGACTACATTCAAGGACATGGGAAGTGGGAGTGCTGAGGGTGCTCAGCACCCCTAGCTTTCAGGATTTCTTTAATTGCGACTGCTAAAATAATAATAATAACTATATATGTCACATGTTCGCTGCTTAAAATTCCAGTGCCCTCAATGTAAAATGCCTTTCCACATCCCTGCTAGAATTATTTCAAATATATGCATCCACTTAATGTAGGTGAATATTTGATTAATATTCCTTGAAATGTTTCTCAGAAATCAGAGGTCTGCTATTTCCCAGATTCCCACATCTGAGAATCTTGCTTACAAGGCTGTCTCACTTAGAACCCATCAGAACGCCATCTAAGTTTGATATCACACTGAAATGTATGTTTTGGGCTGTAAAATGCACCCAAGAAAACTGTAGAAAACCGTTAGCGACTAAGATTAAATACATAAATACAGTATGACAATATTAACTAAGTAATAGTATCATCCCTGTGAAGTCCACTAAAACGATCTTTCTTCCACACAGAGGACATCAGAGGAGAGATCATCTTAATGGGAGACTTTTTTTATGGATAAAATTATTAACTACACTTACATAAAGTAAGGTGTTAGCGTAGCAGATGAACGCTTTGTCAGTTTATAAAATAGCTTACATCTCATGCACACATTGCGATTTTATGATCACGATTTGCTATCTCATGTCTGCAATTAATTGTCAGTACATGAAGGGGAAAAAGTCAGTGTGAAATAATTGGATGTGCTGGATCAAGTGCTATTTTATAAACTGATGAATAATGAAAGTGGAAGCCACACTGTTAAATTAAACCAAATTTTACAGTGATTAATGTGATACTGTGTTGCAATATATTGGCCATATACTAGACCTGATGTTTATTTCAGTGCTTGCTATCTTCTCATTCATATATCATTATTTATTAGTCTTCTTTAATTTTTCAAATTCAAAATGTCTCTTGCTTTTATGTTACGTTATTTCACATTTGACAGCAAAAAAAAAAAAGTTATTTCCTAGCTCAGTCCACATTTTCTATCCCTGATTTTCTTTTTCAGGCTTAAATGAGTAAGTGTGATTCACTGTATATTGAGGCCGTAACGTTTTACCAGGTGACAAGTTTGATTTAAACTTTGGAAATGTAAAATGAGTGAAACCCAACTCAGCTGAACACCTTCACTGTTTTCTGTTTTCTTCTGTGATCCCCCTTTTTTTTTATGTAACAGCGGTGCAGTGTGGCAACCCTGGAACTCCCAGTAATGGCCGAGTGTACAGGCTGGACGGCACTACCTTCTCCCACTCAGTTATCTACTCATGCATGGAGGGCTACCTGCTAAGTGGCTCCAGCGCTCGCCAGTGCCAGGCCAATGGCACGTGGTCTGGCACGGCGCCCAACTGCACCAGTGAGTGAGAACTTCAGGCTAAGAAATGTTCGCCGTGTTGCTGTGAAGCTTTCTCTGACTATACTTTTCTATGAAGAGTATAAGGCAGAGTTGCTGATGATTTAATGATGAAATTTTGTTCGTAGTTCATAACCCTGAAATATGACAGGTGAGTCTTTATTGACCTATCTGAACAGAACTTCACTCTTTTGCGGTCTCCTGTCACATCTTGATTGATAGATAAAAGGTGTCCTGTAATCCTGATGCCTTTGAGGGTTCAAGACTTCGGCTTCATAAAATTTAAATATGGACTCCATCAAAGGAGTAATTGGAGTTCCTGTGATTCGAGAGATGAAGAGAAATTGAATTAAAGTGATTCATGGATGTAGGCCTAGGTCAGAGTGATAAAGTATAACAGTAGGTAAGGTTGGCTTAGGTTAGAGACAAACGATGAGGAAAGGGGTTCAAGGTTCATGTGCTCGGAAACACTCAAATAATAGGATTAATTGCTTCTAATTTCCATAGTGCTGCTGAGGATCACAATACTCGCCATTGTCTTATGATTCTCTTAAAGGCCAGAAGACAGCTTGATTAAATTCATGCCTTGAGGTTTTTCTAAAGTTCATCCAAGTTGAATTTCCTTAAAACTTAGATGAAATATCAGTCATGTGAAGTCTTCATAAAGAATTTTTGCCAGTTAAAAATCACAGAAGCAAATGTATTAGTCATTGCAGGAGTTGTCTTTGTGATTAATGGGAGAAATAATGAAAAGCAGGCGTTGAAGTCCATCCAGCTTTGAGAAGGAACTTTCCTGATCATAAAGCTAGCATCATCACTCCTGATTGCATCCCTAAACCACTGAAGCTTTAACTCTCTACATTGCTACTGGATAAAGTGGTGGCACCCCAAAGCAGTTCTGATTGATGCTGTTCTACACATTTACCCAGCAGGCCCAGGGCCATGATGAATGGCTTTGTCTAAAGGAGGAGTCACATTAGCATTTTGTGTTGGCAATTTCTTATGATCGGATGACATGTTTATGACTAACTCTACAGATGGATCTTAAACCATAATTTTATAGCGTTTTTTTTTAAAGGACACAAAATGTATGGATCTTAGTGCTGTGGAATAAGTAAAGGCCCTCCATAAATCAATAGTTAAATTTAAGATGTTGTGTGGACAGAATGAGATTTTGTCAGCCATGGAAAAGTATCCAAATCATTTCCTTCCAGGGCCTCCAGGGGTGCCACACTGTTTCTCACGTTACTCTAGTTACCCCACCTTTCTTCTGATTATTTTTCTATTGGAGGCAAAGGTAATTGTAGAAGATCTGCAGAATTGATTCTAAGTTAAACCTCAGGGATATGCATGAGAAAGTGCCTGCTCACTGATATTGATTTCTTCACATAATAGTGAAATCTATCATTTTGAAAAAAAGAGTCAGGATTCCCAGTGATATCTCTGTTGCAGCATAAATGGGTTGTTTAAGATGATTTGTGAATGTGGCTCCTCTAGCTTTGTTTCCATAGTTTAAATCATGTTGCTTGCTGGGCTGCCGAAATTGCCAAGAAATGTTTATTACATCCCGGACCCTGTTTGAATAGAAACAGCCCTGATCTTGTAGTCTATAATAAATTGCAATGAGTCTCAAACAGATTCAAAGGTTTATCTTGGGCTCTCACATTTAGTTTCTTAAACAACTTTAAAATCAATGTTTATTTTTGTGATCTTAATAGTTTGGCCTACTGACCAAGTCTTTGCTGTGGCAGTGATTAATTGTGGTGAACCTGGCGTGCCAGCCAATGGGGTGAGGTATGGCGAGGACTTCACCATTGGACAAAATGTCACCTTTGCATGCCAGCCTGGGTACACCATGGAAACAGAGGGCTTTTCTACTATCACCTGCACTGGGAATGGTACCTGGAGTGCCCCAGTGCCCTTCTGCAAAGGTAACAGCTTAATTAAATTGCTGAGAAAATATTTTTCAGAGTCTTTTGTCCACATACCTGCAAAGAAAGTGTGTCTCAGTCTCTGATAGCACTGTTAGCTAACCCACTTTTTTGCCTATTTAAGTAGAGCAAAGCAGCTTTTTTATGTTTGGGAAATGGAGCTCTTGCTCATCTTAGCGCACTGCACTGCAGGCTCTGCACATCTGGACACCACTGCCCTGAGCACTAGCAGATGCTCCTCCTAGAGTGCATATCCATAGTGCTCTGTTGGTTGTGCTCTGATAGATGTGTTAAACTGTGGTGTTTTAAAAAGAAACCACTTCCAAAAATTATCACTTTACTGTATAAAAGCAAAGATGAAACGCACATGTTCTGGAAAAAGGCAAACATTGAAATTTCACAGCACATTAATGCTGAAATAGAACAGGAATGCTAGGAACATAAATGTATATTTGCTAACCCAGTCCATGTTGTTCCATTCCTTGAGAATATTAGTAACACAGCCAGACTATCCATTGCAGTCCACTCACATTTGTTGTGATTAATTTCAGAACAGACAAAATGAATCCTGTCATTTACGGCATCAGGAACCAGAATTGAATTGAATAGGTCCATTCAATTTACCTCCGCCAGTGATATAAAATTCCATGTGCAGCTGGTCATTGATTTCTTAAAGCGTGCAAAAGGCTCTGGCCTTGAATACCATTATGCTAAACTTGTTATGGTATGCAAATGTCTCAGTTATTTGAGAAAGCAGAGGCTGCCTCTTTCCTCTTAAATGATAAACATTATGGAGTCAGATCATTCTCTGCACATTTTACAACATTGCATTGTGTAGCAAATATAGCAGAAATTGAACTGATCTAAATATATAATTGATTCTTTTGGAACCATTGAAAGCAGGTCACTATTGAACTCTTTCTAAACCTGAGCTTTTCCCATTAAACCAACCAGTGCATTAATATATAATATATACAGTATCTTGCGTTTCAAGGTGGCACAAATTAACATATTTGGGATTAATGACACTTCAGGATAACACTGTTAACCAGCATCAAACAATATAGTGACTGCTGAGCTCTGCTTTCGTTGTTCCTTATGCTGAGGATCCATAAAGATAGACTCATTTATCAAAATCCATCCAGTTATTGATCCCAAAATATATATTTTTTTTTTTTGCATGGAAATCCATTTAAATCATTGGGTCTCATGGCTTTTCTAACTTTTCTGTTACACGACTGGGTAGCCAACATCTACTATTGCACTGCTGGCATCTTTTAAACAAGACATTCACTGTTTATCTCCAGAATGGCTACAAAGGTTCTCCTCCTGTCTGACTTGATTGTCAGTTTTCTTACAATCCTTAAGTACTTAAATACTTCATTAGTTCATATACTCAAAATGTAGAAGTTTTATAAAAATCCCAAATTTCCAAGTGTCCCAGAGTCCAAATGGCAAATATGATCACACAGTTACAAACATACTTGTAAATTCACCACTAAACTTCAGTGAGAAAAGATCAGGGAATTTAGTTTACATTTTACACTGTGTTCATCCGTCCTCAGTTTGTGGTGTTACTGAGTGTAATCTGTTCAAAAGTATGTACTGGAATAAGGTCTCTAAAATAGACTTGACTTATGATTGCTGCACTGAGGCCCAGGCTTCATTGATTCACATGCTCTGGTCCTGTCCATCCCTGACTTTTGGGGGGGATTTTTGTTATTTATCACGATGTCAGGTCCAGTTTCCCTGTGAATAGTACCACTTACTATATCAATCCTTAAAAAGTCTGAACCTGTAGCCTTTGTAGCAATCATGGTGAGACTCCCACTCACTTTCGATAAAACATTTTCAAAGATTCATAACATCTTGTGTGAATTAGACACACTCTAAAGTATTTTAAATGTTACAATGGCTGATTTTAGATAGAGTCTCAACATCACAAAATAATATTCTTACAATATGTTGGATTACTTATATTACTTGCATTCTGTCTAGACAGCCATCCCTGTCCCTCGTTCTTCTTCTTGTTTGCTCTGTCAGTCATTTTAAATGAATGTTAATTAGTGTATTATGCAAATGCACAGCTTTTCTATACCGTATTATTCTTGATTCTTCTCTCGTGTTCAATCTATGCAATTCGATATATCAGTTACTGCATTTAAAATAGAATGAAAAGCCGTTGGAAAAACAAGCAGAGCATAAAATATTCCACGAGAAAGGCTCCCACTTGCAAAAAGTAATTCATATGTGGATCTGTATATTGTGTTATTTAAAAGAAGAGGACTGTAAAGATGATTTGTTTCTTACTGTGTGTCTGCATGTTGTGTGTAGATAGATGTCACCATCAAGTGCTGTATCTCAAGGACTCTTATATTCTGTATATCTCTCATTCAGCATTTCACTGTATAAGTTTCTCTCCCTCTATTTGTACAAGTAAGAATGTGAGACAGCATGCATTAAGTATTCATTAGCTTAGACGCTGGTCATGTTCCACTGGACGCACATCAGACCATATCCAACACTAGTTTAGAATATTAATGCAGTCATTTAGAATTTATTACACATTCATAGACTCAGTATACAAGCCATATATATTTGTTCATTGTTCTTGGAATTTATAATTGAGATGGAGCCTCTCTTCTTTTCAATTAATTTGCTGTATAGGAATCAGGCTGTGGCACTACCTCAAAGTACTGCAGGCTTTATCCCAAATCTGTCAGTGCCTCACCTTCAGTTGCTACTTTCCTCACAGCCCAGCACCCATAGGTGTTAGTAATATGGCTTGATCCCACATAGGATGCTCACTGTATCAGTAAAACCACCTTATTCTTGATGCTCTTGCTTTATGGTGCTGGTTTTGTCAGGCAGTATGTCTGCTTGTTCTGCAGAATGTGAATGAAATTCAGGTCTGTGTGCGCGTTTATGTAGGATGGCATCATGCTGTCTGAGGGGACATGAGTCATCTTGGGCATGAGCTACAAAGCGTGAACTTCCTGCTTTGTGCTCGTTTGTTTAGGAAGTGCTAGGAAGCAGTGCGTAGAGACTGATAACTGTGTGAGACGGCTTAATGTGCCGCTCTGTGTAGGTAGATGAAAACACTGTTCCTTAAACTAATTTCCATAGAAATTACCAAGTGTTAATTCATTAACATGCGGGACTACAAATATTGAGAGACATATTACATATTATACAGTATGTTTTTATTTAGAACAAACCAGGCATTCTTTTTTTTTTTCAAAACCTGTTACTGAATAAGAATTATTGCACTTTTCTCAGTAGAAATGTAAAGTTCTTCTCAACCCACACATCCTGAGATTAAAAGCATTTTGCCCTTTTGGTTGTGAACAAGACCTTCTTTGCTTTACATTGCATGCTTTGATCTCATCCTTCTCTCTCTCTCTCTCTCTCTCTCTCTCTCTCTCTCTCTCTCTCTCTCTCTAGCCGTGACGTGCACTGCCCCACCCCTCATCTCTAACGGACTGTTGGAGGGCAGCGACTTTGAGTGGGGCACAAGTGTGAGCTACAGCTGCTCTCCAGGTTATGAACTTTCCTTCCCCGCCATCCTCACCTGTGTGGGAAATGGCACCTGGAGTGGAGAGGTGCCCCAGTGCCTGCGTGAGTACTGACACATTACAGACACATTACAGCCCTGTTACAGAGGCATTACAGCCACTGTTACAATCACATTAGGGTTACGTTGCAGCTCTGTTACAGAGGCATTACAGCAAAAATACAGCCACTGTTACCATCACATAAGGGTTACGTTGCAGCTCTGTTAGAGGCATTACAGCGAAAATACAGCCACTGTTACCATCACATAAGGGTTACGTTGCAGCTCTGTTACAGAGGCATTACAGCGAAAATACAGCCACTGTTACCATCACATAAGGGTTACGTTGCAGCTCTGTTA
>CM075025.1:12305604-12323810 GCA_037576675.1 Pangasius sanitwongsei | reverse complement strand
TTATGGTTATATTTACAATTATGTCACTTTGTCCAAATACCTTTGAGCCCCTGAAAATGGAGGTACTTTGCTTAAAACCTCTTAAAATAAAGCTGAAAGTCTACACTTCAATCACATCTTGATTGTTTTATTTCAAATCCGTTGTGTCATTGTCCAAATACTTCCGGACCTGACTGTATGTCATGTATGCATGGCATTGCATGGCGAGTCTTATTGCGCATTGGGATTCAGCCAGTGTTTTCTCATGTACGTGTAAAGGCTTAGGGCACTTTCATCAGCCATATTTCATGATGCATAATTAACAAAGGCTCTTCCTGTTCCCCCAAGAATGACAATTATCTAATTATAACTCACTTGCTTATATTTCCCTAAAGATGGCATTCTCCTGACATCAATAAATGCATCCATAATTGTTTTTTATTGAGTAAGTAATTGAATAATTGGTCCAAGCTCGGATGGAGCATTATTGAGGAGAGATGAATGGCCAACAAGGGTCTGAGTTAGAAGTTAGCTTAATATTTGGTTATAGCCTCAAGTGGCTTACAATAACAGGCTGTGTTGCCACACAGAGCATCTAATTAGTTATATGCCTAATCAGCCTATCAGGTCTCCAGAGAGCTGCAGAGATCTTCAAAGTATCCTATAATAACTTATTGTTATTTGATGATGTCACTTGACCAAAGAGGGACCGAATGGGCTTTTTAATTTTATTGTAAAAATGATGCCGCAAGTGCGCAAAGACTCAGAAAACTAGAGCACACCACTCTAGTTGCTGGACAGACTGTGGAAAAATGCTCACACTGTCTACTTTCTCATCACACTATAGTGATAGTCTAGTGTTAAACTGACACATCTCTCTTTCATGTTATCAAGAAAAGTATGAGAAGTAGGTCACCGTGTGTGTGTGTGTGTGTGTGTGTGTGTGTGCAGTTTTGTGCGGCTGTAGGTGTGTGTGCTGGCCTGCACGTACCGCCTTTATACATAGATATTAACCAACACTTTCCCTGCTGCAGTCAAAGCCAGTATTGCTACCTCCCTATGCATGCTTTTCACAGGTGTTGATTTTCTAATCGGAAAGGGTTTTTTTTTTTTTCTTTCTAGAAGGTATAAGCAGTCCCATTGCGTAAGGCTTCCACGCTGTCCTGGCATTTGCACGCCTGCATTAAATCTTTGGTTTCTGCGTTAGCTTGTGGATGTGCTCCACATCCCAATTACTGATCAGCGCAGCTGGCTCTGAGCCCCCCCGCCATTGCAGCAACATTGCCCCCTGCTGGGTCTCCCCTCGCTTTCCATTTTCCCAAAAAAAAAAAAAAAGAAAATCACAGTTCCTGCAGCACACACTTAAACACCATCTCCATAACCATCACAATAAGCCAGGCCCTAGCACTGCAGGAAAAACATGAGGGAGGGAGCGGTGCTGCATGTTTATGAGTACTATCTCTCGTTATGCAGCAATGATATGTCTGCTGTGTCTTGAGCTTAAAGGGAGGGGGTAGGAGAAGTGAGTTTTCTGTCTCTCTTCCTGTATATTTCTTTTCTCGCTTTCTGTGTTGCCTTTTCTCTCTCTCACCTTATCTTACTTTCTTTCTTTGTTCCCAGAACCAACCCGCACCACCTGTGAGAATCCAGGGACACCTCGCTACGGCTCTATGAACAGGACCTTTGGCTTCAAGGTAAAACCTGCAGCATTGAAACGGCTCCTACAGATCTGCTTGCGCTCACTGAATGTTATTAAAGTGAACTCTGTAGCCTTGATCAGTTTTCTGTGCATGAGGCTTGTTTGAATATGATTGTCCCAATTTATTTGCACCTGATCTGCGTAAAGTCTTTGTAACATGACCCACAATCACAAGGCTTTGTGTGTGCATGTGTTTGGTGGCTGGGTGTCTTACAGTGCAAGCACAGCAGGACACACACAAGCCTTACTTCATTCCATGTCCTTAATGAGCAGAGAAATGGATTTGCTGCCCGAACTGGGAAAATGTTTATGTTTACTAATAAACTGGGCCACTATGAAGTAAAATAAAATAATAAATAAGTAAATGCCCTTAAATAAGACAAATGCAACAACATCTGAAAAAAAGTGGAGAGAGGGACTTTCAGTATTTCCAGTTTCTCTTGCCAATACTTGCAGCTCAAGCACTCGCTAATGCAGATGAGCTTGGTGAATAATTTGTTTATTTGACGTTCCTTCTGTCCGACAGTCCTTTTTTTTTTTTTTGATAAAAATAAAAAACAGAGTGTGGGACAGAAGGAACTGCAAATAAACAAAATATTTTAACTGAAAAAAAATACGCATTCGTCATGAAAAGGAGAGGAAATGAGAGAGACTGTGAATGAAGACAAGCATTTTTTCCGTGAGATACACCAGCATTAAGAATTCAACCCCTTAATGTAATGCGGGGGCCAAGGCATGGTGAGGCTTCAGAGGACAGCGAAATATCAGGCTTTCCTGCCTCATAAATCATTTCACTGGATCTACTGACGCCCTTTCACTAGACGGCGCGTAATGATATTGGAGTGCAGGAGATATTGTACCCTTCAGATAAGCGGCAGTGCCTATGGCACATCAGCCAGGTTCATCGCCAGGAAGAACGTGTTAATCAATTAATGTGCTGAGCCCATGTGTCACTCTGTCACATGTTAATATTTCACTCACCCGAATCTGTCAGTCTAGTTAATGTCAGAGCTGCAGTATGCACTCCATGAGAGCATCAGGAAGAACCAACATAAACGATCACATCGTGTAAAGCTGTTTTACATGGAGCTCAGTGGTTGTGATATTCAGTCGATATACCAGGGGTGGACAAGTCACTAACCTATGTGCCTGAGACAAACAGATTTTGTGTTCTATTAGATTTTTATTTGTGTTTTCTTTAAAGTAGGTTTAACAACTTGGAAAAAAAAATTGTGTCCTGCTGACTTTTAATTTAATGCCTGTGTTTAAACATAAGGTTCTTCGTGGTATTGTGACACTCCTCACAATGCTCTAATTATAGCATGATCTTCTGAATCATACAACCTGAAACCACTATACATATCGACTACGGAGTGATCTGGCTGATGGTAGAACGATTTTTACTAGGTGGAATATTTAACATTAGTTAATGGATGAAGTACGACCTTTTCAGAATCAGGAACATGCGGGTATTGAGCAAAATTAAGTTATAGCACAAAACTGTCTGATAACTTTCCCACTAGCACAACATCCATTTATTAACCTCATGGTTAAATATATCAAGAGAAAATCAAGATGCAAGCCAGAGTCAAATAATCTTTTTACTTGCAGTGTAAGGAGAGAGCACCATAGCTTATAGCCAAAATACCAATTTGCCAATGTCAAGATCTGAAACATGACGTGCTAGGCTATACTAAAAGCTTAAGAGGATAAGCACTGTGGCTACAAAGTCCCCCCCCCCCCCCCCCCCCCAGGAATTCATATACTTGTTCATATACAGCTAGCCAACCAGCTGTTACGTTATTACATTACATTAACTACTACATTTTAGCCTAGTAAATTAGGTTTCCAGGCAACCAAAACATAGGTCTGGGCAAGCACACTGGAGCTTTCACAACCAGGTGGGCTAGCTAATGAATTTATCACTCATCTTATAGTACTGGAGCTGAAACCTCTTTGCATTACTCTGTGCCTGCAGTAGTTGACCCCAGAATAAATAAGCAGTAGATAAATAAATGTTATTTACCAGAACAAACCTAGTGCCTGGCTAACTAATTCGGTAGAGCTTGATACTCTTAATCTCAGGGTCGTGGGTTTAACCCAACCACTGGGGTTGCACGAGCTAGTGCACTCTCAGTGCCGATCCAAAGCCCAGATAAAATGGGAGGCTTGCATCAGGAAGGGCATCAGGCGTAAACCCTGTGCCAAATATGCGGATCATAAACCAGATTTACATAATGGAGAAGAAGAAGATTTACCAGAACAAACCTACTGGTTCTCCAATACCGCAAGAAAATGATGGCAGGTGGAGTCAGAAATGATAGAAAAGTGTTCGAGTTCAGCTCTCCTCATCAGTTAAAGCACTTTCCACTTTGTAGACCCCATCATTTGTAGTATCTTTCTCTAAAAGACTGTCATCCAGAGTACACATACATCCAAGGAGTACAACTAAATTATCCCAAAGTGCTTCTTTCAAGACGTGTGTTTGAATGACCTCTGCTCATTGAGTGTGTGATGTTGCTTTCATGCTGCAGGTTGGAAGCATGGTGGCCTTCCAGTGCCAGCCAGGACACTTGCTTCAGGGCTCCACCACTCGACTGTGCCAGGCTGATCTCACCTGGAGCGGCACGCAGCCAGAGTGCATCCGTACGTTCCCCTGATTAACATTTATATGGGGCTTGTAAATATGATATATATGTTATATATGTGTGTTGCAAGGCTACTAAAATAGGTGGAAAGGTGATATAAGTTCCACAACCTCAGAAGAAAGTGTCTCAACGGGTGTGTGTATTATTTGTGCTCTGTGATTGTCAGCTCCTGTTTCTCCAGCAGCAGGGTTTTACATAAGAGTTAGTCATTTATCCTGCATTAAAAAAGGGCTTGGCTGCTGCAGAGTAAAAAGCATCATTATATTTTTTCCCTGGTACTCACAGAAGCTGAAACTGGAAATTGAGAAGGTTTTGAGACCACAGTGGGTGTCCAGGGTTATGTAAGAAGTCTGTTCTTTAAACCCAGGCTTTCAGGATAATATAGTTCTTACCCTGTACTTATAATTGAATTTAAAAAGCTTATACCTTATTAAGCCATAGCAATAAATGGAACAGAAATAAAGAACATTATTTGATTTGTATGCATTTTTCTGCTGTCTGTAAAGTAGTCTAGGAATAGCTGACTTACACAGTTAGGTCTTGTGACAGGATTTTGGTACGTCTCAATGGCCGCTGGTCAAGGTCTGAATTAGACAGCATGACTACAGGGCAATATTTATGTCCTTGAATTCTGAATAATTTCCAAATAATTTGTCTTTAAGGTTACTATGCAGTGATTCTGGCCATATAAAGACATCTATTAAAATTAATCCTAATTACAATGGTTGTAATGAAAAGATCAAGATTAGCATACTGTTCTGTCATCAAACGCCACAAAATGTGGTCAGATGGCCGAGCTGTGACCTTGCAGAAAGAAAAAGCCTCCACTCAGAACTCCTCATGAGTACAAGCTCCAAAATGAGCAGCATTAAAACAGCTTGGAGTGACTGTGTTGGAGAAAGGAAACAGCTGCCTCCCAATTTCATAAGACAGATTGCCATTCAGCCCAACCATTTCAGAAGCTAATTACATTTTGTTTCATATGTGACTCCCCCAGTGCACTGTCATTGTTTTGCAAAATTAGGAGATTGAGCAATGGGATAGCTGTAGGGGGAAAACCAAGTTTGCAGCACTTTAATTGTATGTGATTAACTTGTCCTGTGATTAAATAGCCTTTGTATATTTCTCAGTAATCATGCCATTTTTGTGCTTTAGAATAATCACAATTTATTTTTAAACTCACACACTGTAATTTTGCTTACCCAGTGCAACTGACTACGTACAAAACAAGTCATATCTCATAATCATGTTTGTTCCCCTCCCTCTTTTAACCCTATTGGTAAATGGCTGCCCTTTGGGAGGAACAATAGTAAAACATTTCCAAAACAATTTTTAGTTTTATAGCACCTTTTTAACCCTGCTAAGGGTTCTCATCATTGCATAGTTGAATGTGGCTGTAAGAAATGTTTGAATAAATTACCGTCTAGTTACTGAGAGTAATTAGGTGTGTATTTCACAGCCATATTCAGTGCCACTGGTATATTCATCAATAAAGATTATCAAAGTGTTAAGGCAAATCTGGGTTACTTTTGATCATAGTGGAGTAGCGCTGGAGCTCCTACGCTGAGTGACTGAGCGTTGGCTGGTGCTTGATCTGCCAATAAAGGTGTGAATCTTTCCTGTGCAGTATGCCAGTATACATCAGTGGCTGCCACACTGTCAGCAACATCTACAGCCAAAGTGATGGGAGATGGACTGAGATAGGGAAAGAAAGATGACTGGCAATGATCTTTGTTGTTTTAAGAGGTACTGAGGGAGGAGATGGGATATTGCAATAGTGCATCACCTGGACTGGAAATGAAGAACGGGGCTAGTGTTTGTTTCTCACTGTTTGTCTTTCTTAATATATATATCTTTTATTTCTTTGTGGTGTTCTTTCCTTCTTTGTTCCTTCAGCCCATAGTTGTAAGCAGCCAGAGGGCTCACCCCATGTAGATGTGGTGGGGATGGACCTACCTGGCTACGGCTACACTCTCATTTACACCTGCCAGAGCGGTTTCTTCATGTCTGGAGGTTCAGAGCATCGAGTCTGCAGGTCTGATGGCACATGGACAGGGAAGATGCCTATGTGTCGAGGTAAAATATCTCAACAATTTTTTTTTTTTTTTTTTTTTTTTTTTTATTATTATTATTATAATAATAAATAAAAGTACTATTCACTTGTGTGGTTCCCTGGAGGAGTAGTGGTTAGGCCACAGTGCTCTCACCACTGCGGCCTGGGTTCGATTCCCAGCCAGGGAGCTTACCCCAGCTACTGGGGTTGAATGCAACAGTGTGTTCTCAGTGCCAGTCCCAAGCCTGGATAAAATTGGGGAGGGTTGTGTCAGGAATTATCCGCGGTGGCAACCCCTAACAGGAGCAGCCAAAAGAGGAATAACACCTATTCACTTGTGTAGTGCAATAGACATTGTCACAAAGCAGCTTTACAGAAATCTGCATATAGATTTAGATCCTTGATGAGGAGGCCAGAGGCAGCGGCAAGGAAAAACTCCCTGAGACTACATGAAGAAAAAACCTTGAGAGGAACCAGACTCAAAAGGGAGCCCATCCTCTTCTTAGTGACGCCGCGTAGTAGGATTATAAATCATTACGATATACAGGGTTCTTGTTCAGGCTTGTGGAATCATTTTGGAAAATGTAGATATTCTGTCAAGACGAGGTTCAAAATCTGTTTTCGTCAAACATGTTTTCTGCACTGATGCAGTCTTTCCAATACATATCACATTTCATGCCTTCCCTCCTCTTACCTTTTTTTTTTTTACAAGGAAAATGAAACAATCTTGTTAAAAGGTCATCTGCTAAATCTCGTTCTAATGAGATTTTTATTTGGATAAAAGAAAGGTCTATACACACATCTACCAGTGATTGGTTGAGGCCCTTTTGATCCTCCAGTAATCAGTTTACAGACATTGCACATGCCGTTAGAGACATTTGCCCTCGCACATGCACTGGCCATTAAAGTAAACATTTGTATTATGTGTGGGAAAGAAAAAGAAGTGTGATAAGAATGGTGGCTGCAACGTGCTGTGATTTTCTCCCAGTGCCTCCACGGCACCCTGCCTGTACTGCTGTGTGGGCACACAGCTGCACACTGCAGGTTTCCTCGTAATTACTGCACACAAACAGATGTGAAAGGCAGCCAAAATAAAAGATTCGGTTCACGGTGTCCCACCCAGTTCTGCGCTAGGTCCATTTATTTTAATCACCCTCTTCTCCTGTTTTTTGTATGCTTCTGTCGCACACTGAAGAAAGTTTTTGCATGTTTGTAGTAGTGCTTGATGTACTGGCAGTGTCACCCTCCATGGCTTCTGCGGTTCTGGTATAAGTTTTTATTTTGCAAGACAGAGAGATAGGGGAGTAGCCTTTTCTAGATGCTACTGCCCACATGGCAAAACACAGGATTCTAGGAGCACTGCCAGTACTATACCACTACTATCTGGGTATGTGCATTTTGATATAAAACATTTTTAAAAATGAATGCTCCACTAATACAGTTATTTATGAACATTCTAGCTGGCTCCAAGCTATCAGAGAAGCCTGTTAAGCCAGTCCCTGGTACGCCAAGTCCCAAGCTAAATGGTAAGTATATAATAAAGTGAGTTAAAAGACATTTTGTGCAGTATTACATTTCAAAGGCTACAGATTTAAGCCTGCTCACATTGAACAGTAAAGTAACAGCTTAATGTTGCAGGGCTTCATCTGTCCAGCGCACCAGTAGCTCAAACTCTTAGCTGTCCTTGATGTATTCTAGAAAGAAGTCCTCTTGAGGAAGAAGCAGCTAATAAGTAGGACAGTGGTTCCACTCAGTTTGATACCAAAGTGGCCCGGCAGTCGGGCCACTCACAAACTCTTCTGGAGCTGTGTGATAATCCTCCTCCTTTTTTTTTTGCCTGACCTTCATCAGGCACAGCAAGGATCTAACACTTTTGTGCTCTGTGAGCCAACTCTGAAAAAATAAAAGAAAGAAAAACATGCAGCTGATCATTTGCAAAGTTTTGGCATGTATGATGCAGCTGTTCTCAAGTGCTCTGGGATCAGGGCCCATTTATATGGTGTGAGAGATAATCAACCATCCTTTCTGATTTATGTGTTAATGAATAAGGTGTTATTAAAAGGAGGATTCTAATTTAGCACTCTTTTTGAGTAGTTTGAGTGCTGAGTGCTCTAATTCTACCCAGTATGGATTTACAGGGTGAAATTTTAACACCTACAGCTTTTTATGTTTTATCACAGTTTGATCAATTATTTCCACAGACCAAGTAAAATCATACAGCCTAGCAAGTGAACAAAGAAGCCTAAATCTTTTTTGCCTAGGCTTTTTTCCTGCAAAGATCTTAAGATCTTAAGTAAGGAGCCAGGAGTAACGCACGCGGTGGTATAAAAAAATAAAAAAATAAAAAAATTTTTTTTAAAAAGTCAGTCTGCTTAAAAGTTGTCTAAAACCTTGTTACCTAAGTGTGAGATTTTCTCACACAGTAAATAAATGTCATGCTTTGATCCAGTTGGATAGCTATATGCTGTGGCGAAATGGGCATAAGCATAATCGATTCCGTTTGTAATCAGATACTGGCTGTCAAAATGTCCATGATGCACCTTTGCCACCTTTCCCTAAAAAAATTTACTTCTGGTTGAGTTACATGCAAGCCTATAATTCTCAAAACTTCATGTAGTGGAAAATGTAAAAAAAAAAAAAAAAAATTCCACTGTGTGAAGGGTTTTCCCAGGCTGCCACGCGTATGTGATAAAGTGATTTAAAAAAAAAAAATGATTAAAATGATAGGTTTTGGCATTTTCCGATTAGATTAGATCTAGATTGTTCCAATAACACAGTCATTTCTAGCATCTCTCAATTCACTAGGCATTTAATAATAATAATAAAAAAAAAAAAAATCTTGATTCACTTATGCCTGTTCCTTGGTTAAGTTGTGAAATTTTATTTAAAATGGGGTCATTTAAATAAAAATGCTAAAATATAGTGTTCAGAAGCACTGTTTTGATTGTGCATGTATGGATATTGGCTTTCAGTATTAGAGATTCTGTATGTATTCACTGTGCCTTAGGGAAAGGCCAGGTTTGTGTGTTTCTTGGGGCACATTTTCCAAAATTTAGCTTTGAAGCCAGTTTGTGGATTATTAAGCTTTTATACAATATACAGATATTTATTTAAACGACTAGAGTAATCGTGTTCTCCCTCCAAGGCTTTATTCGCTTTAGATCGTGACTTGTTCTGTTTGTATGCACAGCATTAACTGCTTTATTTTTGTTAAAGCTTAATGAATAATCCGCTCTCCTTGGTTGTTTGTTCTCTCAGTCCCAGATGATGTATTTGCTCCAAACTACATATGGAAGGGCTCATATAACTACAAGGGAAGAAAGCAACCAATGACTCTGAGTATCACAAGCTTTAATACAACCACGGGTAGAGTTAACGTCACGTTAACTAGTAGCAACATGGAGCTGCTGCTTTCAGGTTGGTTTATCTGTCAAATCAAATGTTTGTTGAAGAGATACCCTTTAGTGTCATTTCTGAATATGAAAAGAGATTGGTCTAATAAAGCTTTCAGGAAATAAACGGGATATACATGGAACTCTAGAATTATTGGCACCCCACAAGAGAATGTGTATATAAATTAAACATTGCATACAGTGATTCAAATTTTCCATTCAAGCAACTGGAGAAAGAACAATTATTCTCGAACGTACCCCCCTTTTTAAATAATAGCGTTTGTTCTCAGAAACATGTGTGGCCAAATTATTGACACCCCTAATGAATGATAAAGAAAAAAGCGAACAAATTGTCAGCCTTGGAAAAAAAAAATACATTTTTTAAATTGCTTTCAGTCTCCATGAACAGTCTACATTTGCCCTTGACTACTTACTGCTCTGGAGTATAAACTCTGGTTCCCCCACATATAAAATTCCCTTTGTCATCTATCACCATGGAGAAAACCAAAGAGCTTTCAGTGAAAAGATACTTTTGGTTGCTTACCAACAAGAGGAAATGGATATAAAAATGCATAAGCAGTTCAAAGTACAGTTAAGAGCATCATTCAAAATTCTAAAACAGTTCAAAATTGAACAGTTCTCCAGCCTCATTAGACATACATGTCTCAGTGCTCTTATTCTCTACAGAATGAGAAAAGCTTCATTACTTAGTGAGAGTGGCGATAATTTAGCAACAAATGTTATGCTGATATATATTCAATTTTGCTCATTGAATATGGGGTACCAGTAATTATGGAGTTGTCTGTACAGTGGTGTTCAGATGTTTTAGACTACAGTTGTCAGTTATTAACATGTCATATTATAATAATATCTGACTGTTTAACAAGCCATAAGAACTGAAAATCAACCCACTGTTTTTAGCGCCGCATGACTGTACAGAATTCTGTTTAGTTGGATTTATCTGTTCTAAAGCATGTTTTCTTTCCCCTTAATGACCATATTTAAATGCCTCAGTTCAAAAGTTAAACCTACTCCTCTGCTGTGCTTAAATGAAATATTCATGCTATTTGAGAGAACTTTGACATTTTCCACCATCATTAAACTTAATCTCTCTCCCACCTTTTCGATTTCCATCTCTGGGACCGTCGCCACATAACCAACTCTGACATCCTTTGCATTCTTTAATGAATCACATCCATTTGGACTTGGAACTGACCATCCTGTTACCAGTAAATACATGGACCACTACTCGTGCATGAGAAGTCTACAGAATCAAAATAGTCATACTGTGGTTACGCTGAATTCCAGAGAATGTAATATGAGAGAGTAGCATTAACTCAGTCATCATCAGAGAAGCAATGGAATGCAATGGACTTTATTATTGCAGTGGATATAAGGAGCACTATTAAGCAGGTGCATGTGAGTCAGTTTGATGTTTGCAGTATGGCCTTTATTGCTAGAGTGGGTTGATAACAGAGTAAATAGTACCTGCCACAGGAGAAGTGGCCAGATGTGGTAATGGAACTGCAGCTGCAGTGTTTGGCAGCGTTTAGATGGCTGATTCTTCTCTGCCTCTGAACACAGGCGTCTACAAGAGCCAGGAAGCGAGGTTGATGCTGCTCGTATATGATGTGCAAGCGTCCTCTACCACCACACTAACCAGGATGAAGGAGGAACAGTGGTCACTGGATGGTTTTGTAAGAGCTCAGCATTGGCAGTCATTACATATTGGAAACTGCATCTGTGTTTTTGACCGTAAATGTATTATTGTAAGATTTTGTCTGATATTTAAGTAAAATTTCATTATATTCTATATCAGGTGTTAAATTAGTCAGTTACTATCATTAAGTAAAACAAATTGTGGACCACTTAGCCTGAGATCCCATTTTTGATAGAAACATCTTTTTCCAACCTGCACGCAGGTATCTCCAGAACCCGACGGTACCACTTATGTCTTTCAAGGCTTTATACAGGGTAAAGACTATGGCCAGTTTGGCCTACAAAGGCTGGGTAATGTATCATGTTTATATTTTTGCATTATTCTCTTATTATTATCTTTAATATTATGTTATATAAGGGGGGTACGGTGGCATAGTGGTTAGCACATTTGCCTCGATTCCCACCTCTGTCCTGTGTGCGCAGAGTTTGCATGGTTTCCCCGTGCTTAGGGGGTTTCCTCCAGGTATTCCAGTTTCCTCACCCAGTCCAAAGTCATGCGTTAAAGGCTGATTGGCATCTCTAAATTGTCTGTAGTGTGTGTGTGTGCGCGCGCGCGTGTGTGATTGTGCCCTGCGATGGGTTGGCACCCTGTCCAGGGTGTCCCCCACCTTGTGCCCCAAGTCCCCTGGGATAGGCTCCAGGCTCCCCCATGACCCTGTGTAGGATAAGCGGTACAGAAAATGGATGGATTATGTTATATATTGGTACAATTTTATTCTGCATATCCATTATTATTAACATTGCAACTTCTCGATCCTAAATCCTTGCTTTTTGAGTGCTTGTCTGCACTCTCACCATTTATAAATTCAGTGTGCACTCTGAACACTCGTTGAAGAGATGATCACTCGGTTCTCTGAGTGTTGTGGCTGAGAGGTGCTTCAGGGTAATTAGCATTGTTTTAATAACTGCTTTTTAAAAAAAAAAAAAAGGTTTAATATGATCGAATTGATGAATGTTATAATATGTTTTGGTTACTTAGTCACAATTCTGCCATTTGCACCCTGCAATGCTCTGGTGAGAATCTTAGATGAGTGTGTCAGAGAACATTTAGAAATGTACTCTTTATATACATTACTATTTCTTTACTGTTCATTAGTACTTCAGCGGACCGAGTAGTTATAAAATATATTGTAGCAGAGCCGTGCAATGTATGGAGGAAAAAAAAAAACTGGCTGTAGTTAAGTGATTATAGTTTTGCGAACATTAATCTGCTCGGATTCTGTACCGGAACCTCTGTTGTGGTTTATCCAGTCACATGCATTTATGTAAATTATTTAGCTGAATGCAGCTCATCAGACCAGAGTCTAGCTACAGGGCTAAAACAAGAGGTCAGAAAAGGAAGAGTTTTCACAGATTTTTATAGCTTTTTCATTTTGTATACCCTCTCTGGTCTGTTGACAACTGATGACATGGTTTATTTAAAAAATTTTTTTTTAAAAAGTCAGCAATGAAAAGAGAATGTTTAAAGATGACAGAGACAGAACTATGCGTTTATTCCCAGTCCCATCAGTCCATGATGGGGTTAGTCGAGAGTGGTAACATGAAGCGTCACTATGAACCAAAACATAATTACTTTAAACTATTATTTCTTATTTCTAGCCACAAACTAATCTTTATCATCTTTATTAGTTAAACATTAAACGGTAGCTGTTGTCTCCATTCAGTCATGTTAGTTGCTTCTCTGGATCTTAGTAAGGAAGGAATTTACCTGGACCTTCACAAATTTTAGTTACATACCCCTGCCCTATATTAAGCTTAGTATGCATCTTAAAATACATGCAAGAAAATCAAAACTTAAAGTTGCCTGTGTGGTCTTTTTGCAGCTCAGAGAGCTAAACACCCTTAAGGTTCAAAATAATTAGGTCAGAGCACTAGAGAATGCAAAAGCTTTTCTCCTCTCGTTGCAAAGTTACTGTTTGGAGAAAAGAGTTACTCTCAACAAGAACAGAACAATGCCTCCCTCCTCATCCCTCAGCTTACTGGCAAAGTTTTGTTCTGTGTTTTATTGTGTGAGGAAAGCTATGAGCGATTTGATTTTGATCCTATTTTTCTATTTTCGCCTCCCACAGGTTTGAACATGTCGGAAAGTAATAACTTGTCAAATCCACCGCATGGTACAAACAGTAGCTCTGTGGCCATAGCAATCCTTGTGCCTTTTTTCGCCCTGATTTTTGCAGGCTTTGGATTTTACCTCTACAAACAGAGGTAAGTGTGCAGAGAAACTGCATTTACAGTCACCCACAAAATTACTACTGTAAGCAGGAAACATTTCTACTGTCAGGTGCAACTTTCAGATGATCAAGGTGGTCTTTTTATCCCAACATCCCAAAGAGGTCCATTAGTGGAAAGATATTTAAAAAAAAACACAACACTGGAAGACCAGATGAATATTGTCCATATAACAGAATACAGTAATTTCAGAAGTAGCTCAGAGTGTAAGACTGTACCGCACAGTGACTGACGAAGAATGCTTTCGGTCGTGAGTGTCAACAGTTCAGTGTGCTGCCCTCTCATCAGTGTTTACAGATAACTGACAGATTTAGTGCACATGTTGTAATGATCAGTTTTCTACTAAAGCTTTGTATTGTTTGCCATTAATTCTCGTGTCTGCATCTTTTATTGTCTTTTTCAAAGGACTACCCCCAAAACCCAGTACACAGGTTGCTCAGTGCATGAGAACAACAACGGGCAGGCTGCCTTCGAGAACCCCATGTATAACACCAACGCAAAGTCAGTGGAGGGCAAAGCCGTCCGTTTCGACCCCAATCTAAACACAGTCTGCACAATGGTATAATGAGGACCACCGGACACAATAACAATGTTGGGGGGTTTTGGGATTTTTTTTGTTTGTTTGTTTTTGGGGTTGTTGTTTTTTTCAAGCTTTTGTCGGGGTTTTTTTTTTTTTTTTTTTTGGTTTTTGTTTTTGGGTTTTTTGTTTTTAACAAACCCACTGGATATAATGGTGTCCCAGGCAGGGATGAATTTCACTGAGACTGGCGGAGAACGTCCAGCGGACGCACTGTTACCCTTCCTGTGATATTTAAAGCACACTCTTCAGGATCTGTGATTTGACCATGTGCATCTACAGAGGACATGGAATATAATGATGGGTATACCAATTAAATGTTTTTTTTCTAGTCTGCCCCTTGAAAACCTAAAAAATCTTCAGTCTTCACAGCAGAAAGTGTGGAGAGTTCTACGGCTATTCCGTTTGCACTCTGTGAGTGCTTCTTCACACTCAACTGGGTCTTTTTTTAAGGAAAAGGGATCTGTAAATCCAATTGCGTATATACAAGGATCAGCCACCATCTATATTTTTGTGCTATGTACCACATGGGAGACACTGAAGGTTGGAAGCAATTACTGAGAGTTTATGAAGAAATTATAAAGTGTGCTGTTTGTATTGAAGGAAATAAATATTCGTTGGTTAATTCTTTGGTGATTAATGATAATTTTTTTCTCAATTGTTTAATGAACATTCCCCTTAGCTTTTAGTTCTCACTGTGTACATTTGTATCTTTGTTTGGATGTTGAGGTGGGCTGTGATGTGTGATGTGTTACAATGAGAAAGCAAATGTGTCAAAGGCTGACATTTTAACTGTGGAGCGCTGGCTTTTCTTTACCGCCTCCTTTTTTTTTTTTTCCCCAAACTGCTCTTGTTTCTCAGTTCAGTTTTCTGTGTTGGTTCACAACACTATGACCTCTCAGACAGATGTCAGCATTTTGGACCTGAAGTCTGCAGATGACGTTATGTGTTTCTTGTCCTGATTGTTCCTTCAATGGGAAAGTGTCATTGTGCTCCATCACGTTTCAGCTAAATATACCTAGAGTTGGATCATTTGCTCATTTACATCATTTCATTTGTATGATTTCAGTTGTCGGTATTAAATTTGTATAAAATGAAATGCACTTGGCATTTGTACCTAGATTTTTATACAAACTCAGATTACTTCAACATTAATTAGCATGCATGTGTTAAATATGTAATGTGGCAGCAGTGTGACATGTTTATCAAGTCCATATGGGCCGAGGAGCACTGTTCCGATTCAGTCTGACATTGACATGACATAAATATTCATTAAGGGCAACTTGATGACATTATGGCTTCGGTGGATAATAAATTTTTTAATTCACCTCAGCTTACTCGGATCTGGTTTAAATACATTACTTGTTTGTCATTATTCAAACAGTGATGTCATGATCTCTGATAATAGTTCTCCTTATCAGTGTAGAGACAGAACTGCTGCATTGTAGCCCAATTTGAGTGTAGGAGGTTTTTTTTTCTCAGTGCCATAGTTCTCATGTTAAACTCTTGCTTGAAATGATTGCAGCAGGGTCAGACTACCTCAGTTCCGTGCTTCCAGGCCCTCAAGCTGTGAGATTCATTCCAGTGCCTTCTAATGTACTGTACCTCTCATCACATTCTCCCTGAACAACAGGCCATACTAGTGACTCGAAAGATTTCAGCATTGCATACAAATAAGCTGTTCAGAAAGCTGCAGACTTCAGGGAGCTGATTCTGACATGACTGTCCAAAAGTCCCCAAGTCTAACAAATCAATCTGTGATCTTTGGAGCATCCGTTTTTATTGCTCAGCATCAGGCACAGGGATTCTGCAGCATTGCACCTCATACACTGTACACTTCCAGAGCTTCTTTCCATTGTAGCTTAATAAATTGGTGTATTTTCTAACATGGCTGGTTTTTACACAGTGCCTACCAAAAGAAAAACACATGAGCCAGGTCTGCTGCTTTCCCTTCTTCTCATTGTTTTGTCTTTCGTCTGTCAGTCTGTTTTCTACAAACTGAAATTTGTGTATCCAAAAATATTTGGACATGCTTCGTCCTGCCCCTGAACTCCTGCTCAAGAGGTAGTGACCCCTCCCACCATGAGCCGATCGGCCCCCTTTCTTTTCTGTAACAGACTGCAATAAAAAAAGACACCCAAACAATCAAGGAACAGACTCTTTCCAATCAAGAAGATGAATATTTGCAGTACAGATGGGGACTCCCTCTATGTTAATGCATTAAGAATAGATATAAAAAAAAAAAAAAAAGAGGAAAATTAAAAAAAAAAAAAAAAAAAAAGTTTTTTGTAAAGAAATATATTTTTATGGGAAAATTATTTGTAAAATGTATGAATCTATTATGTAAATTTTCAATGCAATGTAAGATTAAAAAAAAGGCTAATTCCTTTTGTAATGTGTGTTCCTTGTCCTCTTCTGGTGATGTGCATGTGCCTGGTTTTAGTAGCACAGACTCAACTGCGACATTCAAAATTGAAAAGGGTCTATTTAATATTAATTATTGACATGTCATTGGATTGTTTAGTCACACTACTGATTTTTTCTATACAGCATTCTCTGCAGCACACGGGTTCGCTGTAAATGGCATAATGATCAACAACTTAGAGTTTAATTTTGGCATTGCTCTGATGTCAGAATGTGACTGTTTGACTGACATGTTCTGTCTCAATCGGATGCACTGAGAACAGAAATAAGAAGCTCTAAGATTCCCTGCTGGTTCAGCCTTTCTCATTTCCCTTTGACTCAGCCTTAATTACTCTGGCAGGGCCTGCAGCAATAAATTGTATCCCTGGCTCCACCTGTGACAGCTTGGATTGATCCATCAGTCATGTGATAGGTTTTTTGCTGAGCTCATAAATGACCAAATGGAAGCAGTGTATGCGCAGAGAGTTACACATGGACTGGGATTCAAATCAGCAAGCTCTGGTGCAGAGCCAAGTTGGTAAAATGACTTGTATGCAATAGCTGAGAATTAAAGTTGCCTGAGTTAATGATATCTGGAAACACACATATAAGGAGTTTAGGTGTTTTTTGCCTTTCTATAATGTTTAACCAAAAACTGGCTAAACTAAAATACACCATATTTATTTGTGTCAAAGAAATAATTATGTGCAAATGTAGTGTGCATACTGTTTTGAATGTGGCCATTCTCAGTTTTCAGCTATATGCAGCGTTTGAAAAACAAATAACAAAGGAAGAAATAGTGATGACAAAGCACATTTGTGTGAGCTCTGTATATTTAGAAAGACCTAATAGAAACGTCTGATAGCATATAGAATATTGATACACAATGCCATTTGAAAGACAGATAGAGGAAACAAGGGGTGGTTTTTATTAGCAGTAAAGTAATGGGCTTTTTCCATCAATGTATGAAGTTATGCAACGTATGAAATCAAACCTTCTTTGTGCTAATGAACAGTAAACAGGGTCACACCTTTAGAGAGTGACATGAAAAAAGAAACTGGTCTCCTGCTTAGGAATGGGGAAATGTTGAAGTTCTTTTTGGAATTCAAAGCCAAACGCATGTTGAATATAATCTGTGATGATTTTCATCTTCGTTCAGTAGTTCGCCACTAATCTATGTACAAAATTGCGCCACTTCAGATGCACCTCGGCTGTGAGCTTGACCTGTTTGTGCAGTGTACATGTTAGAATGCACATCTTGTGTTGGACAAGGAGACTGAGGAGCAGAATGTCCTGTCCAGCCTCCAGCCGTGTTGTAGCTTTAGATATTATTAATGTACGTGGTGTTATGGTATACTGTACATACACGTGCACACACACACACACACATATACATATAGATATATAATGTGTATGTATATGTACAGTTAGGTCCAGAAGTATTTGGACAATGACAGAGTTTTTGTGATTTTGCCTTTATACACCACCACAACGGATTTGAAATAAA
>CM075025.1:12262275-12273294 GCA_037576675.1 Pangasius sanitwongsei | reverse complement strand
GTCTAAGAAAAACATGAGGGCAAGACTGAAGTTTGCCAAAGAACACATAGACAAAGGCCAAGACTTCTGGAATAATGAGCTTTGGACAGATGAGTCTAAAATTGAATTATTTGGACACCATAACAGAGGGCAAAAAATACAGCATTTCAGCAAAAGAACCAGCATTTTTACAAGCTATCATTATCAAATTTATCCTTATCATTCTTATAGTATAATTCTCATATGAATGGATGTATTTGACGGATCGAGCCCTGGTGTGTGTAGCCTGACCTGTAGTTCAGGCCGCTAGAGGGCAGTGTGTAGTGACTGGGGTGTGTGTGTGTGTGTGTTGGAAACACTGCAGAAGGAAAGGAAAAGCGTGAGACCACGTGAGCAGAAGCAGGAGTATAGTTAGCTCAGTAGCTATCAGTGGCGTGAAGGTTGTGGGGATTAAAACTTCATCCGTATCAGTGAGGGTTTGAGGGCTGGAAGCTGATGTTATTGTGGAGAAAGCGCTGAATAAATTGTGTGGAGGGTCGTGTACTTCTGATTTTTAAAAGAGAAATGATTTTTATTTTCAGGACGCCTTTTCAGGGACATGTGCAGTAGGTCTGTAGTGGTATCGTTACTGCTGTACTGTATCTGTGTCTAGCCAGCCAGAGTTTCTATCTTTCTCTTCCTCTTGTACTTCTCAGAAGTGTGTTTACTGAGTGAGAGAGTCATGTATGTCTGTGGCAGATGTGTGAGGTATGTGCAGTCGAGGCTGTTGTGTATGAAAGCACAGCATGTTCAGACTTCCCTGCCCACAGCCCTGCTTCATCACAGCCTCTCTCAGAGCTGGAGGGACAAGTGGAGATCAAACTGGATTCGGTCCTTCAGTGATCAGGGAGCTGATTCAGCTCTCAGTCACACAGCCGGCAGGATTACTGAACACGGCTTAGTGCCAGTAATGAACTCTGAGCTACATCAGGTTTCCAGTCCACCACCACCAGTTCCTGCAGAACAGACCTCCATCGGTGTGTAGCTCTTCCACTGTGTCTTTACTGTATCTTTACTTTCATTTCCTCACACTCATATTTCACAGTTCTTGTGCATGTCAGTTTTATATACACCAGGGTCCAAAAGTCTGAGACCAGCTGACCATCCATTCATCCATCCATTCTCTGTACTACTTACACTCACACGGGGTTGCGGGGAGCCTATGCCAGGGGACTCGGGGCACAAGGTGGGGGACACCCTGGGTGGGGTGCCAACCCATTGCAAGGCAAAATCTGACACACGCACACACATACACACACTACAGACAATTTGGAAATGCCGGTCAGCCTACAATGCATGTCTTTGGCCTGAAGGAGGAAACCCCTGAAGCACAGGAAGAACATGCAAGCTCCGTGCATACAGGGCCAATTATATTACTGACAACAACTGGAGGGAAAAGTAGAATCTTTGAAATAGTTGCATGAATTTCATGAATGATGATTCATCACGATTCATTACATTCTTAGTATTTGATATGTCCCCTTTTTGCTTTAATGACAGTGTGCACTCGAGCTGGCATGGACTCCACAAGTTTGTGCAAAACCTAATGATCCATTTTAGATCATATCCATCTGAGTGTTGTCTCAACACATGTTTCAGTAGAAGAGCTTAGGCATGAGGAACATCTGACCTTTTCCTGTATATTTTTTCAAGTTAACAGTTAAAAAAGAGCGCATTAATATAAACCTGTGATTTGCATTACAGCCGACACTACTGTCAAAGCTGATGAAAATTAATCAACACGTACTGACCAGTTAGATTCCTGAATTCAACAGCGCTGTGGAATGAGGAATATGAGGAATGTGAGGAAAATCAGAAATTTTATACAAAGCAGTTAACATGGTCAATATCACTAATTTGCTTATAATTAAACAGAGACCTAGAAATAGTGCATATTCTTGAATATTAAATATTCAAGATATTGAACATTTACTTTCTTTGTCTAAATATTTAAAAATTCTAAAACCTAATGTCTATTTCCAGTTTTTTAAACCCCACTGTATATTTGCGCTCTGTTACAGTCTTATTAAGATGTTTACAAGGGAATTAACTATAGTAAGTAACCGCTTTATCCTGGTCACGGTCACTGTGAACCTGGAGCCTATCCCAGGAATACTGGACGTAAATCCAGAAAACCCAGTGATGGGACTCTGGTCCATCGCAGGGCACCATGCACACACGTGATCACACACTCATTCACATTAGGGCAAGTTACAGTAGCTAAAACACAGACTGGCATGTTTCTGGGAAAGGGGAGGAAACCAGAGAACTCGGAGGAAACCCACATGGACGTATGAAACTCTGCACAGACAGTAACCCGAGCTCAGGATCAAACCCAAACCCAGGACCGTGGAGCTGTGAGGAGGCAAAACTACATGCTGCCCCACAGCATTGTTCTAAATCAAAACTGTTGCAGTTGTGTGTGTGTGTGTATGTATTATTATGTGCTGATATACAAGGCATAACTTCTCAAACTATGTTTTGTTATGTTTTTGACTTCCTAATGTGTGTTGATCTTGTCTGCTGCACAGATTTGGATGTGCTGTCCTGTCCGTCTCCATTTGAAGAAATTAGTGATGAAGACGCCATACAGATTTTTGTCCCCCCTAACCTTCCACCCACCGCGTTCACGCTCAGAGATTATGTGGACAAATCGGAGACCCTAACAAATCTGGTTCACTTAGGTATGGTTTTCTTGCTGTTCATGCATGTTAGATTGATGTGAGCCCATATGTGAGCATGCCCTTTTTTTTTTCTTTTTTTTTTTAGGGGTTAATCTTTCGAAACTAGAGGAACGGCCTAATGTGGGCTCTATGCTTGTGAAGCTGGATTTCCAAAAGGATGTGGTGCCACGGCTCCTTTTCCTGAAAGATCTGGGAGTTCAGGACTTTCAGCTGGGCCCGATGCTCACTAAGAACCCCTTTCTCCTCACTGAGAGCTTGGAAAATCTGCAAGCCAGGTCAGAGCTAATAACATGCCTGTCATACCTTAATTATGCTAGCCACATTTGATTTTTATAACTTAGGATTTATTTGTATGTTCTTGTAAGCATAGCAGTAGTGTAATACTGCACATACATGGCTGTTTATCAGTACGAAGTAAATTTCAGTTTGCCTTTTATAACTGAAATGAACGTAAGAGATAAAATACGATGGGTATGCGGCTATAGAAAAATAATCACTGAATAATTTATGTGGTGCAGCCTAATGGAAAGCTGTGCCTTACCACCCGGAAGCTGTTTATTCTTCTAGCATGTGCCAAAGTGTTTTATTCCTCTTATACCACATCAGTTTGGCGATGCTTATGATTTACAATTTATCAGAGACTCACGTCTTGCTTTTTTACTTTTTTGTTAAATGTAATTTTATGGAACATCTGCCAGAAAAGTTCATTCCTTCATCACTTACATTATAGCAGTTACAAACAGTTCTTTTGAAGGTTTTTTTTTTTTTTTAAAAACGCAGCTTATCCTTTTACTATGCAAGTACTTGAGTTGTTACTATAGAAACAATAACGTATTAAAAAGAGCGCATTAATTTAAACCTGTGATTTGCATAACAGCCGACATTACTGTCAAAACTGCTGTTATAGAAAATTAATCAACACCTACTGACCAGTTAGATTCCTGAATTCAACAGCGCTGCCGTATAATAGACAATAAACAGTACACTGCAGCAGAAAATGTGTAAATCCATAATTTACTGTTTTGTGTTCATGTAGTTGTTAGCAACAGTTATGACTTCACTAGATATTTCTTTGTTGCATGTCAAATATTTTGTAATAGATCAAAGTCTTTGACCAAGTATAATGTTTAAAATACATTAGCAGAGCAATTTGATTATCCTGAAGAACTCGTTGAGAAGGGCACTTGTGTTTGCCGATGCCTTCTGTTTTTAAAAATTATGATTAATAAATAATGTAATACCCATGTGACAGGCCCAAGCCTAAACACTCAGTAATGCTCCCCTGTGTTAAATACACTTTATTTTACATCCAGTCATAAACTTTGTTGTTCTTAAATAACGGTTCTCAAATTTTAACTTAGTAGAATGGTATTATTATGATATGATTATCTCATGTACGTGCTGTTGGTTTGATGCCTATCCATTACAGCTGTATGAATTGTGAATTGAAAACTGGAACTGACTTTGTATGACCTGTCAGTGACTTTACTGCTTATGTAAAAGGGTTTCGTATTTGAAGTCGAAGAAATTCAGTCCCGAGTCTGTTGCTGTGATGGTGAGCAAAGCTCCGTATTTACTGAACTTCAGCGTGAAGAGGTTGGACAACCGTCTGGGATTTTTCCAGCAGCAGCTGGGCCTCAGTGCTCACAAGGTGAGGATAGATTTTGTTTTCCAGACATCGTAGAACTAGGAATTATAAGTAAAAGCTGCAGTCAGGGATGGAAATACCACATCTCCCCTCGTACCAGCTCAGAGTGTGTAAACATGAAACACAATTAATGTGCATTTAGTAGGTCATTGTTTTGTGTAAGCCTATATGGTTGCAGTCCCAAATGCTGGAACGCATCTGTGTTGTATTTGTCAGTTTTTTTTAAAGCTCTATTTTTTTATATTGGTGAGTGTAAATGTTTCTTTTATACTTTCAGACCCGAGATGTTGTGAGTCGTCTGCCTAGGTTACTGTGTGGCAGTTTAGAGCCAGTAAAGGAAAACCTAAGGGTAACGTGCATCGCTTACAGAAAATATATTAGCCATTAGTATAACTTAAACAGTCTGGGCAGTATTTTATGTACTCTTATGTTTATTTTAGATGTTTTCTGTTCTGTTTTTTACTCAGGTTTGTGAACTGGAGTTTGGGTTTCGCAGAAATGAAATCCAGCACATCGTCACTGTGGTTCCAAAAGTGTTAACAGCGAATAAAAGGAAATTGACACAAATATTTGACTTCATCCACAACTCTATGGGTGTTCCTCACTCACTCATTACAAAGTTCCCACAGGTATATTACGCCTCTATCACCTTCTTATTAAAGGAACATTACTGTGTAATAGAGAACAGGTTGAAGAAATGGAGAGCAGTAATACTACTAACTAAATTATATGGCCCAAAATAAGTTTGTGGTTGTTTTTGAGAATTATTTATCAAACCTCATTCCACTGATGTAAATTATTCCAAGCCACTTGTTGGGGGAAAATATTTCTAAAAGTGCTTTTAAGATTTTACTTGTAATTAAGAAAATGGGGCATTAAATCTCATGACTTATTTTCTGCCTTTCATCAGGTCCTGAATGCAAAATTCCTTCGTATAAGAGAACGACACCTCTTTCTTGAGTACTTGGGTCGTGCTCATTATGACCCCACTCATCCCAACTACATCTCCCTGGAGCGCCTGGTGGCCCTGCCTGATGAAACCTTCTGCTCTGAAGTGGCATTAGCCTCCCTGGACGATTTTGAACGATTTCAGAAAACTCTGTAGTAGTAAAAGTAGCATTGTGTTGATGAAGGCTTCTGTGTCTAAATTATTGTGTCTGAAATATTTTTGTCTAGTGTTAATAATCCAAAAAAACAGGACTTTATTGGCAAAAAAAACAGAATTTTAGTCGGGTGAGAATCGAAACATGTCCAGTTGACTTGCCACTGTTAGACATATTTCAGTGAATATGTGCATATAAATTTGTTATATAAATTATGAATACATAAATTTGCACCTGAAAACTTTCGAAGTGAGCTCCGAGGTAATAAATGTATTTTGTTTTATTTTTTGGGGTCTTTCGCATTTATTTAATGTTCATGTATATATTTATGTAAAAACAGTTCATGTAATGATGTAAAAACATGTTTCAAACTTACAATAAATTTACAACTGTAAATTACACATTTTGTAAGAATTCCAGAATAGCCGGCAAGATGGTAAGGAATATGAATGAAGTCACTTTGTTTGATCAGCTATACTCTTGCTGTGAGCTAGGTGAGCAGGTTTAAAGGGAAAGAAAGTATAAGAACTGGGCTTTTATGGCATGCTGCAACTGTATACTGAATTAATCTATTTATATGAAATATAATAAGTACAGAATTGAACATGGTGGCATGTGCTGTATTAGAAAATAATAAGCCAAGGTGATTAATTTCCAATACTGACATGGGTCATGTGTTTTATTCCTCTTGTACCACAGCAATATGTTGGGGATTGCGATTTTTATTAAAGAATGACATATGCATTTGATCAATTTATAGTTTACATCCCTTTAATAGTGTGGAATGTCTGTGAGACAAGTTAGTTCCTGTTATCACTTAAGTTATGACAGCTATAGTCATTTCCTGACCAGCCTCCCTCTCTCTCTGTCTCTCTCTCTCTCTCTCTCCCTCATGAAGTTATTAAGGGGCAAAAAAAACAGTAACTTGTCATTTTACAGAGACCCTTTGTGCTGAAGACTTTTCCCATCTCTAAAAACTGAAAGTTGCCTTTTAGTGTTGGTTTTACTTAATCTTATCTAAACTTATCTGATCATGTTGAATTTTAGCAAACATTAGGCATGAATTGAGAAAATATTGAAGATTTTCTGTTGTTGTAGTTGTTGTTGCTGCTACAAGAAATGAAGTATGCCCCAAATACTAATGAAAATATGTAGCCCAAATTCCCAAACATCATTAAAATGGGTCAGTCAGTCTTGACCCAAGGGTAAGCCAGGCTTCTTTAGAATAATAAACACATTTCCTTCTCATGTAGATAGCCAACTGAGGAAATGCATGTCATGTTGGGGGAACGGGGATTTTTTTATTTTTATTTTTTTTAACTGTTAGCTTAGACAAGATGGAAAAACTTTTCCAATATTTCAGAATTAACTATGTGTATAAGAATATAATTAAATAGAAGGCATCTTTCTGGAAATTTTCATTTTGTGTATATAATGTTGTGTATATAAAATCGAGGTAGTATTATAATCAAATTTATTATAAAGTGTTCATCAGGGTTCACTTTTAAAAGATCATTAACAGGATAACATCAGAATTTAATAAAGTAGTCCATTTATTTATTTAATAATTAGATGGGAGCGCCAGTTCTGACTTTAAAGGTTGCAACAGGAATATTTTAATGATGAATGCCTGCCGTATAAAATTATTATTGTATTTCTTATTAAGTATGTTTACCTCGTTTCCAGAATTAAAGTGTTTTATGGTTTCTTTCACTGGTCGCGCTGTGATTGCGTAAATACAATAAACTCGGTCGCTGGTTATAACGTCACAGTACCCACAGTCCTTTGCTGCTGTCCCTGAGACCGAAAATGGCGTCGAAGGCACCAGGTAATGAATTGTTAGCTCTACGTTGTTTTTGAGGAATGTCAGTCGAAATAACGTCCCGTGAATTTTGTCATGAATGTGTCTGCAGTCTCTAGTCATTCTGTTTGGTTTTGCATTGCAGTTTATTGTGTGTTTTTTGCTCTTTTTGATGCTACACTTCAGTGTCCTCTAGCCTCAGTGTCACTTAGCTTAACTAGCTAACAGGCTAAAGCAATGAGCCGCGCGCAGTACTGAGATTAACCTGCTTCTGTAGCACTCCATTGTGTGATGATGGTTTGGGTCAGAATAATCAGAGGTGTATGACGAGGAAATGTTTGATGAAACGGGTTCTTCTTGCCTTGTTGTTAATGTTGCACCGCGGTTAATTAGCTGTTACAGTCCAAAGTGATTGCCTGCATATTATAGATTATTAGTAGCTGAATACAGTTGATTTGCCTAAACTGCATCATTGTTTACGGACATTATAGCTGTAATAAAATACTTGCTGCTGTCCAAGCAGGTTAGCCAGAATGTCACTGACTGTTGCATCTTTCCGAGTTATGCTGTAGGAATTGGATTAGTTTATATCTACTGCATTACACTCCCCCTGAGTGGTAGTATTCCACTGAGAGTACAGTGATATCTATGAATTTATTATAGTCATAATGAAGCATTTCTTAACATTATCAAGCACAAATCATCTTGATGTCTAACTAAACAATATTTCTGCTTCCTTCTCCCAATATTGTAGCGACTGGCAGGCTGTTGTTGGGGTTCAGGAAGTGGTACTACAATGCAGCCGGGTTCAACAAGCTCGGTGAGTAACGTGTGCAAGCTCACAAACTGCACAAATGTTCAGTTCACCCAGGTCACACTGTAACAATTCAGGTCATGACCCCTGTCGTGTCATTCCATGGCTTTCAAGGGCTGATGCGAGATGACACTATCTACGAGAACCCAGACGTGAAGGAGGCCATTCGCCGGCTTCCAGAGCCGGTCTACAACGATCGAATGTTCCGCATAAAGAGGGCCCTTGATCTCTCCCTGAAGCATCAGATTCTTCCCAAGGACCAGTGGACAAAATTTGAGGAGGTAAGAACTAGACCGTTGCATCTGATTAATCTTGGGGATGGTTTCTATTAAGTTGTCACACAAAATAGCTTGGAAAATGTAAAAAGTTATTTATTTAGCTGATCCACCAACAAAATGTTGTGGGTCGACCAAATGCATTACACCTTGTAGACTTCCTGCATATTGATTAGTTTATTCCTCATTAATGGCTGTAGCTTTTTCAGGACATATTTACTAGTTGATGGAACAGTCCTAATATCCATAACTGAAAATTGCTGCTTGTGTGTTCGTCCTGTAGGATGTGCCATACCTTGAGCCCTACCTGAAGGAGGTTATTCATGAAAGAACAGAAAGGGAAGAGTGGCAGAAGAAATAGAATTAAGGGGAAGGTTTGCGGTGGTGGCTGCTCTCTTGTATTTAAGATAAAGTTTATCAAGTCTGACGTCCGTGTACTTATTAAATTTGGTTTCTGTCAAGTTTTTTTCTTGCCTCTTTCTTTGAAAGTAAAAGCAGAAAGTGAGTTATGTTGAACATTTATTTGAAGATCTTTGACCTTTGCCTACACACCCAAAGAAAAAAAGTTTGCCATTATATAAAATGTCATAAGTAAATATTTCATCACAAATTTGTTCAAATAGGATAAATTGTAAATCAATTGACTACTTCAGATTCCAGCCTTTACACAGGACTTTACAAAACACCAGGTTTTTCCTGCAGTTATGCATTTGAATGAAACTAATTAACTGAACATACGTTGAACATTTTGCATTTTTTTCCAAAAATAAACCACTGCAATACATTTGCTTAGAACGTCTTCATCTGCTCAGTGGAGTTCTAGGCCATTAAACTGGTATTGGAAAGACTGTTTATTTATGTTAAGGTGCCAACATTTACAGTTTAGCTACAGTTAAACTGCGTTTAAGATTTCTGACCCTTTCCTACAACTATATGGAAGACATGATTTCTGCTTTTACAGCTAAAGCAGCAGACCAGATTCGAATAAAGGGGAAAAGATGCATTTGCTTCTGGTGGTGCTTTGAGCTGATTATTTTTCTAGGTGAACATTGAACTATGAAACATTAATAATTTTAAAGGTATTGTATATCCATGCTTCCAGGTGAAATACACACACACACTAATATATATATATATATTGTGTGTGTGTGTGTGTGTGTGTGTGTGTGTGTGTGTGTGTATATATATATATATATGTATATGTGTACTTTTTTCTTTTTTAAAGTACAGTAGATGAACCCTTCACACTACCACCCTAGTGACAAAGTTTAGTACTGTTTTTTCTCTTTCTTTCTTTTTTTTTTTTTTTTTTTTTTTTTTCTTAGACTAAAATAATTTTGTTGACACCTTTGTATATGTAGCTGGTTCTATGAACAACCAAGAATTCTTTTGAAATATTTACACTTTGCATAATCACTTAATGAGTGAATGAATAGATGATGTAAATCTAGTTCTATATTGCACAATTCCGGCCATTTTCTTCACCATGCACTCTGTTGTCTCTTCCCGTATTTTGGATCTCTTGGACCTCAGATTGCAAGTTTAATCGGGACGTGTTGTATTTTGAATAGGAGATTAAACCTCCCTGTTCCGTGATCTCACTCAGTTAGGCTGTGTTCTCTCCGTTCACTCACGCTTGTCACAGTGTGTATAAAGTTCCCTATGACTGTATTAAAGGAGTGCAGCATAGAAACCCCTAGCTCATTGCTTGTCTCATGGATGTCAGGGTCATAGACACCAAGCAGCGGTGTGCATACTTCAATATGTCCTTTCCCAGCTCGTTCCAGAATGGCTACCAGTTCGCTTCTGGCTTGGTGGAACTTCTCTTGATCGTAACTCAGCAGCGTGGAATCATCCAGTGGGTAGGTTACCTCTTCAGAGTAGCAGTCACGAGGCACCGGCAGCTCTATATACCTAGCAAAGATATATTTGACTAAACCAAACAGTATATACCTGCTGCAACACATTTATAAGTAGTGTTCCTTGCTAGATGTCCTTACCTCAGAGCTGGATAGCCTTGTGCCAGCATGTTAAAGAGCTGGTGTAGGGCTGCTGTGCTCAGTGGGTTGCCCAGAATCTTAAGCTCTTGTAGGGCATTACAAGGTCCCAGGGCATGATTGAGGAGGTCCAGGTTCTCATCTGACAGGCCGCACTCCTCCAAGCTCAGACTGCTGAGTGTAGCTGAGCAGCGATGCAGCAGTTTACGGAAGGTGTTGGGGAAGAGATCAGCCACCACATGGCCACTCAGGTCCAGCTTTACTAGGAACTCGCTGTGCAGGCTGTTAGCCAGGTAAACCATGTCCACAGGGCTGAGGCAACAGTTAGCCAGCTCTATACACTGCAGTGGGGTGTTCAGAGGACTGAGGACAATACAGACAGGTCATTTGTATAACATTATGACACAATAACAAGTCCTAAATACCTGGTAAAGAATTTGTATGGCTGCTGTCAGCAAGAATAGAATAAAGAAGGTTGTCGTGTTGTGTTATTATAAGCTCCGCAGGTGATGACCCTCCGTTTACTTTATTTTTAGATAAGCTTTATCTTTCTTTTATTGAGGTCACATTTTGCAAACCTCTGTTGTGTGTGTGTGTATGTATGTATGTATATATATATATATACACTGCCCTCCAAAAGTTTGGAAACGCCTGAACAAAATAGGGTTTTTGGGCAATA
>CM075025.1:12230198-12262175 GCA_037576675.1 Pangasius sanitwongsei | reverse complement strand
CCCAAAAACCCTATTTTGTTCAGGCGTTTCCAAACTTTTGGAGGGCAGTGTATATATATATATATATATATATATATTATATATATAATTACTTTTTGTTGTTACATCCTTCTGCATTGTTTCGACCATTCTTATGAGTGATTTTACACTGATGCCAGAGTCATCGTCTAGCTTCGGCATGGAGCAGCTGTCTGCATTCTAACAGTCAGGCAAAACAAATAACTGTCTTGCCCTACATAAACAACCAAGGCGATGGTTATCATTTATTTAGAATATCTAGATTAACTGTCTGTATTGAATGGTGTAGTGCAGAACTGTAAAAGTGGGGAAACTTATGGATAATGTGTTTTGTGCAAATTTTGACAGCTTGCCATAATAGAAGAATTTGGGCCAATAACTGAGTTAAAAATACATATTTATTTTTGGCACAGACAACTAGCTAGGAATGTCGATGAAGTTTGTAAGTGATGAAATGAGCCTCAGTTTATAAGTAAATTTTTGGTGTAAGCATTTATATTTTTCAGATTTACTGACAAATCATTGGTACAAAAAAACTGGGTCCAAAGATAACTACACCCCTATCTGTATATTTTTCTGAGTACTTCATCTGTATGTATTGTAATGTTTTGTTTCTCCTCTATGAAGCATTTTTGTGTCTGAGAAAAAATATGTATAGGTCATTATTGTTTTATTTTGTTTTTCATTCATTCATTCACCTTCAGTAACCACTTTAATCTGATCAGGGTAGGGGTTGATCTGGAGCCCGTCCCAGGAACACTGGGCATGAGGCAGGAATACACCCTGGATGAGACTGCAGTCCATCGCAGGTCACTATGTACACGCATTCACACCTACTAGCAATTTAGCATGGCTAATCTGCCTCCTGGCATGTCTTTAGAAGATGGGAGGAAACCAGAGAACCCAGAGAAAAAGCAGACAGTAACCCCTGCTCAGGATTGAACTGGAGCACCTGGAGCTGTGAGGTGGTGATGATAAACATTACATCCTCACCTGAGCAGTCGTCTCAGTTGTCCTGTAAGGGTTGAGAAGCCCAGGTAGAGCTCTCTCAGCTGGCTCATCTTGCTCATCAGCTCTCCCAGGACTGTGAGTAGGTCCTCATCACCATGAGTCAGTCTGCGCACATCCAGTGCTTGCGCTGGTAATGTGAGCGAGCGCAGCTGGGGAAAATGAAGCTGTGACAGCATCACCTCCAGATGTGGAGCCTCCAGATGTACATTATGCACCACCTCCAACTTCTGCAGGCCTTCAGTGTTGACCAGGCGCAGCAAATAGAAGAGGTTCCTCAGAGGAAGTGAGTCAACACGCAAACCCACACAGCGCAGCTTCAACGGGCAGTGCCTGAGCAACAGTAGAGCCTGGACCACCATTTCATAGTTTCGTCCTGTTACAAAGGCATTGATTCGGACGTCCACCGCTACTGCCCAGGCTGATGCTGCTGCCTGATCTGCCTGCATGGCCGCCATGGTCTCGTAGCACATGCGTGTGAGCAGTTCAGTGCGAGCCCAGCGGCCCAGCGAGCTTCTGCATGGGCAGGCCTGGTGCTGGATATCCTGCAGCCCAGTCAGATCCACCACCCGTAGGACTTTGGCATATGTGGTTGGTTCATAAAGAACATAGTCCTTCAATCCCATCAGCAGGGCTTTGAGACAGAGGCTGCAGGTGCACGAGGTGAGATCTGTCTGGCAGTCTGGAGTTTTTCCCAGTAATCTCCGCAGATTGAGCTCAGTGAGAGGCCACGTCTTGACCAAGTTATGGAGCACGTCTGCCTCTTCCAGCAGGTAGCTGGCCTTAAACAGGATTGGGTAGAGATTGTAAGACAAGCAACTGAGATTCCTACCGGCACATGGCCCACCTCGAACGAAACCCTCTGCTGCCAAGAATTTCAAGCTTTTCATGCTGTTTTTGGCAACTCTTTTCTTCTTCTGAAACGTGTCAGCCTTGTGGAAAGATTACTGAAAGTGTTTTTTCCCCGTCGTCGTACCAGCATGTGTATGCGCATGGGATGTGTCGAGTTTTGTGTCGGGCTGTAAGAGTGAGGAGGTGGTAGTTGAGAGGGATTTATTTTTAGCACCAGCTGTCTCGTGGCCTCAGACACAACCTGCCTCACAGGCAATAGTTCTATTTGAAACTATGACTTGCATTGAGCTTTTCTACAGGATGGTAACAAGCAACACTTCTGATTGTCTAGGCCAAGCAGTCGAAGAGTCTTATTTGATTTGTCCTTATTTACCTACTATATACTGTATGTACTATATTCTTAATATAATGTAATGCAAGATTATGAATGAAGCAAAGGTTAATAGTGCCAGTATTATAAATATTCAAGAAATTAGAATAAAAGTTCAAAAATTGCAGCAAACCACCCATAGATGCATTTTGTCTAGGTAGTTCTCATGCACAGACTGCTCACTCCATCACAGCACCTGGGTGTGATCACCATCTTGGTGAATTCTTATAAAGTCAGTTTTACTGCTATTGATGATTCTACGATTTGACCGTTTTCAGTGGGCTTTCCACACTGTGATGTGACATTTGCATGTAAATTTCTTCAACCTTTAAAGGATGGATCATTTAAATCTCCATCAGGTCCTAATGGACATTAAACCTAAATATATTCACCAATTGAATGCTAATTAAAAGATCTTTGTCGTTTAACCTCCTAAATGTTCAGAACCCATCAGCCCATCCAGAGATTTTTCCCTTTCTACAACTGCAACTACTATATAACTAATAACTAATAATAGGCTGTGTGCAGCACAAACTGCTGCACCTGCCACATTCTCCACGTTTGCAGATGTTATCTTCATAAATTATATCCATCAGAAAGCATTCAGTCATTTAACAGCAGCTCAATCCATATAGTTTCAATATCACCTGCTGTGTAAGCCAATTTAAGTAACAATTTATGTGTATGTCAATTATACATAATTATGTATGTGTTCATACCATTTCATACTTGTGATTGTGTTTATATTACTTTCTCATCTCTCCTAATTTAACTATCATACCATCTTCATACTATAAATTACAGTTTTATAGTTTCCTTATCAGACCTTGTGTATAAAAATGACCTCTACAATATTATATCAGATTCTGCACTAATATATATACACACACACCCTGGCCTTGATGGTCTAATTCTTAAAAATATAAATATATTTATATAAACACCTCAGTCTTCAAATTTACAACATTATTTCCTAAAATCTTTAGGCTATAATTTATATAAATGTTAAACAATTGATTCAAGATTATAGAATCATTGATTATTGTTATATATTTTCAATGCACAAATATGCAACAGTTTCAACATACTTAAGAAATATAGGTTGTATGAAAAGAGTGGTTATTCCCACAGAAGAATCTAGAGAGTTCCTATCAGTCTTCTGTGCTTAGAAAATTAGTTGAAACAACAGCCATATCAGCTACTTTTCAGGAGGAAATATACATTAATGTATTACATTCTATGCCAGTACAGAACTCTGCACAATTCTATTTACAAGCACAATACATCACTGTAAGGTTTCTTTTTTTCCGAATCTACTGGAACTTATTTTATTGAACTTATAAAGAAAGGTAGTAAAACACTTATTTATTGGTTGTGGATAATAAAAAAAAAAAAAAATGATGCATAGTTTTTTTCCTTTCTTAGACAGTTGACAAATTTTTGTTTTTCTCTCAAATACAGAGAAATGCTGTCCCTTTCCACATCTGATCCTGGATGTGATTTATGAAGAAATATTGTGTGCAATTTTCAGGGTCACCACCTAAAAAGCTCACTCTCAGTCTGTCTCTCCTTTTGAGAGCCTGCATTCAGGAGGAATAGTAATGGTGGTGATGGTGGTGATGATGGTGATGCTCATGGAGGTGATGGTGCTCATGTCTCTGAGCCATAGGCATGAACCCACCAGGAGAAATGCCTGTTCCAGGCTGCAGCTCCAAGTCTAGCCCCGGATGAGGCACAGAGGCTGATGTGGCATCACGAGGCCTGGCATGAACACGCTTACTGTGGCTGTAATGCAGAGGCTGCTGCTGTGGAGCAGGAGGACAGCACCAGCTGACTGGATGATGCCCATGAAGCCTGTTTGATTTGCTGCGGCTCCGCAGAGACCTGAGAAAAGGGAGGCGATGGCCACCGGACTTCCCCAGACTGCCACGATCTAGCTGAGGCCATCGATGATGGGCAGAGCGGGTGCCATGTGCGGGGCTGTCCTGACACTGCTCCTCACAGGGTGACATGTGGTCTGAAATCAGATAGGTATTACCAATCACCAGTTAGGATACAATTTGATCCTAAAAGTTTTGGAATAGCTGTTTGAATATATATACATACATAACACACCTAAAATGCTATGCTATCTAGTAAACGTATTTAGTGTTTGGTGCAGTACATTCAGTTTCGATGCAAATGACTGAATGTTTTTTTTTTTAAGATCTTAAAAGATCTAAAGTCTTGTGCTTGAAATTTGTTTCTAAGGGCAATATTAATAGTGAACAGAAATATCAAAATATTGTTTTCTTACAGTAAAAACAATGTGGTGTAGAGTTCTACAGAGAACCCTCAGGATCACAAAAAAAATAACCCAAAAAAAAATTAAGAGGCTGCTCTGTGCTGTTCAGAGAATGCCAAGAATGTGCCAAGTTTCAAGATGATTATATAAATTATATAAATTAATTTAGTCACACGGCTGATTGAAATAATCTCTCACACTACACACCAACATTCACTGTGCTCAGTTTTTCTAATTGTTCCTTTAATCAAAAGTTCTTCTTTCAAAACCAACATTAAAAGTTTCATTGAGCCCTATTAACCTTGAGCTCATGGAGTGCCACACTGATACCTGCATCAAATCTGGAGGTGTAGTTTTCAATCCCAGCCAGGTCTAAATAGTGGTTTCTGCGTTCTGTGTTCTCATCAATGCGGTAAAGTTTCTTCTCAGAGCTGACAGCAGAATCTGTGCTCTGTCCTTTCATTCTGTGGGGTTAAAAAGTATGTCTAAAAAAATCATCCAATACACTGTAACAAGATGGCATGCATCAGGCTGGACATATCCTGCTGCACATTCATCTTCAGTAACAGTTTTCCTACTCAGGGTCACAGTGGATCTGGAGCCTATCCTGGGAACACTGGGCACAAGGCAGGAATACACCCCGGATGGGATGCCAGCACATTGCAGGGCACCATGCACACACATTTACACCTATGGGCAACTTAAGGTAGTCAATCCAACTAGTAGGATGTTTTTCGGAAGTGCGAGAAAACCGGAGAACCCAGAGTTGTGAGGCGGCAATGCTACCAATTGTGCCACCGTGCCACCCAGTTACATCACACGATTGAGAAATCCATCGTTTAGACTGTTACTTAGAAAGGAAAAAAAATCTTCAATATTTTTTTCTTTTAGACAAGTTTACATTCACCCTAACCTTGTCCCATTTTGAAAAGTCTCAGTATGCATTCTTTTAAAAGGTATTCTTCAAGCTGGAACTCACACTTTAAATAATGAGCTGACCTGATGTGAATCTGGTGGTTTTCCTCCAGGTGGTCCTGCTTGTTCTGTGGAAGACCAATATCTCGTTCTAACAGAGGATTAAAGTTCCACCTGATCAATACTTTGTTCAGTCACATTAAAAATGAAAAATCTGTTCTGAATAAACTCGAGGAAAGACTCACCTCTTCTGTTGTTACTAGATATTAAGGGTGTTACAGTCAGTTTGACACGCAAAGTTTTGCTGTCGCAGAGTGCAGACTGTTTGACCGATGCTTCCACTACCTCATAGATGGTATGCATCAGGCTGGACATATCCTACAGCGTAAAACGACACACACACAACACTTTGAGACACTGTGCTGTTTGTTTAGTGGGTTTCAGAGCCATGCAGAATGTTGATAATATAGCCATTACCTCTTTGGTTACTCTGCCACTGTTGTCAAAGTCATACAAAGTAAACACCCACTCTTGGTGATTTTCATCCACAACAGGCACATTACACTCCATGTCCTGTAAATGAACGTTCTCGCTTGGACTGTCATAACGGCAATCCTTTATAATCTTTTCAGGGCATTCACTCACATCATTTTTTGCATTCCTCCTCAGGGGATCTCCATTTTCTGATGAAACTTTGTAACATTGAGATTCAGCTGCTCTCTCTGGTGGCAAGATTACTGCAAATAAAACAAAGGCCAAAAATGCTCAATGAACGAATAACATATACTGAACGTCCAAATGATTCAAACAGAACAGCTGGAACCCCACCATTGGCAATATGAAAATAATGGATTTACAGCTTGCAGTAACACAGAGGTTCTCAAGAACGTGTTACTCTGTAAGCTCCCATCAGGGTTTCTAATCTTACCCTCCAGAGGGCAGCCATGATCCAAGAAGTGGTCATCCCTTAGCTCTGCACCACATACATCCTGCAAAGAAAAGACAGAAGGAGTGGGAGAAACAGTGAGAAAATAATCATGTTTGGCTGGTGTGTCTGTCTGGCAGGGACGTGAGCAGATGAGAGAACCGGAGAATCCAGCACATCTGTAAAGCTGTAGTATATCAATGTCTAGGTCAGAGGCTCAACACTTCAGCCAGCTCTTTCATATGTGTTCCAAGTTTATGTCAAAAAAAAAAAAAAAAAAGCTGTGCAAACTTAAATTTGCCTGAAATACAATCCTTCTAGACACATGCACATATTTTCCATAACTTTTTGCACTCACAGCCTCTTGTATAACACAAGAATATAAAATGAACCCATATTTAAAAAACAAAAACAAAAACAAACGATAAAAATACATCTGTGAGTTTTCCTAATCTTTGCTTGGGACATGTAAAGCAAACACACACACACACAAAACCTTTCTGCACTTTGTCTGCTTATTTTATAATCAACCCCCTAATGTATCCTCTATGAAGGGGAGAAAAACGTTAACTTCATTCTTTGCACTCCTGTGGTCTCGAGCACAATTGTTTCCAGACGCTTTGCACTGTTGATGTTAGCTGGAGGAAGTAAAACAGCCTACAGTGCAAAGTAGCCTGCCATCTTAACTAATCTCTCTGTCATCATTTGCTTCATGTGCCCCTAAACAATGCAGAAGGTGAGTCAAATCCCTGCAGGTCACCTCAGATATGAAAGCTGACTCTCTGGCCTCAAACCAGAGTTATACAACACAAACCAGGGTGGTCTAAAGATCTTACTTACAAACTACGGACCACAAAGGCTGTACCGAGTGATCCAGTGATGAAGCTGCAAATATTTGTTGCTGTCTTCATGTGCACTAAATAAAAGGTAAGAAACCAGGCATAACAAGCTACATAAGCAATGTTTAGGAAAAATGGTTATTTTTGTGTTGGTTTGTGTGATTTTGGTGGAATTTGTTGACTTTACACCATCAAAGTTTTATATTAATCCGGCAAATTTTAATTACATTTTTTAATTCATGACTTAATTATGTTTTTATAAGTACATCTGGTTCTCACTGTAAAACAGAAAACAGAATCCATATCATTCTTCTAAACTCACTGCTGTTGACCAAATTACTGTAAGAAAAAGAATTTCAAGCCACTGTACAACGGTACACTAGAGTAAGATTTCATAAAAAGTAAAAATCATTACTAGTGTCTAGATGGCTTTTGCCAGGAGCATTTAGTTTACACTCAACCCACACTTTTTCACTGACAACTCTCTACTGCAGTACACATCATTGCTCTTTGCGAGAGTTTCTAATCTATTGATTCTGTAAAGGCATTAAGGCATTGACAACTGTAATATCTAATATATGAGACATCTTCTAACCTGCCAGTGATAGATTAAAACCTTAGTGATAACTAAGTGATAAGTGATAAACTTACATAAATGTCCAGGCTTTTCCTTTGCTTTAAAATGTCACATTCAATTTGCAATTATCTGTTACATTAATGTTTACACAAATGCTGTGGATGCATTTGTAATTTTTGTCAGTAAGAAAGATGTAAATCCACAGGAATTGTTGTAGATGCCCATAGATATGTACATAAACAACAGGGTGGTGTAATGCGTTACCTCCCTGACATTGATTATTTTCAGACAGCATGTCCTGAAGTGTCTTATTGCTCTTATACTACAACAATTTGCCAACGCTAACCATTTTTAATTATTAAAAACGTACATTTCATACATTTTATCCATTATGGTTACATTTCATGTTCTGGAAAGTCATTGAAACAGCAACTATAAACAGTAATTCCACCACCAACTAAACATTTTTCTCTCTCTTGAAGTTAATAAGACAAAAAAAATGCATTTTGTCACAAAGCCCTCTGCCCTGAAGACTTTCCCATATCAGAAGACTTGAAAGACCGGCTTTAACTCTGACGCTAACTTGTGTAACTGTGAAAACTTTGCCATATCTACAATTACACACGTATTTTAAGTCCATTTATCGTTTATGAGTGTGTGCATCCATACGAGTTCCTGTATAATTTGTATAGAAAAGATAACATATTAGAATGAGCTCCGTAATATAAACCATAAAGCTGGAACTACAGTCAGAGCTGCCACTGTAGAAAAGTAATCAACCCCTTCTGACCAATCAGGGTTGAAAGATGTACTATTTAACAACTGTTATTAATAGTATCATCACATTTAACACTCTCTCTCCCCCAGTTAAGATGTTCTACATATTGCAATGCTTTTGGGAAACTGAATGCCCAGGATCGTGCATTCAATTGCACAGTGGTACAAAGAAATATACACTCTCTGGTTTGATCAGAAACAACAGCTCAACAATCGATCCTGATTCTCACGTTAATAGTACTAATTAACTTTGTAGCATATGCAATATGGACTTTAAGACTACTAGGGTTTAAGAGTTTAAAATAAAACTAGGGCTCCTACAGAAAGCAATTACATGATAAATGCTGTACCATTCCTGCCAGACTTTACATCAGCCTGCATAATAAAACAAGACTCATTAAGTCACTTATATTACCACCCACAGTGCACTCATTTAAAAGCAAAATGTGCATGGCATATGGTTCGCACACACAACTGCACTTTCCATAAAAAGAGGCAAGTACCTGTGGAAGCATCTGTCATACATATGAGTGACCTGCATCAAATTAAACTTCAAACAAACAGGGAAATGCTTCGTCCCGGTGAGGCTAACATAATGAGGAGCAGTAGCAAAGAGCAAGGACAATGTGTGACCATAAAACCTATAGATGTACAGGTCTAAAGTGCGGCCCAGTGCAGGAGAACAAAGCCCTTTGCAGACGAGCACAGTGAGTGACTGGCCTTTCTGCCAGTGATTTCTCCCATCATCACAGCCAAACCACTGCCACGCTCGGCCTGCTCTAGGGCCTTTCATGTGTGCTCATGTTACCAGCTTGAGGGGGGGCCTTTTCCTGCCCTACACTGGGTGTCGCGAGACCAGCCACCCCCACCAACCCTGATTCCTCTCCACCACCCACACACACCACTCTCTGAACCCACTCACAGTGCTGGGAACAGTGGTCTGCTTTGTTTCAGTTCACTTCCTGTCACCAAACACCTGGACTAAAGCCTTATTACATGATGAGGGAGAGAGGGGGAAAAAAAACACTGTCATTGCATCATCACTGAGCCAAAGCAGGTTAGGATACGGTCAGGGCCTATGGTACGCTACAACGTCCTGATATACTGTCTCCACTGGTGTGGAGTTTGGAATTGACTGATTTTTTTCTTTTATGGTTGTGCACTAAACTCTCATGCAAACCTGAACCTTGTTTCACTTGCTGTGTTCATGCAAGTGAAAGGATAAACAAGTCAGATAAACAAAACTGCATTCAAGACCACACTATGGTGTCTTTTCCTCTGTCAGTGCTCACAGGAAAATAAAATACTATTTGATTCTAACACACTAATACACAGTAAAATTCAGCTTTGAATTGTAAACAACATATACATTAGTACTAAATATTCTGTAGTTCACAGCACATTAAATATAATCCAAGGCATTGTCTTTTATGCCAGCGTTCTTCAGGTCAGTCAAAGCAAACAGGTTTTGAAGTGAATGGAGCCTTTGTTATTCTGTTTAGTGCGTATCAGTACTTCAGCATGACTCACATTACTTTACAGACGTGTTGATGGGAGACTTCAGAGCATTGCTAGGATGTCAAGAATATGGACTTCGACACTAATCCATAAACCAGCATATCTCATTTCTCTTTAATAAAAGGAAGAAACAACCTCTTTGTTTATTATACAAACACTGTTTCAAGCTAAATAGGTACTCTCTTACTGCTATGCCATTAAGTAATTTCTAAAAAATGCTTTTTTCTTACTAAGCTTTTTGTTTAGCAAGAGCCCAACAGGTAAGTGCTTAAAGACTAGTTAAGGGAAATGGCGGGACATTAGCTTAACTACACAAACAATTTGACCTAATTCCTAACAAATTGTATTAGCACTTGCTTTGCTGCAAGGAAACAATTTGTGAAACACATAGTAGGTTGACTGGTTCTAGCTGTACAGACATCATGTGCTACACAACTATGCTTCAAGTTGGCTGCTTATATTTTGAACCATTTGAGTAAACGAGTTACGGTCAATTCCAGGCTTTTTCCCCAAGACAGAGTCCCGGCTCAGTGGCTGCGGCACACGCTCCCCTCCCCCTGGCCTTTGAAGTGCGTCTGGGAGCGGAAAAAGGGTGAAAGAGGGGTTTCTTCCAGGCTCTCCAAGAAAACACTGGATGCTTTGAGCGCAGTAGCCTGGCCCTTTCAAGTGTCCCAGGCTTTATGATTCACACAAAAGGGAAATGTTATAATTAGACCCAGAGAATGCACAAATCATCCACGCTAATCTCATCTCCAGAGGACATGAAGGCCTTTAAACTAGTTTTTTTTTTTTTTTTTTTTTTTTTGAAATACACAGTAGGATCAGAAATTTGGAGTATTAATATTACTATTACCAGCAACTCTGTTGTCAATTTGCTTTATTTAAAAATGACTGTAAAGTACAAATAAATCAGAGACGTAATGTAACAAATCTGACAATTGATTAAGCAGTCTTTAAAATTTCAATACAGTTTTTCTATAAGCCTTGGCTCTGTTAAAACTGGCCCGCACATCACATTACTTTTGACTTCAATGGAATAAAATGTGCAGATGGATTCAAAAGATTATATTTAAAATATATATCATATGACATCCAATGACAGAATAAATATATTTACTTTACTGGACATGCCTGTGTCATATGTCCTGTGTCATTCACAAAATTAATACAGGAAAATAATGCCAGTATGATATTTTGCTAGTCCAAGATCTTAGACCTTACTTCATGCATCAGCTATAATTTTCAATTCTGTAACATTTTGGGACAGATCTCACAAATTTATAACACGTATATCAATAAAAACTAACCAACAACAGGTAGTTAATAGACTGAGCTGGGGCATGAGGAATCTTCACTAACCCCAGGCCTCTCATCCCAATTCCCCAAGTTCAGTCATCTCCATTTCATAAGTGGTCTCCCACAAGCCTTTGTCATGCCACTCCTCCCACTAACTACACCTCCTTCTTCCTCCTCCAACCACTTCCCCCCATTTTCCCAGGACAGCCCCTCTCTGTGTTTTCAAAACCAGTACCAGATGTGCGGTGGAGCTGCATTCAAGGGCCCTGCTCTTCTGGCTGCCAGCCATATGCATTTCACACTGTGATGAAGCTTCCAGGCTCAATTGAGAGAATGAGAGGGCAGGAGAGACAGGAAAGAGCACCCTTCCCAAACACCATTAAAGAGCTTAGTCCATCTACAAACATTTGGTTTCTGAGTGTAATGAATTTAGCATTAAAGTTAAAACTACTTTGAAAAGTGTCTTATCCATTGGTGAAAATGGCTTAAGCTTACAGAGCGCTTCCAGTCTAAAAATCCACTGTGGCGCAAAAGCAGAATGCTTGAATATATTCTATCATGAAAGGCTCACAATAGACTATACGATAGAAAAGGGTCTAAAATCTGAATATCAATGTTGCAGAAGTACTAAATCATATACTTAAATCAATCAAATCATAACATTTGCCAAAAAAAAAAAGAAACTGTAAATTCTGAAATTGCTGAAAATTCACTTTTTAAAATAAATAAATAAACCACAAATGCACCCACAGTTTAGTGATAAGAGCAATAAACACTCTTAATTTGAAACCAAAGTCTACTTCATACCCTGCTGTAAACATATCACATTTCCTGTGCCTGGTTACTTTGTAGAGGACAAATGCAAGAAAGCTTAGATTCTGGGCAAAAACTATTGTGATTTACTGAAGTTACAGAGTTACTTAAGGCAACTAAACAAGTCTGAAGATTTTCTGAAGACTATCATAGAAATGATTACATATAGGATCCACTTCACTATATTTTAGGCGCCTACTTTTCTAGGGACTATTATCCCATCACTTTATATCCTATAGCAATATGTGTGTGTGAGAGAGAAAGATAGAGAGGGAGAGAGAGTGATTTAATATGCTAGGTAAGCTTATTTTTATAATGTATAGGCTTTATTGATTAATATCACTGTGTGTAATAAGAAATGTATGCTATTAACCCTTGTGCAGTCTTAACATTATGTATACTCCCCTTGTCCTACGGGTCAAAAAATGACTTGCCTCCACTAAACCCCATCCCTCCATTTTCTGTACCACTTTCCTAGAGCCTGGAACCTATCCCAGGGGACTTGGGGCACCCTGGACAGAGCAGGGCACCAACCCATTGTGCAGGACACAATCACACACAGACACCTTAGCCACCAATCAGCCTACAACATATGTCTTTAGACTGGGGGAAGAAACTGGAGTACCCAGATGAAACCCCCAAAGCATAGGGAGAGCATGCAAACGCCATGCACACAGGGCAGAAGTGGGAATCGAACCCCAAACCCTGGAGGCGCAAGGCAAGCGTACGAACCAGTAAGCCACCATTACCCCCACCTCTATTGAATTTTAAACCCCAAATCTATTTCTTATGAAGAAACAACCTGTCATTCATCACAAACTCAAAACAAAGGTCTTCACAGTGCAGAAAGCCTGCATTAATCAGTGCACACCACTCGTTTTCTCTGCTGTTAAACACAGTGGCAGGTCATTTTGAACCCTTTAGACAACACAGGGGTTAAGAGAAGCCCTGAATGGAGGTGTGTTCGCTCGTACCTGCTTGTGTCGGGTTGTGTGTGACTCGCTGGGAGGACAGGACTCTCCCTGCAGCAGCAGCAGAGTGCCACCTAAAACCACACAAACGTCCACAAAAAATTGCTCAGCAACGCAAAATAGCCACAAGAAACTCTGAAATGTCGAATCTCACTCAGGTTGTATAGCCTACCTTCTGGACTTTCCCTGCGTTTACACGCTGCAAAGACAAGAAAAGATGTGTGAGGTGAGATATAAAATAGTCCGACTATACAGCATATTCAGTATAATCAGCCTACAATATATCACAGGTTAAAAAAAAATTATTCACAAAAAAAAAAAAAACTTACCATTTTTCGAGTGCAAAAGCCCCATCTTCGTTTTTAATGATGTAATAATGATGTATTTAGGAAAATCTGAAGGCTTCTCTGTGCCATGACTGGCGGAGGAGGACTGAAGTAGCAGGGCTGCATGTGAGATTGTCCATACTGTGCACTAACACACTGAAGTTCTGTGGATTCCTGCGTGGGAATGTTCCACTTGAGGCTTTTTTCCCTGTGAGGCAGAAACGCACATCTTATAAATTGTGAAAGCCCCCCCTCCCCTCCCCTCCTCTCCCTCCTCTCCCTCCTCTCTCTCCTCTCTAGACGCGCCTCTCTTCACTCATTGGTTACTGAGCATCAACTGGAGCCTATTTATTGCCTATACTACAAAAAGTTTGTGGACACCTGACCATCACTAACCCTTTGCTGTTATAATAACCTCCACTCTCCAGGGAAGGCTTTTGGAGCATGGCTGTGGAGATTTGTGCTCATTCAGCGACAAGAGCATTAGTGAGATCAGGCTCTGATGTTGGGTGAGGACTTGGCGTTCCACTTCATCCCAAAGGTGTTCAGTGGGGTTGAGGTCAGGGGTCTGTGCAGGACACAAGTGTTCTTCCACTCCATCCTTGGCAACTCATGTCTTCATGGACCTCGCTTTGTGCACAGGGGCATCGTCATGCTGGAACAGGGCTGGGCTTCTTAGTTCCAGTGAAGGGAAATTGTAACGCTACAGCATACAAAGACATTCTGTAGAAATGTGTGTTTCCAATTTTGTGGCAACAGTTTGGGGAAGAACCACATGGGTGTGATGGTCAGGTGCCCGCAAACTTTTAGTCATGTAGTGTATATGTAATCTGGTCAAGCTAGACAGATAGTAATAAAAAAGCTGATTACTTGAATGAACATGCATCTAAAACTTGCATGACCCAAAAAAAAAAAGGTGGTCCGGATGCAGACCCAGCATTTCAAACTGATTACTTGGTGAAAATACTGTAGTAGAGGCTAATCTTTTTTTTTTTTTTTTTAATCTATATCTACTCTAACTCTAGTTTTCTAAACATGAACTAGATCAGCTTCTGTTGTGGTTTATGCAATCATATGCATTTATGTAAATTATTTAGCTGAAGGCAGCTCATCAGACCTGAGGTCAGAAAGAGGAGAGTTTTCACAGAGATTTAACATGTCTGGTCTGGTTAGCACACTTATGACACTGGTTTGTGTTTGTTCATGTTTAAAGCAAATGAACAGAGAAGTCTGCATTTATTCTCCCTGTATCAAACTCCAAAAAGATGTGTCTCATCTGTTCTGAATCCATGACGCCGTCACTATAAATAAATGGTATAAATTTACAGTATTTATTTTACAGCAAAATACTGTTTAAATGTTTTACACCATTGTAATGTAAACAGTTGGTCAATTAGGGCAGTGCATTGGATTACAGTAAAATGCAGTGCATGGTGGGATATCCAGTGTTTTAAGCAAGGGTGAGAATGGTAAAGATTTTTATTTGCATCAACATCTAAAAATTAGTGGATCATTTCTTTTTTTTTCTTTTTTTTTTTCTTTTTTGCCCATTATATTAGTGACTATTTTAGGTGAACAAAAAAAATCTTTGAGGTTAAGATTATATGCTAGTAAAACACTCAAATTCGGGGTAATGCACATGGTTGAATCAGTGCACCGTAGCTGAGGAAAGTTGTGGCTTAGTGGTTAAATGCTTGCGCTACAGATGAGACGGTTGTTAGTTCAAATCCCATGGTTGGGTCCAGGAGCAAGACCCTCAACCTCCATCTGTGTAGTTGTATCCTGCCTTGATTGTAAGTTACACTGTATAAAAGCAACAGTCAAGTGAGCAAATGTGTTGACTGTAGACAGTCAGCTTCTTGAGGAATTGTATCATGTGTTTTCACGGGATTTGTTTTATTAAGGGCAAGAAAGCTTAGACAATATGGACATTCAAAAACTGTTCCAGTGTATCTGATTGCAGCCTATTTTGGTCAATATTTGCCTGCAGTTGTGTGTATGCAAAATTTTGCAATCCAAAAAGCATTAAAGTGCCTCCAGATTAAAAAAAGGTTTAGGTGGAACTCAATATGTAATGCAACAATGTTAAATGCTAATTTATCTGTTTATATTAGGTTTTATTTACTAACCATCAGGATCATTTTATGAATGCATTCAGGCACTCAAGATTTAGACAGCAATAATTGTGTGATATGAAGGGACGAGGAACAGGTGAAGTCAACATACATGAAGAAAAGTATGATTTTGTGAGCTATCACTTTTGATGACTGCAGTAACACCTTTGGTGGAAAAAAAAACTAACACGAAACGAGATAAATGAACTACAGAAACCATTTCACCTTGCAACAGGTAAATTTGGGTATTTCTTGGGCATGAACCAACATAAAGTATACAGATTTTATGAATGCCCCAAATGGAAACATCCTCAATCAGCAGTAAGTTAGGATGCTGAGTGTGCTACTACACCCTCTAGTGAGCTGCTGATGGCAGGGGTTTGTCTGGGAATTGAGAAGTAATAATGTAAATATGTGAATTTAAAAAAATTTCTGGTAAAAAAATGATAAACAATTTGATATGTTGATATTGAACTAAAATGTACTCTTACCGAACACTTCATTAGGAACACCTGTACACCTATTTATTCATGCAATTATCTAATCAGCCACTTGAGTGGCAGCAGTACAGGCCAGCGGCTGTATCAGGCCAGAGAATGGCCAGAATGGGGAAAAAATGCGATCTCTGTTATTTTGAATGTGGTTTGTTGATTTTGCTGGTTTGAGTATTTCTGTAACTCCTGATCTCCTGGGATTTTCACAAACAGCAGTCTTTAGAGTTTACTCAGAATGGCGCAATAAAGAAAAATCCACTCACATCCAGTGAGTGGCATTTCTGTGGATGCAAACACTTTGTTGATGAGAGAGGTCAACGGAGAATGGCCAGACTGGTTCAAGCTGGCAGAAAGGTCTCAGTAACTCAGATAACCACTCTGTACAATTGTGACGAGCAGAAAAGCATCTCGGAATGCACAACACGTTGAACCTTGAGGCGGATGGGCTACAACAGCAGAAGACCACGTCAGGTTCCACTTTTGTTAGCCAATAACAGAAAGCTGAGGCTGAGATAAGTTGAATGTTCTTCAGTGGCCATCCCAGTCACTGGATCTGAATCCAATAGAACACCTATGGGATGTGGTAGAACAGGAGATTCACAGCATGAAATTGTGCACAAAGCAAGCTTCATGAAGACATGGATTGCCAAGGTTAGTGTGCATGAACTCAAGTACAGAGCCCTCAATCCCACTGAACACCTTTGGGATGAGTCGGAACGCAGACTGCATCCCAGGCCTCCTCACCTGACATCAGCGCCTGACCTCACTAGTGGATGAACGGGCAAAATCCCCACAGCCATGCTTCAAAAGATAGCATAAAGCCTTCTCAGAAGAGTGGAAGTTATTATAACAGCACTGGGGGGACAAACTCGTGGAAAAGGACACATACAGAAGTGACTGGTCAGGCAAAGGTATGTGTGTATACAGAATATTATTACATTATAAATTATGAATTACTATTTAATCAAATTATTTTCATCCTATTCCTTTTTACCAGGGTTTTATGGGTGATTTGTAGTCTCAGAGGGTTTGCATTTATACATGGATTTTCCGTGCTTTTCAAAGTAATCCATCGGTCCAGTCCTGACTTGGTCAACATCTTTCTTGGCACCTTCATGGTGGTATGTTATCTTATAATGATTAATATTATTTCAGCACACCTTTTTAAGCACACCTGTGTTATCATGTGGGAAAATGATCATAAATGATTTCTGCCATGTCCAGTCTTACGACCTGTTTCATTACAGCTCAGCTTGATGTATTAAATATTTATAAAGCTACTATCATTTGTTCAGGTGTTTGAGGTGCTTAGAGTCACAGTTTTATAGATATAGATAGGATACATTTATAGAAAGTTTAAAGTGTAGGTGAGATCTTTCCTCTGGTTTGAAAAAAAAATAAATGTCTCCATTTTAAAATCAAAATATTATTTCACAATCCCTAATGTTTAACTACCGAAAAGCTGTTGTATGTGATGTTTTGTCTTGTTCATTTCAGTCATGATCTAGTGGCAACGAAGTATGCTGCCTCCATGTACATATTTATCTTCATCAGTTGTGGTACCTTATTCTTTTTCTACATTTTGGTAGCTGTTCTTACCACAAATATGGAAATAGCAATGACACAGCTCATCTGAGAATTCCTTGCCAGTAAGCCAGCGATACTCCTTACTTTTGATCTGTGAGAACAGTAGTGTGCAAATTTATAAATATGTTGAAGCCAAAAGTTTACATACACCTAGGCTAAGAATATCTCCACACCTTTCATATTACCATATACACTCACCGTCCACTTTATTAAGAACACCTGCACATTCAAGTAGTTATCTAATCAGCCAATCATGTGGCAGAAGTGCAATGCATAAAATCATTATGCAAGTCAAGAGCTTCAGGTAATGTTCACATCAAAACATCAGAATGGGGAAAAAGTGTGATCTCTGGCCAGTGTGTCGCTGAATGGCCAGATTGGTTCGAGCTGCCAGGAAGGATATAGTAATTTATATAATCACTCTTTACAACCATGGTGAGCAGAAAAGAATGTCAGCATGCACAAAACACTGACCTAGAGGTGGACGGGCTACAACAACAGAAGACCATATTGGGTTCCAATCCTGTGAGCCAAGAACAGGAATCTGAGGCTATCATGGGCACAGGCTCATTGAAACGGGAAAATTGAAGATTAGAGGGGGGGGGGGAAATCACCTGGTCTTTTTCTAGTCTTCAACTGTTTCGGCGAGTCAGTGCTTGGATGATTGGATGGCATGTCAGAGCCAAAACATCCCTGCCCGTCACATTTCCAATTTGAACTATAAAATTTTTATGCACAGTGATGTTAAACATACCGACGAACTCTGTTTCTCTCAAAACTTATGCTGTCTTAGAGATTGCTGTCATGGGATGCATCTCTGAAACTGAAAACTCTGACCTTACATTCAAAAGTGTTTACTAATCTAGAAAATCCAGAAGACTGATATGCAAGAGAGACATTTTGGTAGGTTTAAAGGAGACATGAGAGGTTTTTAAAATTCAAACACTAACAGTAATAAAAAAAAAACAGCTCATGTTGGTAGTCAGTAATGGTCTAGAGTAGTATACAAGTATGCCATTTGAGACAATGCTAGTTTAGTGGATAAAATCAAAGTATCCTATTCATTTAAAAGTATCTGAATGTGACTCCCAGATGCTTTACATTTGTAAATGTATGGCAAATATGTAACATTATGTACCATATGTAACATTTCAAAATATTAGCGCTCAAAATCCATCTCTGATTAATTTGTAAAATAAATTAATGGACCAAAAGAAGAGATAGTGAGTTTCTCTTGTGACCACATGGTGGGGTCACAACCCCTAGTTTGGGATAGGCAAATATCAAAACTCTATATTATCTGCAAGATCCTAGAAAATGGCTGTAGCTCAGTAGTTAAGCTCATGCTTGCCCAGGAATCACATACATGAAAGATTTCAGTCAGGATTTAGGTGTCCCACATGGCTCTGTTACAGACCCACTGTTTTTTCCCCTTTTATATATCCTAACTCTGGGTACAATGATTTATATACATGGTATTAGCTTCCACTGCTATGCTGAAGACATACAGGTGTGTATTTCAGCAAAACCAGATGACAGACACCATCTTAACAAAGTTGAGGAATGTGTTAATGACGTTACACACCAGATACTAAGTAACTGCCTCCTACTGAATTCTGACGCGACAAGTACTTTTACTAGGGCCACGGGCAGTTAGAGGTAAGCTTTCTGATTATGTAGTAACTCTGGACGGCCTTTCAGTTACATCATGTACAGGAGTAAAAGACGCTGGTGTGATGACAAGTATTTTCATCTTAGAAACATTGTTACTCTTATAAATATTACACTTATGGCATTTGTCAGACGCCCTTATCCAGGGCAACTTACCATTATCTCATTAACACAACTAAGCAGCTGAAGGTTAAGAGCACAGCAGTGGCAGCTTGGTGGTGCTGGGATTTGAACTCTCAACCTTCTGATCAGAAGCCCAACATGTTAACCACTGAGCTACCACTTGTAACACAAATATGTTATATGATACAGAAAAACTACTTCATGCTTTTGTTATTACTAAACTGGACTATTAAAATGCCTTGCTGTTCCGATCAGGAGCAGTTTTGGCCATATATTTTGGTGGGGCAGGACAACAGTAATAACAACATAGCCTCAAACAACAATCAAGAAAGTTGTGAGGCTATCACACTTGATTTACGTTATAGGCTACTACCTAGTGAATTTAGAATAACCCCATAATAGTCAGCTGAGAGTCGACAAAGACACCAGTTTCAACAGGAGAACAGAAAGATGTAGTCTAGTCTGAAAGTCAGCACAGAAGAACAGCCTAATAAAAATGAATACCTCTGACATAACACTGCCACCGCACTGTTTAACTTGCCTTATATTTAAAGAGATTTAGTTTGTCAATCTCTCATAAAGGCAACAAAATCAATGGACCATCGGAACTCATTCATTCATTTTTCTGTTTAACAAATGACAAGTACTTTATTTACAATTAATAGTTTCTGCTTGAACATCCAGCACAGAGGTCTGTCCAACTATTTAGAATTTTGCAATGATATGGGCAGGGATGAGGTCTTCTAGAGGACTAGCCTTATTCTCTTTCCTCTGTACATTACAATGCAGCATTAGTCTTTCCAAAATGTGTCTGAGAAAATGTGTGCTAGTTTTCACTTGTTACCCAAACTGGTAACAAACTAATCATGAAACAGTCACATGATAGCCACACTAGGCTACCATTATACTGAGAGGAACATCAGAAGAAAGAACATTTTGCCTTTGACATAATAAGGATTAAAATGCTCCCTTAATCAATATTTGAATATTGATTTCAGTGTATAAAGTTACATTTAATTACAACCAACAGTTTCTTTGACTGCCACAGTGGGTGTAGGTCCAATATGGGTCCAAATGTAGCCTTTCTCTGGGCGAATAGGTATTGTTGGAAATGGGGAGCTCCTTGACTTGAAATATTCTGACGGTGCATGGCAAACAAACTCAAGGTATTCCATTTTTCTGGGCAAATCCTCTTCTGGACCTGTATAATTAAAACATTTTTGTTTAATCTTCCTATTTATTGCCAGTGTGTCTCTGAACATAGGAATACTGTATATTCCTGAATACTGTATAATTTCGAACTTACCGACTATGTAAGTGCCTGGATCAAAGTGGTCTCTTGGACTGGACTGTGTAGGGATCAGCCACGTTAATGCAGCACTTTTCTCACAGTACTGGTCCTGAACAAAGCCACGGATCTGTGCAAAATAAGGTTTACCATCCTCTTCGTCTGTTACCTTTATCACATCCCCTATCTGATAGTACACACCCTGATGGAAGAGAAAGAGTCATTAAGTTAGAGACCTGGAAAAATGAATCTGTTTTAAATCCCATTAGAAAAGTGGATGGTTTATCTACCTTGTAGAAGATCGACTCGGATGTGATTATGGTGGACACGGACTCAGGAGCTTTAATAGGCTGTGGAGTAAAAAGCATAATTGTCTTTCTCTAAATTTGACGGACTTGGCAGAAATGTAAAAATATCTAAATATTTCACCTTAAGGAGCGCTTACATTTTTTAGTTTAAAAATATGGCGTCTTCCTTTTCCTTTTGATGAAACTTTCTTCTCGGACGCAGGCGCCTTGTACTTGGTGCTTCTTAATCGAGCTGACCGCCGGTGGATTTCCTGTTTAGACTGTTTAGATGCCAGAATACACACAGAAATGTAAAAATAGATCTTTTAGGTTCATTGAAACTAAAATATGCAGTTAACTAACATTATGAAAACTTTATTTTCGGGTGTTTTCACACTCGGTCCATTTCAGCAAAGTAATGGGTGAGAATATAAAAGGGCCTGTAAGTGAACTAAACTCAGACGACCTTTAGAGATCAGTACAGTTCATTTGTGGTCCATTTTGTGAACTAATTGATTTGTCTTCTGAAAACAACACTGGTCTCAGCAACATTCTCTTCATGTTCTGTTTTACGGGTGAAGGTTTGCCTGACAGTTTTCTTGTCACCTTACAGATAAAAAAAAAAAAGAAACACAGTGACTGATGAACTGAGAGACACTGTTGCACTAACAGTTGTGTTATTGAGCTTAAGTAGTTAAGCAGTAGTGGTAATAATGTTAGCAATAGTTTCTGTGTACTACTACTGCATTATGTGTAATGTATGTATGCATTTTATCTATGACAATCACTTATATGGGAGTCACAAGTAAGCCATAGCATGAAGCAACACAATACTTTTTCAGCTAATATTACCCACAAGTCCTTGCGCGAGGGAGGAGGATTTTTTTTTTTTTTTTTTTTGCTTAATTCAAGGACGCATTTTAGAGAGGTGTGAATGAAATGTGGACAAGTAAATGAAGGGAAAGGTAAATTAAATTATATAGTATAATTATATAAGTATAATGCATAATGAATGAAGAAAAGTTGAAATGCTAAGATGAGTTTGTTTACAGAGACAGTGTGCGTAACTAGGCAACAACGTTCTCTTCCGTTATATGACGTGTTAGTGTGGCCCAAGGTGCGTCCCAAATCGCATACTTGCGCCCTATTCTACGCCATTTTGTAGTATAAATAGTGAAAATACTGAAAATTCCAACAAGAAGTGCATTTCAAGTACCCGGATGATGCACTTTTTTACATTTATTTTTATTTGAATACATAAGTAACTAAAATACAATAAAATAAAAAATAAAATATAAAAATAAAACAGGGGCGCAGGAAATTTTACATTACAAAACCGAAATCCTACAACAGAGAATACGTATATTTTGATTTGGGATTTTTCATCCCTCTCAGTGTCTCCAAATATGATATGATATGTGATATATGATATGATATGATATATGATATGATATATGATATAGTATAGTTTAGTTAATTCAGCCGAGTAAATGAAGTGTAGAATGCTGGACACTTCATGCACTCAACGGTCGCAGCTTTGCTTACGTAGCGGAAGGGGCGGGGCTACCAGGCGCTGACGCTGGCTCAAATTTGCTCAGAATAAAAAAAAAAAAGGTCATGTTGGACATAAAAAGTAAATATAAATAGTAAAATGAAGAAATTCATTTTCGTTGACTCTGGCTATCCTGCTAAAGCTAGTGGCGTCGCATTACGTGCATTTGACGTCATTTTCCATCGACTGGGAAACGGCTTATACTTCCGGATAGTAAAAAAAAAAAAAAAAAAAAAAAACGTTAGTGTTGCATTTGAGACGATATTAACCTTCTAAAATTCCTGCGTCAGGCAGTAAAGTACAACAAACACAAATGTAAATTTTTCAAAGTTTCTTCCTTTTTAAAAATCCCAAAGCAAAATATTTGTATCCTCTGTTCGAGGATTTTGGTTTTGTAATGTAAAATCTCCTGCGCCCCTGTTTTATTTTTTTGTATTTATTTTACTTTATTGTATTTTAGTTACGTATGTTCTCAATTTAAAAAAAATAAACAAACAAACAAAGACGGTAGAGTGCATAGTACATAGTGTAAGTGAATAGTGTATAGGACGTTATTCGGGACACAACTCCAGTACTTGCAGACTCTTTTGCTACAACACACTTCTTCAGAAAAAGACTACATACTTTTAGTGCATAGTGTAAGTAGTAGGTAGGCGAACTGAGAGGCAGGTGTGAGGTATAAAGAAGCTGGTGTGTGGAAACCTGCTTGCCGCCGCCGTTGCTCTGCTGCGTGCTGGAGGACAGCGGCAGTCCTGCTGTTCCTGTGATGCTGCTTTTAGCTGTACAGTTGTTACAGAGGATTTCTCCCTGGTTTCCCTTTTTCCACATCGACGACGAATTCGTCTTGCAGACAGCACAGCATGGCTTTAATCCCAGAGGCATCGTTTCATCACACAAAACAGAGGGAAAAAAACTCAGAAGTATTATGATTTCTGCTACTTTGCTCTTTTCTGTTTACGCACGTTTGTGTTTCCGAAACCTACAGTCAATCTATTCATAGTTTTTTTTAAATATTTTTGCAGAAACATTAAAAACAAACACTACCCTGCATTAGCTACACAACGGGGGGGAAAAAAAAAAAAAAAAAATCGTTCTTCCGGGTTACCATTTCCGGGTCATGCAGCAGAGGCTCCAAAATAAAAGACACCAGTTCCAGTTAGCAACAATGAACAGTGTAAAATATTGTGTAAATACTTCAGTCAAAACCCCATACCACTTAAAGATAAATAGAGCACTGTCTATCTCACTACTACGAATAATGTAAATAGTGTAAAATTTACAAGATAAATCTGTCAAAATCAGAAACAGTTTTATTATCAGTATTATATACTGAGAATATGTGACAGGTGTATAATAATGTGCTAAGAGAAATAGTAATATATAATGGAACAGAAGTAGAAAGCAATATTAAATGTTATACTTGAAAGTATATGTATGCACGTGCAAGATTTAAAGCCCCTGTCAACTCATTTTCATATTCAGCTTCATATTGTTATAGCAGCTTATGTGAATTAACCCCTGACTACGAAAGAAACGCTGTGTTCATTCCATTTTTATGCTCTGTCTGGATGTCAGTATTTCATACAGTTAAGCTGAATTGGTGTTTAAAATCATGATCTATAGTAGGTATCTGCAGAGCCCTGCTACTGAAGAACAGGAAATTATACATTTTTTGTTAAATATGTGAATTCATATGGAAAAAAACTTCAAATGCTGGAAGTGCGGGCAAAAATCCTGCACACACCACATAAGCAGAACATCTTTGTAGAAGTACAACCAGTAACCATCCAAAGAACTACTGAGAAACCCTTTCTTCTAAGAGTGCAACACTCAAGAATTGGTCTACATCAACAGTCAATTCTAGTGTCCCAGATCCAATCCGCTTTGCATTTGCTTAGTCTACTGCAGCATCTGAAGCTGGGTTTGGATCTTTACTCTTCATCCAGAGCCTCTGAGTACTACAGCACATAATGCTGCCCTGATGACTTGCAAGAGCCTTTTTTTTTTCATCCCTAAAATTTTTATGTCTCTGTAGCTAGTTTTATCTAGCTACAGAGATACATTTTTCTAACTTAGAAAAATAAATAAATAAGTAAATAAATAAATAAATAAATCATCCCATATTGTATGCTAAAATGTGGTAAATGAAGGTGAAAGAAAAGACCTGTCAGACCTTGATAGCATTGTCCTCATTGTTTCTTAGTGCTTTATTGCAATCGCTGACTGTGTATGTAGTGTTCAGTCACATTATAAACCTGTCTCCTTAGACCATTCTGAGGTAGAGTCACTTTCACTCTCCTGAGGAGTGGCATTACCAAAGTCCATATGGTAGTGTAACGCTTCCAAGTCTGCATTTATGATGGATAAGGCTCAGCAATCCACACACTCCATGCCACAATAATATTTGAGCATGAATCATGTTAGAGCATTTTTTTTTCTCCTTTTTTGCTTGTTGATGAAATCACTGTTGGCCTTGACCCTAAGCTGCTCCATGGGTACTTTACAATGGCTAAACCTGCACGTCTATGCCCAGTTTTCTATCAAGTGAACATTTAAAAAGCAGTTGAGGCCAGGTGTATTTTTCATCCTATTCATTGGGTTAGTATCTTACCGCATACAAATCCTCCATTTATGCAACTAACACAATACACTGACGAAGAGGGTAGAACTTTGATCATAAAGGGTGTATGGAGTGGAGATAGTAATAGGATGTATATATGCGGGGATATATATATCTATAACAGGGAGATTTAGGGGTGGTTTTAACTGCTGTATTAATCCCCCTCTAGCTACAGTGACTTCAAAACTTTTTAACATAGTACACTATATGGCCAAAGTTTTGTGGACACCTGACCATCACACCCATATGTGGTTCTTCCCCAAACTTTTACCTCAACATTGGAAGCACACAATTGTATAGGATGTCTTTGTGTGCTGTAGCATTACAATTTCCCTTCACTAGAGTGAAGAGGCCCAAACCTGCGCACAAAGCGAGGTCCATGAAGACATGGTTTGCCAATGTTGATGTGGAAGAACTCGAGTGACCTGCTCAGAACCCTGACCTCAGCCCCACTGAACACCTTTGGGATGAACTGGAATGCCGAATGCACCCCAGACCTCCTCATCCAACATCAGAGCCTGACCTCACTAATACTCTTGAGGCTGAAAGATCAAGAGAAATGCAGTTTAAAACTGCATATAAATATAGCAAATTTAACAAGCAATTGGTTGACCAATTGGGCAAGAGTAAAAACTCAGTTTGTAAGTAATTGAACTGATTGAACACCAGTGCTCTTTAGGCAGTGCTCTCCACAACCATCATCAGAACTTGATTCTTTTGTGAGAATGACATTCATTCCTCCAGTACAGTTCTAGAGACTCTAACCAAGGTACATTGAAGCTGTTCTAGTGGCTTGTGGTGGCCCAACACCTAAGACACTAAGTTGTTTATTCCTTTAATTTCTTGTTCACTAGTTTTCCTTTTCCACACTGCAAAGCATGTTTTTTTTTTGAATCACTGTCCAGACATGCACTTACAATAGTTCTATTTATAGCTCCAAAGAATCAGTGCAATTATCTCATGAAGGCACAATGTGCCACTGGGAGTGTTGCAATTATGAATAATGTCAGCACTTAAGAGATCCCATAGACAAGGTAAGTGCTAAGTGCGCTGATATATCATAACATGCTACATCTATGGGATAGTACAAGAAAAGACTTGCATCCTAAATTACAATCTACAGATTAAAGACCCACATACACATCTTTCACCTAAATGTCTCTCTTGGTGGTAGCTTAAATTGTAGTTTGCACCTTCACTTCCCTGTAAATATCTGATTTCTGTAAGAAGATATAAACACATGGATTAAGCAGAAGAATAATTCCCTCAATACCTTCTAAGTCATCTGCAATATAAGAATTTCAGTAGGGTTACATGTATTGTGTGTCCAACAAGAGCTCTTAAGTGATTGTGTCTGTGTTTAGCTGTAAATACACAGTACATTCCCAGTCTGTTTTAGTTCACTGGCTGCTTTCATAGTGCATGTAGAATGTATTACCAAAAAAAAAAACTTCAAGACACTTGTATTGCTGCAGTTTGCATTATTTATTCCACATACAAGTGTCTAGGGAAAATATTAAAGAACTAACTGTCCCTCAGCACATTCAATCAAATAAAGACAGATGACAGTACAACATAATTTTGAAAATTAGCACAAATGATAAAACATCAACTAATGATACAATACAACTCAGGAAGAAAACACCCTTTGAAAAGTTCACTGTTTTACCCACATTTTCAACAGTTTCTGCTCAGCAAGCACAGTCTGGGCTCACCACATCCCAACTGACACAACATTCAAGCCTTGAGACCCGACACACAACTGAATCTAACCGATTAAGTTACTAATAGTAGTTACTAAAAAAGGAGGGGTGCAAAAGGCAGATAGGCCAGCAGGGTAGCAGAAGCCAAAAACACAGGACTTGGGAGAAAAGGTCATACAATTAAGTAATACTGAGATAATGTAGTGAAAAGCATCAAGCTAAAAGTAAAGAAAAGTTGAGAAATAACATTCAAACAACAACCTGTTGTTATATTTCATTTAAACTGCTTTAAATGTTTAACAGTACATAACAAGCAAATATGAAATAGAGATGAACCAAGTTTGTAAACCATGTCCTTCTTTTTCCACTGTATCTAATTTATGGATCCTAGTAAAGTTCCTTTTGTAATTTGTTTAACGAAACAACTACATATGTTGCATTTGCTGTTGTTCAGCCATGTAACCCCGACCTTTCACCTTTTAACCTGTTGTAATGTAATATTTATTTCAATAAAAACAAAATGAATGATCCTCCCCATCACCCCACCACAAAAAAGCCACAATCAGAGATTAAATCAGATTAATGCTGTCCTATTCATGCACACATATGACAGCTGAACCAAGCATCAAGAGATCAGAAGTTATGCGTTTTGCGTTTGCTGTACAAATCCCCAATTGTGGCTTTATTTCATTGACTGAACTGGTGGTCAAGAAGAAGAAATGTAGTGACCGGAAAAGACTTTTCTACACAGGGTTCTGAAATGATGCCACCTGGAGTGATGCACACTAATAATACGCAGTAAAGCTTTTCTATATAATTCCCACTTTTCCAAAAACCCACCATGACTGAGTTTTTATTTTTCGGTTATAAAATCAGGTAAGTATTATGACTATGCTAAATACTTATGTTCTTAACTTGAGGATTTAGTAAATATGGCACAATTGCAAGCAGCCTTTCTAATTAAATGAGTTTCCTTATATACAACAAGAAAGATTAGTTTTAAAAAAACAAAGCATGATTGAAAATTGACATGGTTCATTCATTTGGTTTATTCAGCAGTTTCGTTAGGTTTCATTTCAACTGTATCAAACCCAAAAGAAAATATTCAGCGTAAACCAGAGCACCAGGAGGTAGCATGGCGCTCCTCCTCTTTCCCTGCCATCATGGACTGAGAGCAGCATGCAGTGCAGTGTGGCATGAGTCACTCCAGACGGCAGCAGTTACAGTGTAGCAGAACAATGCTCTCATCATAAAGCACGTGCGAGAGGGAGGGAGGAAGAGAGAGGGGGAGAGAGAGAGAGACTAAAAATGTGCAGAGAAATGAGTTAACATTTCAGTGTTGATGGGAATGTATAATGAAAGGCAGCGATTCTCCCAAATATGGTGGGGTACTACTGAGTAAATGTGTTGACCATGTATGTGTGTGCACTGAACATTACTTCATGTACAATGACACATAATCTCAAATTACTGTCCATCAATTGTATATGAATTTACAAAGCAAGGCATGAGACACCAATGTAGGTCTCAAGGTAGGTACAACGTCTTCACATTTTTGTACAGAGAGATGTGTATGCCTCTGTTTGCATGTGTGAATGTATGTGTGTGTGATAGGGGATGCTTATGGCTGTTTCCTGTGGGAGAATGGCAGGTCAGAGGTGAGAGGTCGTTGACTAAGGGTCACAGTAAGGTCAGATTCGGGGCAACTGCTTCTCAATGAATTCCTTCACGGCGGACATCTCCTGCATACAAACCCAGAGAGACAGAGTATTAACAGAAGTATTAACATATACAGCATATTACTACAAAATACTTCCAAAACTGCTGTGACTCGACGCACCTGAGTGGGTTACAGACTTCCTGGAGTTGTTGCATTAACACACTAAATATTAACTTGAAATGATTTGAATGCTCTATGTACTGCTCCCTACATTCTCAAAAGAAGAAAGGTATTAAACTATACATTGCCTTGTTGTTGGGGTATTACCTTTATTCTTTGTAACCTTATATGCACCTTTCTAGGCAAAAGATACATGCTAAAGGTACAAAAGGTGCACTCTTAAGGGTACCACTGTGGCCATAAAGAATGGTACAGCTTACAAAGTGTACAAATGGCAAAGTGCATTACATGTTTTCTTAACCTGCTGGGTTACTTTGTTTGGACATGAACCTTTTCCAGTATATTGTGGGATTTTATGAGTGCACTGGATATTCTCCACTGGACTTTCATACATGACTACAAATGGCAAAACTCCCAACATAGTGCACTGTGCAGTCAATAAAGAGTCCTGTTGGACAAACAGTATATGTATATGTAGTATATGTGTGTAACTGGATGATAAACCAATAGCTTACATGAGAATCAAATAACACCACACTGTGTTTAAAATTGATAAAGCTCTTTAAAGTGGTAGATCTGCTAGTGTACAGTAAAGTGCACATCACACGAGAAGACTGACCTGAGGGCAGGAGCTGTGCATGAGGCCTGGGTAGGTGCGGAAGGTGACTTTCTGTGGGGACACAATGGTCTTAAGCTTCTCGGATGTCATGGCCCCAAATTGTGGTGGAATCATTGGGTCCATCTCACCATGACATTGCAGAATGGGGATATCCTTGTTCGCGCTGCCACTCGCTGCCTAATGAAGCAACAACATAAACTCATCCACATGACTGCTCGCATGGGCCAAATTAAGGCTTCATCTAAACAACTAGGGAAGTCAGATTTGCTCTTTAAACACCTGTGTTTAGATGCAATCAACTGCTGAAATGGGGCAACTATATAAGGATGTGATTAAATTTGAACAACGCGTTAAACAGCAGATCCATTTGGGCTCCCGAGTGGTGCAACAGAAAAGCATTCACCCCATCGTCGGGAGATCAAGAGTTTGAATACAAAAAATACCACAGCCATCCATGGTCCAAGAGAGCAAACTTTGACATGGGAGAGAGAGCATGGCCATCACAGCGACAGTATTCATGTTTAATCTGATCAGATTCACGGGTTTAGACAAGCTAGAGTACACAAGATTAAAATGCATGAATGGCTCTCCATGAGAACAAAAAGGATTTTACATTTTGATTTGAATCTGGATATATGACTACACACAAATACACATTAATGAAACATGTCAAAACTCATCACAAGCACACTTTTTCCTCACACACAAACGCATTCTTTAAGCTCACACCTGTGGAAAGGTCTTATGAAGTGGTAACCAACAGCTTAGAGCAACTACACCCGCTAGCTTCTGCTGACAGGTGAGAGCGGTGTACAGTGATAGAGCTCCACCCTAGTGAAACAAAAAAAAGCAAAAAGACTCTTTTACACATATTCCTAATAAAATAAGACACTAGTAGATATTGGATGCAAATTAACACAAAAAACAGATGTAAAATTCCGACCCTTTATAGCAAAGTTCTGGCACAGACAGGTTTGTCTCACCTGAGAGAATCCGCCAAGGAGGATACGATTAGGAGGTATACCATTTTTTGCCTCGTGGTCAATAATGGCCTTGACTTTAGAAGAAGGGAAAAACCAGTCCTTGGTCAGAATACTGTATCATCAAATAATCTCGTCTTATTTTACAGCAACTCTATGAACATGTTCCTGACACTGTTCAACTCAGAAACTGTGATGTTTAAGGGGCATCAAATGCTAATCTACTGAGTTTTAAACAATAAGAAAAGCTTAATGATTGGTCTTTGTCACATGAAGGAGATTTTTTTTTTTTTTTTTTTAAACTTTAATTTGTTACTTACTGTTTTCTGCTGCTCTCTTAATGCCGGCCTCATCCTCTGGAGCTTCTGGGGTTAGGCCCATCAGGTCAAACCTGAAAAAAGAAAAAAAAAAAAAATCCTGTTATTGCACACAAATCAAAATATGCTATTCTATACAATGAATTCTATAGAAATATTCAAACCTGACTGTTATTAAGAATACACAATGTCTTACCATGAGGGCATGGTCATTTTCATATTGAGTGTAACCGGGATTCTGGGTCTATAGGAATAAACAAATGACTTAATGAATTTGTAAATAATAGGAAATATTTAAAATACTCCATCAAAGTGCACTCATATTTACAAATATTAAAGCTTAATTCCAGTCATTAAGAATTAAGATTTTTTTTTTTTTTTTTTTTTAAAGAAATTCAATCCACCATGTGTTATGAAGAGTATCAATTTGTCAGATGTTTTGATTCCTGTTTAAATAGAACTGAAATGACTCATTTTATTTTCATTCATTCATCTACCTGGAAACACTGGCTGTGATCCAGCAATACACTCCGGATGTGATGCCAGTTTATCGCATGCACACATTCACTCACTAATTCACAATAGATTTTATTTTAAAAACTCTCAGACTAAGTCTTGAGCAGATTTTGTAAAACTAACACACCATGACATTAAAAACATTTACAAATAATAAATAAATAATTAACTTTCAAATTAATCAAAGCCCAGTGACGCCGGACCATTTCAGATACCTACGCATGTGGGCAGATGTACTTTATGTAGGGCAGCCTAATGGATGTCATGGCATCAGCCCAGCCATGCCTAAACAAAACAACAAGTGAAAACATTAGAAACACAACTGGCCAGAAATGTACGATACCAATAGTTTAACGATTAAACTAAGTGTAAAGGAATGGTTTAGGTAAAGAAGTGGGCGATAGTTTCAGTGTACAGTTTGCATTAGGGGTGAAACGGATCGTAGATGATCCGTGATCCGTACGGACCAGGCCCCACGGTCCGGCACGCATGTGATTCGCGGATTAACTGTTAAGTTTAACCATCACAGAGTGAAGGTTTATCATTTGCTGGTGTCTTGTCTTGCCAGTTTACACATTCAAGCAATTTTAAACCATTCACGTGGAAGAGAACTCGAATCGGGACTCGCGCGCTGTTTTCTCGCGCACACGCAGAGAGAGAGAGGCGCGATTCAGAGCGCGTGAACACCGAACTGATTCCACTTTTCATGCCTCTTTGCGCTTGAATGGACACATACACACAAAGTTATGTTAAAATACCCGTTTTGGCAAGTATTCT
>CM075025.1:12217048-12230098 GCA_037576675.1 Pangasius sanitwongsei | reverse complement strand
GGGGGGGAGGTGGGGGGAAAAACACACACAAAAAAAAAAAAATATAAAAAAAAAGAAAAAAAAAAATTAATTTTTTAATTTATAAAAAAAAAAAAAAAAAAAAAAAAAAAAAAAAAAAAAAAAAAAAAAAAAAAAAAAAAAAAAAACCACAACCTACATTTATAGCAAATAGAAATGTTCCACAATTTTCACTCAATTCCTTAAACAAAACAAGTAGTTCCTTGAAAAAAAAAACATTGCAATATATATGTTTCACTGAGTGATTACATTTCCATGATCAATAGGAAAGTTAAATGATTATTATTTTATTATTATTTAAACATCATAAATTTCTACCAACAATTAACTAGTATAAAAATTGCAAAATGCTGTTGTTAAAAACTGAAATGCACCATATTATCAAGTCAAGAATCATTCCAGTCCAAGTCACTGAGTTTAACAGAAAGGTAGTTTAACTTAATCATTTTACTGGTAAAATTCCCTGTATTATACTACTTCACCTATTCCAGGGCTGCTATTATTATTATTATTATTATTATTATTATTATTATTTCTTACTGATTACAAAATAAGCATTTTAAACAAATGAATTGACGAACAGTCTGTCAGGATTAGCAATATACCTGCTTTAACACTATATGAATGCAATATACAGCTTACTTGCCCATCAGTGTGGGCATTCATTTATGTACTGATGAAGAAATCAGAACTTACCCAGTATCACCCAGACCATGAAGGAAGATCACCTGTAGTGAAAAAAAAAAAAAAGAGTGAAATGTGTAATGGCGAAAAGGTCTTGGGAGTTCTGTCAGGTTAGTCTCTGATAGAAACACTTGTCCTTCAGCTACTGAAGGCTGTTTGTTTAAATTTCCCCATTTTATCCAAAGATGTTACTTTAGTTAAAGCCAGTTAAATGAATAATTAATGAATAAATGTGCATGAACTAATAGTCCATAAAATGTATCAAATGAAACCTGAATAATGTTTTAAAAAAAAAGTAGCACCACTAAGAATTTGTTGTTCTTTTCCTCAAATCAGCCAAAATGTTTCACTCCAGATTGAACAGTCAGATCACAAAGATACTGTATTCCTGAACCACATGGGTCTATGCGAGAAAACCGTTTTTTGCTTTCAGTCTCTCACCGCAGCGGTCTCCTTCTCCGTCCCAGACACAGTCACAGCCTCGGCGAGCAGCGGCACAGACATGTTGTTGCCACACATACACTGGAAGGGTGCTTTCACCAGAAAACAGATAGTGTTAAATTCCAGTTAATAAAGCTCTGACATCATGTAGGGTGATAGAAAGCAGAAACACTTCCATTCCATTTACTCAGCAGATTGGGAATGAATTAACTGAGTCCATGAAGAGAACTGCTTCCGTAATTAGTGTTCATCATAACTATTTAAACAGGTAAGAGAAATACAATACTTAGCAAAGTGCTAATAAGTAAAGCAGAAAGCAGTTAATGTGTAAACCTTGGACGTGAATCATTAGGCTTATGGACCAGTCATACGTACAGTTACACAAGCACAAGCAAGTCTTCAGGATGTAAATCCATCATGGAAATAAGCTGATTGTTTTGACTGCCTAAGCCATTAAAGCTTACCCGTTTTGTCTAAAGACACTAGCAGCCAAGAAGAACTGAGCTAAAATATCCACTAAGAGGTGACTACTCACAAAATATGAAGTAAATATGTCTGAGGAATCACTGCCATTTCATTTTGTGTCTCAAGTACTCTGAATATCTTTTTGATAACCAAGTTTCTTAAACTGGGATTATCGCCAGCCTTTTCAGGCACATAAAAGCCACACAAAGGAGACTATATGCCACGTTAACGGCTTTTAATTCTGAGAGCAGCACAAACATGTCTGTGAGCTGCTTTGGTCACATCTCTGCCATCACGAGACTTCAGCTGACTTGAATTAGATTCAACAAGACAAGCCGCCTATTATGCATCTGAAGAATAAAAATGAGCAGAAACAGCAGGTTGCCCAATATAAAAATATGTATAAAAAAATAACTTTAAAGTAATAAGGTTATATCAAGGAAATGTAACCCTGGTGCTACACATGCGGATCTTATAATAATAAAAGATACTCACAAACTGAAATGGGGAAGATTGCTTACTTACTTCCTTACTTTCACTGCTAGTGTTACTTTCTATAGTGGTATAAAACTTCTCAGCAGATTTCAGAGGTCTTATCTAAACACCTGTCGTTGCAGTTCTTATCAGGTGACTGGCTAGCCCTTTCCAAGTTTTACATTTTTTTTTATTATCGTCATTAACATTATCATGAAAAGCAGAAGCACTAAGCACTAGGGTATGTGATGTGCGTGATATGAATCATTTGGATCTTATAATATTGTTTTTATGGTCATGAAAAGCAAAATCTTTCAGTGTGATTTAAATCAGAGAAGGTGTCTTAGTGAAGATTTACAACCTTATTGCTTTTTATTTTCCCCCTTTTTAAATTCTCATTTCAGACTTTCCCAGATCTGGAACTAAATTTCATACTATTCCAGGAAGGCTGTTTTATCAACGAAAGTGAAAGGCAACTCCAGTCTCTTCACCAGTGCAACAAAAGAAACCAAGAATCAGGACAACACACATGAGCAATTACTGATCACTCCCAAACAGCACAGTGCATCATTTTAGAGCATATATTATTACAGCATAATCTCTTATACCAGATGGACTTCTGGGCCACCTAGACAGTCACTACACTGTGCACCACATGCCACAATATGGCTACTGATCACCAATATGACATTCTTAATGATCAGCAAATAAAGAGCGACCGTGTGTGGCGCTTTGAGTCTTCCTTCATTTGCTATTCAAACTAAGAGGAAGAAGGGTGGACATGGAAAACAACGGGGGTGGGGAGAAGTCATCAACCCGGCTCATTTTAACCCGCTCTGTCTCTACAGCTAACCGGCTTCATTGCTCAGTTAGGAAGCTAGCTATCTTTCCGCAAATAAGCAGCTTAATCCTGCTTAACCAGCCAGCTCCATATTGTCCCAGTGAGCCCATACAGCTTCATACATGCAGCTAGCTGGCTGTATTGTCTGGCTAATCCCGCTCCCTTCCTCACTACACTGCATTAGCTGCCCTGGGAGCCGAGCTATCGCCTCTTAGCAACACACTGCTGCGTCGTGAACTGCTTATTAAAACGACGACAACATTTCTTGTTTACAAGGAATAAAAGACTAAATACAAATGAAGGCCCAGTGCTGTAAATTCATACACTCACCGCTTGCTATCCCAGGTCACAACGGAACTTCCGCTGCTTGTGCCGGAGATGGGCGGGGAATACTCACCGTGACGTCACCTACAGCGCGCGCACCCCCCTCCCCCCCCGCTCCCCCTTTGTAGAAAACATTTTAACAATTTTTTTTTGTTTTTTTTTAAACCATTGTAACTAATACAAAAACATTTATATACAAACTAATTGTAGATATTCTAAACATTTTTCCTAAACCACATGTTGTAGTATGTAGTATAGCCTAATGTAGTAACTCAAACATAGAAGTCTTAAATTTAAAAAAAGTTTTTTTTCTGGGCAAGTTCTTATCTAGTTTTCATCATTCGTTCACCTTCAGTAACCGTTTTATCCAGATCAGGGTTGAGGTGGATCCTGGAAACATCGGGGAACGCTGGGGGTGAGGAGGGAATACACCCTGGACTGGAGACACCTGTCCATCGCAAGGCACCATGCACACACATTCACATCTAACTAACCACTCACACATAACTAATTCACCTACCAGCATGTTTCTGGGATGGAGGAGGAAACCCACGCAGACATGGGGAGAATATACACAAAGCCTGAATCAGGGACCTTGGAGCTGTGAGGCAGAAACCCTTTGCCTATTTTTTTTTTTTTTTGTCTATAATACCTTCTAGATATCGTTGTGAATTAAACCCATACCAAACAGACCAATGAGGCATGAATTCCACTTTCAGCTTTCTTTTCATACATACTTGTCTTTTAGGGTGCATCAAATACCATCTGCATTCATTCAAAGAGGACAAATGTTTTTTCATCTCTGAATATTTATTGGCACACAAAAAGTTTCAACTGAACAAACCTCCATGAGCAATCACCATTCCTACTCCTAATGTATTTGTGATAGAATTAATCTCTCAGTATTATCAAAATTCATCCACACCTATTCTCTCTCTCAACACGGACAAATCAAGCTTACATGATTCATCATGAAATGAAGTGTGTCTGCGGAGTAATGGCTTCCAATTTATGATCTGCTGGATTTGCTGCTGCCTCATAGTTACAGATTGTCACCTCATGTCTGTGAGCCTGCAAACAAAACAGACGGCAATTATTCAATCATTTTTAAACCATATTTATTACCACATTAACGCTCTTTGTTTGAACACCTGTCATTTACTTGTTCTCATGTATGTTAAAACATATAGGATGCAGTACTGTAAATGATTTGTCTCCATAAATGAGCTCCCTATGTGATGCAAGTGCTTGTAAAAGAAAATGGATGGTGTTTGACACCAACAATGGTACATGTAAAATAGCCCTTTCAGAGAAAAATACGTTATAACTGACAAGAGCACATAATTTTAGAGGCTGGTTTGACCCACATAAGATGATACATGATTCCTACTTGGAATATTTGGCTTTGGTATATTTTTGGATGGAAGCACCAAAAACTATCACTGATTCTTCCTTAAGGCATCTCCTAGACCCCAGTGAATACCTCAGTATATTCTCCCCGAAGTCCAATGTAGTAGACACGAGTAGAATCAGCCCCAAAGTTTCGAGGAATATGAATAGACAAGTGTTGGACATTAGAAAAGCGTGCAATCCTGTATAAAAAAAAAAAAAGACTCAAAATTGGCTATCACACAGAACAGGAGTAAAAATACTATAAGTCTGTGTATTATCTTCACAAACTGTGTGTATATATATTACACTCAGAAACATACTTAGCTGGATACTCAAGTTCAGCCAGTGGATCCCTGTTAAGACGAAATGCTTGCTCTGGCTCTCTGCTTACATCATCAAATGACATTTGCGGGATGTTCTTGTATCTGCACAAACAGACATATTAAAATCCACATTAACAATACAGAAATCGACAATACAGAAATCGACTGCCAGACGAAACTCATTTAAATTATACTTCACTTACAGCCTCATTTCAGCTGGATGAGACTCATCATCCTCTCCAGAAAGGATAATTCCTTTCAGCTTTACACTTCCAGTAAACCTGACAAAACAACCAAGAAGACCAGAAATCAAGACAAAAACATACATATTGGACATAAACTATATGAGTGCAGCACTTATGTTAGCGAGAGCAGAATCACTGTCTCACGGGATATTGAACAGGAGTTCCTCATCAGCGTCGCTCTCTACAAACTAGAAATAACAAAAATTATAATAGGTTAATCGGCTAAACTATTACACCAACTATATTTTGTAACAAACATGCTGAATGGCTTTTTAAAAACCATCAGATCATGGTGGTTTTCTTTTAATGTCACTCAGCAAATAGTGTGTGGAATAACTGTCCTAACAAACCTAAACCTTTTTTACTCCTTTGACTGATTTTACTGATATTAATCAAGCACCATTTTGCACAGCCATGTGCATGTTTAAGAAGAGGTATTATTGGTGTAGTGAACTCGACAAGCCTTCTCTACTATGCTAGCGTCTGACTGGCAGACTGGGTCATGTCTGAAACCACACCTTATTCACTGCATAGTGCAGTATTTTAGGTGACAGTCAAGTTGATTGGATGTCAGTGTGAGGAGTCACATACTGCTTCCTAATTCAGTAATGAATTGTCAAGTATGGAAACAGAATACAACCACAGGTAATGTTTCCATATTTGACATATTTTGAGTACGTTTAGTTTAGGTGGCGTACTATTTTGGCTTAAGGCAAGACACTGAAGGTAGAAATTACAATTTTGGTCATGTCAATAATAGATAAGGGATTTGGATAAATTACATCTATAATGTCTTCTCTTAAATTGTAGCAATAAATATCAAATATCAAAAATATCAAAACTCAGAAGAAACATATTGATTTCTCTGTTTTTTTCTACTTGCAACCACAACATTATCTAAGCTTGGCATTTTTTTTTTTTGCCCATTTTTCAAAATTACATCATGTCAAATTATATTATGTCCCTGAACTTGTTTCGTTTTATTTATTTACTGATTAACACACACACACTATATATATATGTATGTATGTATGTATGTATATATGTATGTATGTATGTATGTATGTATGTATGTATGTATGTGTGTGCGTGTGTGCGTGTTAATCAGCGCATGGTATTTATTTGATTAAACAACAAAAAAACGATATCCCAACTAACTTTTCTGAAACTGCTTTTCTGTTGAGAGCATCTTCTCAGTGAAATAAATATTTTAATTCCAACAACATCAAAAGACTACATTTTTGGTTTTTTATCAAAGTCCGCTTAAATTGGCTTGAGAGCCATGATTTGATTTTGTATGTTGCCATATTTACTTTTGAAACAGGAAGTCAGGGTGACAGTGTTGAAGTGCAAGACTGATTTACACAACAGCATATAGTGTTCGAGATATGCTCCACCCCGCCAAATCCAAACACACTCGATAGTACCTTAGTGAACTAGCTAAATATGGAGCACAGCGAAACTTTAACCAGAGCCTTTTTCAACTGTTGAGGATTTCTCACCACCACCTTCATTAAGACATGTCGACTTTGACAAGGACATGTCGTTTTTTTTTTGTTCTCGATCAGTTTGAGGTAGCTAGACTTTCAGGCATGAAACAGCCCCAAGCTGGTAAAACACTCCTCTGAAAAGAGCCTGTCACATAACAGTGAACTTGCACAAATTCCACCCTCTTTGAAATGAATAAACTCCAATAATTTTTCTCAACCAAAGGACGGTTGGAAAGAGGAATAGTGTGCAGGAAGATGCACAGCCAGAAATGCACAGATGAACCATGCTTGCTGCCCACAGGGCAGGCCATATACAGTTTATCAAGAGAGCATTTAATTGGACAAACACAAAACTAGTACAGCATGACTCATCAAAAAAAATAATAATAATAATAATAATTTCAATTAAATTCAATTCAATTTTATTTGTATAGCGCTTTTAACAATGGACACTGTTACAAAGCAGCTTTGCAGCAATAATAATAATATTAATAATATTAATAATAATAATTTCCCCAAATGTGCTGAACTATAAAATTAAAATGAGAATATCTCAAAAACAATTGTTTCCTATTTGTTTTCTAGATTTGCCATAAAACTAAGGGACAATATTAAAAGCTCCGAAACACCAATTTGATTTCAGGGGCTATACAAATGTACATGTATTTAGTTAGACAAAGCCTTGTTTGCTTTAATAAATGTAAATCTAAGAATAACAGCAGTCAAGTGATTAAGAGTGATTGTGATATGTATTGTTTGAAAGGCAATACCCCTTTCACCTGTAGTGTCTTGCCTTAAATTCAGTCCCTGTAACAGAGGGGCAAATAAAGCTCCTGATCCTGCAGGGTTGGGTTGAGATGACACAGCTCTGGAGACAGCACTGGCAGCTTTGGCTATTTCCTGTTCTAAAGCACCTGATCCAGCAACTTTTCACATTATCAAGTTCTTCATGGAGTAAGCATGGTGTTAAGGCAAGTCAGTCACGTACCTTTTCTCTGTCTGTGCGCTGATCCCACGGTTTGAACACCAGTTTGCCGTCTCCATCGCGGCTCTCATTCAGACACTGCAGCTTGTCGATGTCGATGCGTCGGTACAGTCCATACTCCACACCGCGTTCAGCAGGTTCATGATCATCCTCACAACACCCGTGCCCATGCCCATGTCCATGTCCATGCCCGTGTCCAGACATAGCATATGGTCTGTCAAATCAGTATAAAAAAAGTACTTTTACACTCTGAAATCAGAACTTAACCACTTACTGAAACAGTTCATTAACCTGTGCTGCGATACCTTTTAACCCACGTACAATAATGAAATGCGCAAAACTCCCCAAAATATCAAGAATCTATTGCTTCTCTGATTGGACAGCGAGAAAGCGAGCGTAACCAATCGCGAGCAGCGTTTATAGTCGCCTAACTTATACGTGGAGTGACGTCATATTGTGCGCCACCGTGCTGCGTTCAGCGTTACGTTATTCAGCAGTGTGTTAGAAAAGAAACGCAAATACGCACCTCTGTATGCATTTTATAGCTGTTACCCTCACTACAAAACCTGGACTATTTAATATCGTCACTAAAATCTAATAATATTTTGATTTGCACGAGAATTACTGGTTTAATCATAGGTTGTGCTACTGACAAAAAGGGTTGACTTCATGACACAAAAACATAATAAGGGGGAAACGTACATTTTATTAAAAATGTCCATATAACATTTATTAAAATGCATTAAAATTATTATTTTGATCATCGTCCTCAAATTCCATTTGCCCAAGTTAATGAAACCAGAGCCATGGATTTAAAATAAATAGTCGAGTGGATGTGTGGGGTCCTCATCATCGACCCAATCCCTCTGACGCTCTCCCCATATGGTTTTAACCTACACATGATTGTGAATGAGCTCAGACTGAAACAACAAACACTTACAATCACACTGTTATGGATGTTCTGTCCTTATTAGGAGCAAAATGCAGATAATTTTTGTTTGCAACAGTAATTAAATAACCAAAATAAAAACAGATAAAATCCAATGTCCCATTGTAGTGTACTGTACTGTACAGTGTGTAATTCTTCTGAAAGAGAGAAACATGACCACATCCTATGGCAAAAAGTCTTTGTGTTTGTTTCTTTGTTTTCCAGTGATCTGCATATCCACAATTAGAATTACAAAAGGAAAAAAGAGGATCGAGGGCATTGCAGCTTTAAGCATTATTTTTAACATGAGAATGGACTCTATACTCATGACACAAAAGCTTTTTCTGTTCTTCCTTCACCGCCGAGAAAACCTGTTCTTAAAGGCTTTGATAGTTTTAGCCATCATAGGGGCAATTTCTGTGGGGGAAAAAAAAGGAAGATATTTAAAGACTCCACTCAAACTAAAAAGACTTTATAAACAATCACTGAAATGATGAAAGCATCATTACCGATAATATCTCTGTATTGCTTTTTGATTACTCACTTTTGACCTGTGGTTTGTCTCTAGAACTATGGCCAGCACTGCTGCTTGGAGCATGAGAATGAGATGGCTCAGGAGGACTGCTGTAGGAAGACTGGCCACCATCACTCGACTGACTGTGGGAGCTATGTGGAATTGGTGATCTGATTCTGAAATCAATATATACATACTGCAATGACATACTTGAAAAAAGTGACATCTAATTTAGTGTACAGTACTCAATAACATTCATATTAGTGTACACTTATCTATAATAAATCCAACACAAATCCATAATGCATCTTAAATTATCAACAGTTTTAAAACAGCAAATTTAAACGTCTTTACTTTAGCAGAGCTTGGGTTATTTGACCAATAGCATGCAGTCAGAAGGCCCAAATGATAATATGAATGTGTCCTTAACTATATATGATACCATAGATGCCAGTTCAAGCACCCTTAATATATCATTCTTAATTTTGGCCAGTGTAAACATACACACTGAACACTGTGGTTTGGTAAGGTCGACCCCTGTTGGAGCATAACACCTGAGGTATTTTGCAGTGATCACGAAAGGCATTCTCACACTAACAGACAGTGATGCACTGAATGGATGCCAATTATACACTATTATTTCAGGGAAGAATTTTATTTTCAGCATCTGATTTTGGTACAAAATACATTTGCTCTGTCAATGTAGAAGGATAAGACAAGCTTCTGGCAATATAAATGTTATACATCGGCTGTGATATGATTGTTGTATGGATTCACAGTTCTGTAGGCTATTATGAGCAAGACCAATGAAGTTGGCACCCACACAAGATATGTACATTCAGTATGTGCATCTGCGTTTACTCACTTGACTGGAATGGGAGCCGCAGCACTAACACTGGTGCTGGTAGAGCCGTTTTTAGTGCCAAACTTCTCCTGCCTCCTCCGAACGTCACGAGGGGGCTTAGCAACAGAGTTCACGTAAGCCATCTTTACTTGCCGACCTGTTATGGGAACACACAGGTAATTTTATCATTTGCTGTCAGTTAATTTACCCTTTATACACTCACTGCCCACTTTATTAGGAACACCTGTACACTTGCACATTAATGCAGTTTTCTAATCAGCCAATCATGTAGCAGCAGCGCAATGCAAAAAATCATGCAGATACAGGTCAAGAGCTTAGGTTAATGTTTACATCAAACATCAGGATGAAGAAAAAGTGTAATCTCTATGGCTTTGATCGTGGAATGGATGTTGGTATTTCATAAACTGCTGATCTCCTGGGAATTTCACATAGCCTTTCAATAGACTTTAGAATTTACACTGAATGGTGCGAAAACAGAAAAAAAAAAAAAGTTAGTGACAGTTCTGTAGGTGGAAATGCCTTGTCGATATCAGAGGTCAAAGGAGATTGGCCAGATTGGTTCGAGCTGCCAGGAAGGATATAGTAACTCAAATAATCACTCTTTACAACCGTGGTGAGCAGAAAGGCATCTTAGCATGCACTACATATGTGTGAGGTGCATGGGCTACAACAGCAAAAGACCACATTGGATTCCACTCCTATCAGCCAAGAACAGTAATCTAAGGTCATCATGGGCACAGGCTCATCAGAACCGGACAGCTTATTAACCGGGGGGGGGAATCAACACCTGGTCTTTTTTCAGTCTTCAACTGACTAGTTTGGGTGAGTCTGTGCCCATGATAGCCTCAGATTCGTGTTCTTGGCTGACAGCAGTGGAACCTGATGTGGTTTTCTGTTGTTGTAGCCTATCCACCTCAAAGTTTGATGTGTTGTGTGTTTTGAGATGCTTTTCTGCTCACCAGGGTTGTAAAGAGTGCTTATTTGAGCTACTTTAGACTTCCTGTCAGCCAGTCTGGTCATTCTCCTCTGATCTCTATCATCAACAAGGTGTTTCAGCCTGCAGACCTTCTGCTCACAGGATGTTTTTTGTTTTTCGCACCACTCTGTGTAAACTCTAGAGACTATTGTGTGTGAAAATCCCAGGAGATCAGCAGTTTCTGATCTCAAACCAACCCGTCTGGCACCAACAACCATGCCATGGTTGAAGTCACAGAGATCACATTTTTCCCCATTCAGATGTTTGATGTGAACATTAACTCAAGCTCTTACATGAACTTTTGCACTGCTCTGCTTCCACACGATTGGCTGATTAGATAACTGCATGAATGCGCAGTTGTACAGGTGTTCCTAATAAAGTGGAGGGTGAGTGTAATTGTCGTGAAAACAACTGCATATGGTTTAGCTACAGAAAATTTCTTTAATGCTATGATATCTCCTAAACGAAAGTAATCACAAGTACAAAGCAGAATCAGTACACGGTTTCCCCATTTTCTTCAGTAAGACCCATGCGGAAAAAGGAAGTGTGACTACCTTTGGGTTTATTGGCATGGGCAGAGCTGATATTCTGCGTGAGCTTGCGCAGGCGCTCCTCCCGTTCATCGTGTAGGCGCAGATACAGCTCTCTCCAAGACTCATACTCCTGAGGAGACTCGCGCTTAAAGTCCCGCTGGCAGTGCCGCATCCACAGCTCATCTGATTCCTCTATAAAAGACTTGAGGAAGTGTGGACAACGTTATTGTCATAATCATTAACCCGTTTCCTGCGTCTCCAAAAATCATCATGCATATTTGGTTGTTTATGAGTGTATGTGTGAACATGCCTTTGTGTATATGCATACCTGGTTACACTGTTCAATGCGGTACAACTGTTCTGGAGTACATCTTTCCAAAACTGGTTCCAAAATCTCATAAGGCACACCACCAACTTCATCAATTGCTAAAGAAGAAAACACTTTGGGAGTAAAGGCTGATCCTCTTAACCAGTTACTGTGATGAAGCGTGAGATTTTGTGCAGAACACTCAATTTCAGATTGGCAGACTATTCTCAACCCACCAGTGAGACGTTTACAAAAAAGAAGTGTGCCTCAGGACCAAAAAGTTGCACACAACAGACATTTTCAGTCTCGTGATTTTGGTAAAAAGAGAGGAAGCATATAGCCAGTAACACCCTAACTTAATTAAGAGATCTGATTTCAGACCACAGCCCAGGCACTTTCGTTTTCTGTTGGCTTACACTTCTGATGTTTGTGAATTTGCATGGTGCAAGTTCATCTACAACAGCTTGGCATGAAGTTAAATTAACCGTTACCAAATTCCTTGCTAGACGTAACTTTTATTAATTTTAAATTTTGGAAACAAGTTTGTTAGAAAATACTGTTGGTGGGTACAAGCAGAAATAAAAATGCGAGTTGTCATGAACTGTCTGAAGAAGCAGGCAGGCACACTTTCTGCAGGAGTTGATGGGTGCAAGAGTAAAGCAACAAAAGCATGGCAGGGTCATGGTTTTGCTGAGAACGGTGATCTAAACAAATAATATCTGGTCAGTGCTGGTCCTTCCGTGGTCCGTTTTCATTTACAGAGGGAGTATGGGGTGCTGACAAACTGTCCATAGAAGCTGATGGCCTACAGTTCACCTCTTTAAAAGTGTACCTGTTAAAGTGGTTAAGGATTCTAAGTTTAAGCTAGGCATATCTTTAAAAAAAGGTGTTTTCTGAGGGTATATGTAAACAAACAAAACCTAACCCTTACTATCTTTTTATGCGACACCTCTCAATATAGTACAGATGCTGACCCTGCCTCCTCCCTTCACTACATCAGAAGCAGAATATGGCACTACTAATTTTAATGAATTAGGAAAGGGGGGGGGGGGGGGGAAAAATCTATATAGTTTAAAAAAAAACAAAAAAATTTGAAAAAAACGATAGGTGTGAGGCCAGCAAACCAAAAATTTTTTAAAGATGTAAATGTGGCCGAATTTTAAAATGCCAAACACCCGACGACGCAGGTGTGTGGGTTAGAGGAGGAAACCAGAAAAACAGAAGCAACACAGGAGAACCAGGACG
>CM075025.1:12202313-12216948 GCA_037576675.1 Pangasius sanitwongsei | reverse complement strand
CCCCCCCCCCCCCCCCCCCCCCCCCCCCCCCCCCCCCACCCCCCCCCCACCCCCCCACCCCACCCACAGCCCCACCCCCCCCCCGCGCGGGGGGGGGCGCCCCCCCCCCACTACTCTGATTGTCTTTCATATCTACACTAACATGTGCTTCCTCCGAGACGTGTGAAGCCAGCCAACCACATCTTTTTGAACTGCTGCTCATGCTGTGTCACAAGGCACTCAGGGGAAAGCGCAATCTGCCCTCTTGCACATACATGAGCTCAAAGACGCTCAAGATTGGCTAGTGTTGCTGTAATTGACAGGGGAGAAAGCAAGCCTCCCTCCCACCCAAAGAGCATGGCCAATTTTGTCCCCTTGGCTCTTGGCCACATTTGGCTGTGACATCATTGAGAGTCAAACTCGCAATAGGACAAAGACTTTTCTGCTGCACCTCTGTTTCGGTGAAGACCATAAGGCATGTTTGTAAATCCCTCTGACTAAGGGCATCTGCCAGTACTGTAATTGAAAATGACAGATTATCTAACTCGAGTTCTCTAAAGAGGGTAAGAAAAAAAAACTACTACTGATCAAACTGCACATTTGTTCAAACATTTAAAACTAAACTCCTCTTGCATCACCAGGTTTTGAAAACTGAGACAATCAGCAAATTATTTTTCCACACGCAGCCTATGCTTTTTCCACACTGGCGGCTGAGGTTGGAGCAGTGCTATGTCATCATTACATATTTACTGTAGTGAAGCAGCAAACTGAAAAGCAGCTACCAGGTGCAGTTTATTTGAATGCAGTTTTGCAAACTGTATCTCAATTTCAAGTGAAAAAGTGTAGCTATACCCCTGTAAACAGTGCACTGCTAACAGGATGCCAGTGTGGTTTCATTTTTTACTGTCATCATGACTCAGTATTAGTACCACTGCAGTGTCATAGTAACTGTATTTAAAAAAAATAAATAATAACATGTTGAAAAGTGTACTGCAAGACGGAGCATTTTCCCCTTCACAGGTGTACAAAATGAGCCCATTTGTGCCATGTCACATGAAGTGTTTTTTTTTTTTTCCTCATTGGTTGCACTTTGGGAGGCCAGCTGGAAACAGGGTCAAAGCTGTAATTAATATAACTTTTAGAGCAGTCGCACAGAGTAGAATATGAGCAAACCACAATGGCCTATGTGGCAGTGCTTCTTGGTAAAGTTACATGTACTCTCTCCACAGGGAAATCACATGGCTTCAGCAGTGCAAAGTCATCTGTAGACATCCTAAGCCTCTCAGAGTTAAATTCTAACCATGGGCCTAAAATGTGTGCCACATGTGTGTATTTTTCAGAATGTTACTCACAATCAATATGGTTCTGCAGAACTCTAATGCACTGCTCATATAGGGTCATCATCTTGGGCAAGCACGAGGTCTTTGAGCCAGAGTACACCACCATTTTGGAGTTGAAACGCCGTCCAGTAAAGCCAGCATCCTCTTCCTCATATGCTATGGGAACTAGAGGAAAAAGAAAGAAAAATCCTGATAACTGACAAGCAAATAAAGACAAAGATATTTTTCATTAAGATTTTTTTTTAGGCTGTACACATTCACTAGATTTAAGTTTTCATTGAATAAACATGATGATGAAACAAAATTGAAGACCCCAACCTTTGCGTCTCTGCGGGGACAGTGGCGTGACATCTATTGAGGGCAGGGGTCTGTAGTTGGGCTGAATCGCTGGCAACGGAATGTCAGGTAGAGTGGGAACCATATCAACTATCTGAGGGATAACCTGAAACATAAAAAAAAATAAATAAATAAATAAAAAGACGACATCAAATTTATATTCTAACACATAAAAAGCAAAGAAAGTTAGTGTTCTCTAGATAAAGTTATGATCAGTAGTGTTTCAAACATTACTCATGTTAGCTGATAACTATTTGCATAATGACCTCACCTTCCTGCGTTTCTCTGGTACTGTTGGTGTGGATACTGATGCGGTAGACGACTCGGGTCGTTTAAAGCTAGTTCCATTAGCTTTGCTGGACTTGGAGGATACTGAAGCAGCAGGGGTAACAGGCTGAGATGGTCGAGAGAGTTTCTTCTTTTTCTTACTGTGAGTAGGTTCATCATATGTGAGAAAGGATTCAAAAGACATGGTAGGCGCTTCAAAGGAATTCTCCTCATCATCATCTTGCTCGGGCTCTGGCTTATCTCTTTTTTCCCTGCCTGGAAACAGCCACAGAGTCAGGAACGTATTCTATTCTCATGCACCTCATATTATCAGATCTCTCTGTTCTGAATTACTATCGCTCCCTATACTTTACATAACAAATGTGACATTTGTGAAGGAAAAAACTAAGTCAAATTGCTGTTCAATTAAAAGCCAAACGAAACTCCAAACACTTACCATCACTGACTCTTTTCTTTTCTTTCCTACTTTCCTGTATGGAGGAGTGATGACTACGTTTGGATGATGAGTGTGTCGTGGTTTCTTTCTGTTCCCTGTTATCATGGCGATTCTGTGCCTCACTCGGAACCTGAGCTGGGCGATTCCGCCTCTCCTGGTCCCTGGAGGAATGAGAGCCATGTTCCCTGGTTTGCTCCCTGTGTGCCTTGCTGTGTCCAGTTTGTTTTTGTGGAGGACTAGGTACCGGCTCATCTACCGGACTCTCATATTCCTCTGATTGATAACCCCCCAAATTTCTGTGACTGTACTGTTGACTGTAGTGCTGTGGGGAGGAGGGGGAGTAGTCTTGTTGATACTCTTCTTCATCCTCTTCATCTTCTACAGGTGGCGGCTGCTCTGGTGACGGTTCTCTGGTGCGTTTGTAACCTCTGGCCTTGTCTGTCCGCGAGTGGGAGCGCGCCTCTTTAGTGTTACTAGATCTGCTGATAGAAAATGATACCACACGATTAATAATGCTTTTAAAGACTGCAACATTTTTACAGCTTGAACAGTACTGTATCTCTGTTGCTACAGTGCTGCTGTAGCTCCTGTATCCAGCATTCTGGCAAGCTTCAGAAGTTACGCAATTTTGTAGTAAGAGTATATGAAGATCAGCTGCACATCTTTCTGTGCTGAGATGTCATTGCTTAAGCTTAAGTCAAACTTGTTGTGTTTAGTTAAACATCTCTTGGTCTTAACTCTAAGCCTATATATTTCCAAATGTGTGTCAGTGCCCACCTATCCGCGGACTGCGGTACCAGCTTCTTCCACTTGGCCACAAGATCCTTTGCTGTCTCCCCAACAATGTTATGTTTGCGCAGAGAATTTACAGTCTTCCCAACACCCGTTTCCTGCAGGTCAGAAGAACAAAATTAAGCCCCTTTCACACATGCACTTTTACTTAGAAATTCAACAGTATCAAATCAGAAGGAAATGTGAATGCAAACCACAGCGTAGTACAATTCTCTGTAAATAATGTGCAGGCTTATGTGTACAGAAGCAAGTACTTTACTGGCAAAGTCATACTGACATTTTTTAGATTGACAGTCTGAAAATATTTGCACAAGCAACCACTGAAGCAAAGTCTAAAGCCATTCCCACATGACTGAAATAAGCCTTGGGGGAGAACCGGGTGTGATGTGGGGGGGTGATGGGTTTGGGTGATACTGGGAGAGGTGGGGATGGTGGGATACTAAAGGCGAATGTTTTCATGAGCCCGTCATGTTGTTGTTTACTATAAGTTTACTGCTGTTCTGCTCTTTTCTGTCCCTAACTCTCATCCTCTTTCACTTTAAATAACAAACTTTATTTGTCGTGTCGCTAATGTCCCCGGTTTTGAGTGTGAAAACCTTATTAGTTTGGCATGAGGAAAACAACTTTCGAAGCATGTTTGCTGACATCAAATTGTGAAACTGTGAAGCACAACCCACAGCTTTCTAGTGTTTGAAAACATACACAAGAAGCAAACACAAGAATCAGCACACATGTAGTTTATGATATTTACAAAATAACTAAGTGTCTCTTTTGGAAACTAAGCTAACCAAAGTGGAATTGAAAACAAAAGCACAGTAAAGACATGAAGGTTGCTTGATCTTACCACAAGAATGTCCACTGTTATAGGCAGCTCTCCCAATCTCTTAAGTGTTTTCAGCAGCTGGACGCAAGAAAAATAAACCTTAGATTACTGAATTGTCAGATTAAATACTTCAAAACAGCAGGCTACTTACTCAGCAGCTGGGTTGGGAAAGAAAAGATGCTAGGTTACTTAATGGCAGCAAAATATCACTGTTAATTATAAAATGAATTACAGATCATATTTCCTGTGAACATTTAAAATGTAAGTTTCCTGAGGTGGCGTCTTGGCCTACAAGGGACAGACTGTAGTTAGCAACAAAAAAATTACCAGAAACAAGCTAATTTTTTTTAGCTACATAAGTTGGCAACGTCATCAGCTTTGAAAGCACAATCTCAGAAATTTCTGGTGAATGTTTGGAGACTTGGAGTTCTGAAATGTTGAAGTTTAGTGCCAGTTTTTTTCCAGTAAGCTGCCTCACTGTCGTTAGCTTGCTGAATCAGATCACTCACGGCCTCTGTTACTGTAAGGGTTTATCTCCAAAATAAAAAAATCAAATAAAAAAAGCCACTATCATTTCTCACAGCTCCTATCCAGTGCTCGGACAAAAGTACGAAAAGTCATAACAGGTTTTTTTTTTCATGTATACAAACATGACAAGACGCATATGCTGGAAAACTCTGCCTAGCACTTCTCTATTTAAAGAGCCCTCACAGTGTCGCACTAAACGTAAGCGTAAGCAGTATCAGAGCCTACATCTGACTTATTGTTATTCACGGAACTGCTCCTACACACTGATACACACTGAAAAAACTGATAACTTTTTCTTTGTGGGCTGCTGCCTGTACGTTCCGGGGTTGAATGAATGATATTCCTACCTTACGAGGCTCCTGGTTCTCTGAAAGCCGTGACTGCAACTTCTCCACTGCCTCCAATAGCTCCTCCGCCATGTTTACAGCTGGTACATAGTGAGCGGAAACCACTTCATCACACAGCGCGCATGCCCAGTCCGAGCCATACAGATTCCGGAAATACGTCACACTCAGCGCAAGCAAGGGGCTTATGACGTGAATGTGTGTGAACGTGTGGCGCAGCCAGGAATTAATTTCAGGGGGGAATAAGAAATATATTACAGCAAATCACTGAGTGATCTGTACAATTAAAAACACTCATGCATTTTTGTTTGGATTCCAGAGAGCAGAAGCAGTGATGGCACAAATGTGTTATTGAATAATTTAAACCATGATCTATGGCCAATCTCACCATATTAATAACTCACTCTGTCACTCACTTTCAGTGAAGAGGATAAGGAGCATCTCCAGGGAACACAGCCTGAATGGGACAGGAGGTGGCACCACACACACACACACACACACACACGCGCGCGCGCGCATTCACTCATGCCTAGGGGCAATTTATCTTAGCCACCCCACGTACTGGTATGTTTTTGAGAGGTGGGAGGAAACTGGAAAAGCCAGAGAAAACCCACCCAGACAGACAAGGGTAGGACATGCACAGAAACTCCACACAGTCACCCGAGCTCAAGATCGAACCTGGAACTGTGCAGTGTGGAAGATGCTAGTTATATATTAAAAATGAAAAGATTCTCAAATATTAATGTTACCTTTAATAATTTTGATCACCCATAAATTGTTTCCCAATGTTAAGCTCTATTATCAGTGAAAAATTTAAGAACATATAGGTATAAAGTGTAACTACAGATCTGATCTGAAGAACTGTGGCAGTATCCCACATTCTATAAAGACCATGCTCAGTCTCTAGCAAAAACCCATGAGCACAGCATGTTGGCATGGCTGAAGAAAACTGCGATGCCCACCTCTTTTCCATTTCAGGCTTAAGGCCTAGATGTGGGCTATGTTTGGTGGGGAGGGGTAGCTAGCTGTATAAGGAGATGGCGGTCCAAGTGGAGCTCAGGCCTTGGGGTTAATGTTACGTAGCTTTGCTAGGAAGCTGTCTCCCTCAGGCTTGGAAGTGGACAGTGCTCTGACAGACAGACAGAGGACACAAGGGTAGAGTACCACAAAAGAGGAAGAAAACAGAAAAGGATTTTGTTAAGAATGATAAAAAAGAGAGAGCAAAGAAAGAGAACAGAGTGATAAAAAGAGCTGGAAAAGTAAGGTAATGCAATTTTTTGTCTTAAGTTGGTTTAGTTTTGCGTGTCAGCTTGCCTTCACTAGACAGTACAAGGAAAAGTAATGATTTATAATATTACATTTAACAGTTCTTGCTTTGGGAGCGATAGAGAAATGACCTGTTCTGGTCATGTAGAATTTTAAAAAGTACGTTTTTAAAAATGAATTTACAAACCCATGAGTCTTTATGTCATCTTAAACAATAAACAAAGTAAATAGGTCTTAGTTTGGGTTAAACCTCTTTTGCCAAGGCTCTAACCACCACAGAAAACTGCCATGCCTTACAGTGTAAACATAAATCGGGATCAAAATAAACTCCAGGAAGGTTGTCTAAATTTAAATGGACAGAGTCTGGATTGAAAACAGTGAATGGCATGTGGGGGGGGTGACTTGTCATTCTTCTCACTTTGAGGTCCCAGCATGCTTTCCAGTCTCTATAAATAACAGGCTGAGATGGGAGCAGGCATGCTGTGGCTGAGGGTGGTGGGCAGTAGGCCTACAATCAGAAAGCAAGTGCTGCATATGACAGCTGCCAGGTGTCACTAAACCGCATTCAGTAACCACTTTTCATCTCACTTTACCCTTATAACTCTTCTCTGTCAATCCCCCCATTGCATGCTCCTTCCTCTGCCAGGCCAATCAGTACTTGTTTCACTTATCACTTAGATGCGTCTCATAAATAGTGACATTTCAGAAACAGGTGCTAATCCAGGGAAACTAGCACCTGAGAAATACCATGTGGTCAAATGTTTTGCAATAAAAAATCTATCTATTTAACTTGAGAGTGTAATTTATTGGTGCATTTTCTTATTTAAATGTCTTTAAATATCAGCTGATATTTTTCTTCATCAGCTATGCAGTGTGGATTTGCTTAAATTCCTTTCAGAATCTAGACGTAGATTTAACTGCCTAACCTCCCAGCATCCATGAGTCCAGACTTACATTCTGCAGAACTATGTATCTTTCATATTAGTTTCACTCTAGTTACTGAATAATATGATTTAAAGATGGTTAACTGTATTATTGAACCGACACAATAATCTACATCAGATATGTAAATTCAACCTTCGTTGACCTCCATGCTGCCTGTGTCAGTTATTAAATTTCCTTTTCTTTATTCTTTTCTTCTTATTTATTGCATATTTAGGCTAAGTACGTAGTTGGTCTCCGTGTAATTATGCTGTAATATGTGGTATGGGGAAGGAATGCCAAGTGTAACTGTGTAATTCTGGCCACAGTTCCATGATTTGGGACATAGTTTTACTCTCTGACATCTTCATTCTCATCTCTCTGATTGTGGCTGTGTATTTGTATGACGGCTCTAAGTGTCCTTCACACCGTCCAGAGCCAGCAGCAGCTGTGGTGTTATGTGAGACAGCACTGACAGGCTGTAGCCACGTTTCTATGCTATGACAGTTAGGATGGTGCAACCCACTGACAGCATTCGCCCACATAACTCAGTGATTATAAAACTGAGAAAATGGATTATACAGGATAAATTCATTAAAAAAAAATCTTAAAAACAATTTTTCGGAATGACTAAAATAAAATCACTGTATAGGTCTTTTAATGATATACAGTATATTCACACTATGGATATACAGAATATTAAGAAAGCCCATAATATTATTAGTCATAATGTAAGGTGTGCAAAATGTGCTTTAGTAAGTACATTGTTAAAGAGATATTTATAAATATTTTAACTACACACTAAACTATGATTACAGATTATTAAAGATGTGGAAGGAATTTAATCTGTCCTGCACTTAAAAATTGGATTTTTTTTTTTTTTAAAGAGTGGTTTGTTTTTGATGGCAGTTTGCTCTCCCAGTCCAGCAGGTCTCATCCACAATGACACTTGTCTCTTGAAAAAACTTATACTGAAGAAGGTATTTATTGCTCATACAAGTCTAAAGAATTTAACAATAGGTAATTCTAAAATTATAAAACACTGAACACAGGGTCTATCTCTGCTGTGCACCCAGTGTATACCTAATATAGGATCAACAGACACCCTGATCAGGAGACAGTGAAAAGAATGGAATGGATGATATTTATGTGAATTTTCCCACTGATTTCCCTCAGATTTTCTTATAGTATATAGATGAATATATTGAGCATCCATAATAACAGAAGTGGGTCTGTGTCTATGCAAGAGATGGGCTCCTACAAACATAGGTGTACCTGAATTTGAAAAAAAAAAAAAAAAAGTGATACACCTTTCTGTAATGAGAGAATGAGGGGTGGAGGGAGAACCAAGGGAATAAGACGGGGATTCACAGGGGAGCATGGAAGAGACATCTGGCAGTGAGAGGGTAATTTAAGCAGTGCAGCTCCAGCCATGCTCTCCTGTGGCTTTAGATATTTTTAGATAGTGACTTGATTGCACCTGGGTGTCATACTCCAACTAGGTCTGTGTGTGAGCCTAGGTGTACACAAACAGGATTTTGCTCTTAGCGTGTCATTCACAATGACAATAATACAAATTACAAGTGTGCCATTCTTCTTCTTCTTCTTCTTCTTCTTATTATTATTATTATAAGTTATACAAAGAAAGAGAATATGTGGGTAGCTGTGTGGGATATTTCCACTCGTGTGCATGTACTTTATATTTAGCTTTTAGTTACAAAATTTTAAAAAAGCCTAGAACCAGATGCATAAAAAATGACATCGTAGCGAGTGAACATGCATCTAGATACATCTTAGTATCTAGTATTTCCTATTATAAGATTACAATAAACCAAACATATGATTATTAAATCTATTTCTAGACTATCTATTTTATACTCTGGCTCTACTGGCAGGTAATTTTTCTAAGTTTAAGCATTTATTTCTAGAAAGAAGCAAAAAAAAAAAAAAATCTGCCAATAGAATAAGAAAATGTATAACTTGAAATGTAAATGTAAAAACATCTAAACAGGATGAATAATGTTATAATCATTTATAATTATCTCATAATAAATTTGCCCATATTCTAGATTTTTTCACTTGCTAATGTATCATTTTTTGCAGTGTAAGACAGTATATGTTAGACTGTAATGAACAGTATATAATTCTGACATGTCCCGCCTCAAGACCACATGCACATGCCAATCACCCTCAAGTTCAGGAATGAGAGATAAGATGTAGTACAAGTATGCTGTAGTGTAGGCATGTAATGTACTGCAGTCCTTTTTGTAATGCCACCGTTATGTTTCTTCCTAGGTCCTGTGTGCTGTGTGACAACCCTATACCCACCTCATCAATTTTCAGTAAAGCCTGTCTGTCTGTTTCTTCAGCCTGTCAGTACTGCATTGAGGACGTGAGTTTGTACATTAAAACCCTAACAAAACACCTAAAAATACTTTTAAATTATTACCATATTGTTGACTGCTGTGAATCAGCCTGTAAATTCAACATCACTGCCATCAGTAACTAAAATAATTAACCAGCAAAACTAGTCTATCTCTCATCATGGCCCCCAAGAAGAAGGCACCCCGCCCCAAAAAGACAACTCCAGAGCCAGCACAGTTGGAGAGCGGGGTCGTGGTCCCTGAGACAGGGGTAAAAAAACTAGAAATGCCTCTCACCATTGAGCAGTTGAATCGTCTCAATGGAATGACCCTGCCACCAGTGATCCGGCCTGGAGAAAGGGGTTTTGGCCTAGGTGGGGAAATGACTAGGCCCCTACACGGATCCGCTCTTCTGGAGGAGCTGAGCCGTATGAGACAAGAGCGCTTCCTCACTGACCTGGAGCTGGCTTGCAAGTCTAAGGCCTTCGATGTCCACAAGCTGGTCATGTCCTCTGTCAGCCAGTACTTGCGTGAAGTTCTAGCCAAGGACCCGGGCCTCAAGCGCTTGGAGTTGCCTACTATATCACCCTTAGGTAAATGGCTTTATATCTGCAGTTTTTGTGTATGGTCATCACTGCCATTCCATTAGATTTAGCATAATTTCACCAAAATCACCAACATCATCAATAATGATATAAACTTCACATACATGTTGACCAAATTCATGATAACACTTAATGGGTCTACCAATTTCAGGATTTTTAAGAAAAGCCCTCAGCCTAAATGGCATTTTATTTCACATAAATTAATCAATTCGTCATCTACCCTCAGGTCTAGCCAATGTGATCACCTTTGCTTACCTTGGCCGTGTCCACATGTCTCTCTACACTATTGGCTGTACGGTATCTGCGGCCTGCACCCTGCAAATCCCCCACCTCCTCCAGATGTGCATGGACTTCCTGATGGCGGAGTTAAACGTACACACCTGTGTGTATGTGTGGAACATTGGAGCCGCTTATGGCCTGGGCCCCGTGCGGGACTCTGCACGCCGCTTTGTGCTGGAAAACTTTGCCCAGTTTGCAGAGACATCCCAGTTTACTCAGCTCACCCTAGAACAGATCACTGCTTTTCTGCAGGATGACAATCTTATCCTACCTTCAGAGGTCACTACCTTCCAGGTAGGAATATAAATGCTACAGGACATAAATGCTTTCTGCTGTCCCAGCTACTTATAGCCATATTTGAACTGCTATATTATACAGTATATGTCAATACTGTGCATACCAATGGGGAAGACAGGACAGGTGGGAGAGGAGGGAATTCACAGACCCTGAGGAGGGCCTACAGTATTTATATGTCTGATACAGAAGTATCTTAAAAATAGCAGTAAATATAAATACTTACATACTCTATATAGAAATAAAATTAGTGTAAAATGAGATGATGGAATCCTAGATGCTATATGTGAAATTAAAGTCATGTGACTCTTAATATGGAGCTCTATCTATAACCTTGCTTTGGATCCAGGTGGCCATGAAGTGGCTGGACTTTGATCCAAAGAGGCAGGCTCACGCTTATGACCTACTGTCTCATGTACGGTTTGAGACTATCCCCGCCAGCGAGCTGGTCAGGGAGATTCAGCCTGTTGCTCGCATGATGCAGGATCCTCAGTGCCACCGTCTACTGGTGGATGCCATGAACTACCATTTGCTACCATACCAGCAGAACACTCTACAGTCCCGCCGCACGAAGGTCCGAGGCAGCCAGACTGTTCTGCTAACCATTGGAGGACGCCCCTCCCTTACTGAGCGTGCCCTGAGTCGAGAAGTAAGCCTTAGATGCACAGCTGCATCTGTTAATCAGTGTAGTTTCTCATATTCTCATTTCTCTCACTCATATTCTTGTCTTTAGGTACTATGGAGAGACCCTCGTGATGGAGTTGCCACATGGCGCCATCTTTCCCAGCTTCCTGCTAAGAGCTTTAACCAGTGTGTAGCTGTGATGGATGGTTTCCTGTATGTGGCAGGCGGAGAGGACCAGAATGATGCTCGAAACCAGGCCAAACATGCTGTCAGCACTCTGTGCAGGTACACTTTCGATTGCAACGAATCGAAAAAAGCTAGTCTAAAGCAGCTAGAAATAAGCTAGTCTAAAATTACCTCAATCTGACTTCCTTACTATGCACCACTCCCCAGATATGACCCTCGCTTTAACACATGGCTGCACCTGAGTAGCATGCGCCAGCGCCGCACTCACTTTAGCCTCGTGGCCACAAATGGGCGCCTTTATGCAATTGGTGGCCGTAACACTGATGGCTTGCTGGCCACCACTGAGAGCTACCTGCCCTCCACCAACAGCTGGCAGCTCCGCGCTCCCATGGAGATGCCACGCTGCTGCCATGCCAGTGCTGTCCTACCATCAGGAGACATCTTAGTGACCGGTGGCTATGTCAACTGTGCTTACTCCCGCTCTGTGGCCTGCTACAATGTGCAGAATGACACCTGGAGTGAGCAGGCACAATTGGAAATGCCACGTGGTTGGCACTGCTCCACCACACTGGGTGGTAAAGTTTATGTGGTGGGTGGCAGCCGGCTGGGCCCAAGTGGAGAGCGTGTGGATGTGCTGATCACCGAGGTGTTCTCACCTGAGAACGGCCAGTGGAGCAGGGCTGCCTCCCTGCCCTTGGGGGTAAGCACGGCTGGTCTGGCAACACTTGGTGACCAGCTATACCTTGTGGGTGGATGGAATGAAGCTGAGAAGCGCTACAAGGCGGCAGTACAGCGTTACGACCCAGGTACCGACAGCTGGTCAGCTGGGGAAGAACTGCCTGAGCCCACGGTGGGAGTATCCTGTTGTGCTCTGGCACTACCCCCACGCCACACTTCACGCAAGCATCGTAACACCCCCAACCATGAAGAACAGGGTGGCATGACTGCATGAGAGAGGGAGCGAGGGGGGAAGGAATGAGGCCAAGATTAGTTGTGAGGAGGAGAGAGAAAGAGAACAACAGAGAAGGGGTGGACAGTTACTAGCCAGGGAGGGTTCAACAAGTAAAGGAAGGAGATGGTATGGCAGAACTCCTTTATTACTAAGACAGCATTATGTATCAAGCTGGGAAGGGAGTTTAGTGTCACAATATAGGGCCCACTTATTAACAATGTGAAAATGTCTAGGCCAACATACCTACTGAGTACATGGGACAAACATATGAGTGAGTGAATGGGGATGCCTGTGTGTGTATACACACGAGTGTTAGAATGAGTTTTAGAAATCTATTGCAAATTATCACCTTGCAATCACAAATACATATCTATCCATCTCAGTATATCTATTACACTTGATATTTACTGTAGTCTAATCATTTAACAAAATTTTATCATACCAAGATCACCTCAAGGACTAAAAATAAGAAAAAAGTAATAGGTTTTTCATTCATTCATATTGAGTAACCACTTTATCTGGATCAGGGTCATGGTGAATACAGAGTCTATCCTGGGAACACTGGGCACGAGGTGGGAATACAGTCTGGATGGGACTCCAGTCTAATACAGTGCACCATTCACACACATGAATAACTAGTTTTTATTTATTCAAATATATACATTCAACCCCAAAGGTATAGTCATTTGGAGGGTTAGTCAGTGGATGGACGCTGTTCCCTCAGACATGTTAATAGAAAATACGTCCCTGAGCTTCTTGGAAATCAATTATTCCCCAAACTGTAAAAAAAAAAAATAAATAAAAAATGCATCTATGTATCTACAAAGATAGAATTCCAAGATGATAAAAAAAATTAAGTGCCAGTATGTTCTACAAAAAGTCAAAACATTAGATAAGAAAATAAAAAAATATATATATTTACATCACATTAAAAAAAGTTATCTTTTTTTTCAATTTCATTATCTTAATACACACTATCTGAGATTTAACTTTAACTAGTAATAATGAAAAAAATAAATCAGTGAAACCTAACTCACACAATGTCTTCTTCATTTTGTCCTAGGGGTATGCAAACTTTTGCATTAAATTGTAGCTAATAATTTGCAATGATTACCCATGGATTAATAATATAATTTCCTCTTGTCTGGATAACATGCATCTGCATGTCTGGTGACATCACCTTCTACTGACACCATTCCACTGTATACAGAACCCTGCTATCTTCCTAAGAGAACCAGTGAACATCCTAGAGAGAGAAGGCTGTTCCAGACATAGAGAGAATTTTGAAATGTGAAATTAAAGCAAGAAGAATTGTCACTGATAATATGGATAGTTTCATTTACGTGCAATGTTCCCTTTATAAGGTATATGGTCACCAGCTGATTAAGGCTTCTGCTTTGTGCTGAATGGAGACTAAATGTAGGTGTTGCAAATGGCAAATGGTGCAGAGGGCACTAATTCTCTAGGATAGGATTTCACTTGAATAAAGCCAAACTGATCAAAGCATAACGTGTCTTGTGTTATCTTTACAACCCAAAACTATTCTGAGATTATAAATGCACAACTTTCAGTCTGACTGATGTGGTAGTTTACATGGCCACAGTTCCTAATTTAACTAATGGTGGAACGAGCACTGAAAGCACTGAATAATAAATCAAGATTCATTTTAGGTTTTGCCTTACAAGATCCAATTTGCCTGCCACCTACCCACACTGTGAAGCTGCAAAGAACATTGTACTGTAATTAGTGTAATAATCACATATGGGTGCCACATGGGTACCAAACACACTGAATTGGGGAAGCAAAGACCAGGAAATTGGTGTAGCTCAGTGTGATTGTTTTAATTTATGGCTCATTATATAATGCATCAGAGTCTATAAACACTCTATATCTAATGTCTCTCATTTAATTAAAGAATCCAATATCTCTAACCATAATTTAAAGCTTAATTGTGCATCATAATCATGAACCATAACTACTGTAGTTTGCTCTAACTTCTCAAAAGTGTCATATTTTTTAGTTTCTGCTATTCCACTAAGGGGCAAAATAGAACAATAAGCCGAGTGCCATGATTTCAGCTACTAACAAAACATGCTAATTATATCTAATCATTCATCAAGCAAAAAAAAAAAAAACACATTATACACAGTCAGGTCTGGAAGTATTTGGACAATGACAGTTTTTGTGATGTTTGCCTTAAAAACCACCACAATGGATTTGAAATAAAACAATCAAAATGTGATCGAAGTGTAGACTTTCAGCTTTATTTTAAGAGGCTC
>CM075025.1:12167166-12202213 GCA_037576675.1 Pangasius sanitwongsei | reverse complement strand
TCTACACTTCAATCACATCTTGATTGTTTTATTTCAAATCCATTGTGGTGGTGTATAAAGGCAAAATCACAAAAACTGTGTGTGTGTGTACAAGGACTCTGGAGAACACCTACAGGATCAGCAAAAACAAACTTCACCCACTGGTTATGGAGAAAAACTGATTCATCTGCAGCTTTGCAACCGGCATGGCGTATGTCTTGAGGCTGTTTTCACTCATTTTGTTAGAGTTGAGCTGCCTAACTACTATTAGTTCACTATAAACTTCTGTGTAAACTTTATAAACTTCAGTCGAGTTGAACTTGCTTGCACTGTACAATGATCACAATCATGAGACAGCAGAGTATGCAAATACATATCTGGTGCAACCTAAACAAGGTCATTTGAAAGTCACAAAAAAATGTAAGGATTTCAGTTAGTATGCAAAACAACTGCAGTTGGTTATAGATTTTACTGGCATTTTTCCTCCAGCTCTTTTGGCATTTTGCCTGGGTATAGTTTAATATTCCTTTTGACTACAGTGTCATCAAATAACAGGGTTAAAAAACCATAAGAGCAGTCCAACAGCCTGCATCAGCTTTTAAAATCAACCATCAACTCTAGAGACTATGAAACAGTGGAACATGACAAGCACAACCATTTTAAGGGCTGAATTACAGGCTCAACAAAATGTTTAAGAGGTACATTTTAGCAGTTCAGATGGTAAAGACTGGCAAAACTACTTATCTGCTCACTCCCAACTATACATGCTGCACACAAACTAAAACCAGCCGGCATAAAGCATAATGTTCGTTTTCAAAAATGACACGAGGGAGGCAAGAATTGGGCTTTTTGTTTTATTTATTTGTTATAAACAAAATGGTGGTCCTCTACTTGCCAGGGAGGATAACGCCATCATACTGAGAGACAAGGAGAGAAAGAAAAGATGAACCAACATTAACAAAGTGACCATTAAATAAAAACAAGACCTAAAGACTTTTTGTTTCCTTTAACATAGCTGTTCTGTTCACATGGTGCTGTAAATTCTCACATTAACACATCGTTTAACAGAAACATACAGCAGTTTTCCAGTCATGTGTAAAGAAAGATGAACGGGTAACAAAGTAATCCTCTCAAACAAACGTACCTTTTGCTGGAACCAGCGCATGGCTTCCTCCTTGCGGATGCGGTGCTTGAAGCCAATGCGTCCCCTTTTCCTTTTCTTGTCAGCGATGCTGAAGCCGGGTCTGCCCAGAACCTGCAATCACAAGGCACAAAGTCCATCAAGAGCTTTATACCAGATTTGCTAATTACACAGAAACCCTTCAATACAGAGCTGCAAATCTGAACAGAGGGCATTATAGAACATGAGACTTTGACTGCATGTTACTCCCATGTTGCTCAGAAGGAAACAGTGGAAAGAATAATTATATAGCAATGTTATATGCTTTGTGTCAATGCCAATGTATAGAAAACTCACCACATAGAAATCCAAGCCATAGATGCCAATGCTGGGATCGTACTTGATGCCCAGATCGATGTGCTCCTGGATGCCAAAGCCGAAGTTACCACTGTCTGAGAAGTTGTTCCTCCTTAACTCGTACTCGCGCACCTGGATACAGCAGGCAATGAAAAGGTGATTAACATCTTAAGTTCACCATCTGTTATTTAAAGCAGGGGTGTCAAACTCATGTTGCGTAATGAGCAACATTACACACAATCCAATACATTTAGTACATAAACTCCACATCAACTCTTAAATGGGTTCATTTAACTGAAAGCTACACTCGGAATGCACAAATGGATTAAATATAGGGAAGAAAACAGACAAACAGACTGAAAAAATGTAAACTATGGTCTTACAGAACTGAAAGGGGCTTGACTGGGATTATGTCATGAATCTACGCAAAATAACCCATAATATTGAAGTGTGCATGCATGTTGGGGGGGCTTTGGGAGGGAGCTGTCATCAACAATACAGTTAGCGAAAGTATTTACACACACACAAAAAAAAAAAACAACCAAATGAATAAGCAGTTGTTCTCGTTGCTGTGAAACCCCTCAGATCTCGTTCTCCTGAAAAGAGACATGCTCAGTAGCTGAGCTTATAGCCAGAGTTAACTGCTTCATTTCTGCCCCCTACTGGAGTAACAGAGACTAGCTCCCCCCCCAATTAAAGTACAATCCACAGACAATTTTAATTCAGAAGACAGATTCTACACACCTTTATCAGTCCCAGCCTGTGGGCTGTATGCCTGACAGCCCTTAATAACACACTTCCTGCAAGTATTTACATCTAAACGGACATTTCTATTTAGAAAGCAAATTAAGCACATACTTTACAAACACTACAGGTGAATTTGCTCCTTGAGCCTCAATCAATTTTAAAATGTTCCTAATAACCAAATGTACTTTAGGTAATGAAGCCGAGGCAGACAACAAGCACAAGCTCATTATGAATTAACTCATTCCATCACCAGCTGCAAGTGGCATCATTACAATGACTGCAAGGACTGAAAGTGTAAAGAAGTATACATGCTAGTGACTGGGAGCCTGCAGGAACTAACAAAAAAGGGTACACGTTTACTCTTACGCAGGAGCAGGTGGTCAGTAGTGAAGACAGTGGGATTAAGAAATGGTGCATAGCAGATGTACCTATGATTCAGCGCACAGCCTTCCTTCTTGTTTTGAACTGTTAATTACACTTTTTATTTGAAGGTACAGGAACAGGAATTTATAAATATATGAGCTTTCTCTCATACTGTGCCACAAGTATATTATACAATGTCTGGCAAAATCAATGTACTGCAATGTATCAGGTCCCTATGGACAATATACAGATGAGTGACAAATTACAGGATAAAACTATACAAATGAACAGAAAAACAACGGGTGCATATGATTCCAGACAGGAATACTGCAAGACACAATTACATGATTAACATCAAAAAAATGCTGATTTTGGATCAAGATGGCAAGAGGAAAAGAGCCATATGATTTTGAAAGAGGGTACATTATTAGTGCTAGATGGCAGGAGCATCAGACCTGTTTTAATAGGAACAGTGAGTAAAGAGGCCTCTGCCTCTAGATCTATGGGATCTCAGTAAACAGGGTTGGAAATTGGGGTCAAAGACCAAATTCAATGACAGTTATGTTCACTTAGTCCAACAATTAAAAACAGATTTTAAAGCATTAAAAACACATGTATATTTATTGAAATTGTGAAGCTGTCTGTAAGGAGAAAGTTGATTTTACACTTATTGCCCTTTGTGGTTTTTCCGTTGTGTGAAACCGCACTTTCTTCAGTTTCAAACGCCAAGACAAAAGATGAGGGAATGGCTGTTTGAGGAAAACAAGTTATTTGGCGGCCGATCCACAGCAATAAATGTAACGATAAATAACCAAATTCATCATGTCGTTCTTTAGTAAACACATTGTAAATGCTGGCAGGTTGCTCTGGTGCAAGAGGAATAAAAATAAAGAAAATAACTGCAAAACCCCACAACTGACCATTATGATTTACTGCTCGAAATTAAATAATTTGATAAGTAAGATGATCTGATAAGCTAATAAATCAGAAACGACTAGCTACGAGTCAATCTGTTTTTTTCTCTCTCTCTCTCTCTCAATACATGACATTGCAACCAACCAGTAAATCCACCAAGATATTTACCAAATCTGGCAAAATATTTAGGAATGATCAGTTGTATTTCAGCGTTCTGGTTTGCGTTCAACTTTCTCTCAGTTTTTATTAACAAGGGATCGGCTTTGTTTGAGTGCACTTGGCTTCACTATGGACAGATTAAAAAAAACATGCTGCCCAAAGAAGGAGCACATATTCTAAACACCAAGTAAACTGCATATCCATTTTATGAATGCAAAATGGATATTTGTTTATGAATTGGGGTGGGGGTTGTGTATGTTACTGTGGACAATCATGATCAGTGTAACCCATTCATAAAATTGCATACAACAAGTACAACATTAAGATTAACGACATAAGACATTAACATTTAACAAAATGGTAAAGACAAGCAGAACAAATAAAACAATCTCACCTTCAATCCTTTCTCCAGGATCTCCTCAGCCTTGGCACCACGAACGGTGCAGTGGACCGCAATCTTTTCATTCCTACGGATACCGAAGGATCTCACAGTGTAGCGGGCTAGAAGGAGAGAAATTGTTTCCAAGATATATATATATTGAATACCATGTAACAGGCAAGATCATCAACCATGCTGTTAAAGCGAAATTAACGATAGCTGTGTACCTTTGGAGAAGACAGGAGTCTGGCCTGTGAGCTGCTCCAGCACCTTGGCAGCGCGGGTCAGCCTGTCACCGCTCTCACCAACACAGATGTTCAGGCACAGCTTGCGAATGCGCAACTCCCTCATGGGGTTCTCCTTCTTCTCACCCTGGTCCTGCAAAGCAATCAGGCCAAGTTAAAAGCAAATATCTGGCAGTTTCAATAGTGTGCACATGCTGCCATTCTTTACCACACTGCTGCTGTCTGTCTTGCTGTACTTCATGATCATCTTGGTAGGAGTTTACCAAGATGATCAACCTATAACCAGGACCTGTACTCTCTATACAGCGTAGAGAAAATGCCTCTTTCGGCATCGAAACGTGGAAGAACTACCAGATTTTAAACACACAAGCATTTAAAGTTACTACAGCTCCCACAGCAAGCATGCCCGGACATATCCACCACCGCCACTTCACCGGCTCCAGCTACACAAACTAACCCGAGCTTTAGAAAGAGCTCTCACTGCAGTTACACAAAGCTCTAGTAACTTATCAGTTTACAAAGAAATAACTCTTCCATACCATTTTCACCGAGACGAACCACAAACATTGAGCCCCAGTACTCAGCTTGTGCCACTCGCTCATCAGGCGCACCAGCTAACTGGTAAGCTAACTGCTATATATTTCTTTATCGCTCACATTACACCACTTCCGTATCAAATACAACCATATTATCTTAGGTCTGATAAAACTCTACCCCGAGTATCATAGATGTACCTAAAATAACACGGGAACAAGGCGATGTTTTCAGATTTCAACTGTACACCATTTTCATTAATGTTTCGTATGCACTCACCGCCATGTTGGATCGCTAGAAGAGGACGTTACGCTTCCGGCGCGGAGCATTTATACGAGCGTGTTCACCTAAAAACGAGCCGGACAAAACACACTGTTTGCGGTATATCGTTCCCATATTATTGCAATAGATAAAGATGATTAAACATATAGTTTTTTTTTTTTTTCATAAACTGCTCTCAGTATACAAGAATGCGATTCCTCCTGTGTATCCTACCATTAGTTAAGCAAATATATTAAAAACTGTAATAATCAAAATGAGTTATTTAAATGAAAACTATATTATGACCATATAAAGATCATCTAAGTGGTTAAATCAAACATGTATACTTATTTGAAGTTATTGAATAATTTAACTTAAATTTAAATTATATAAAATAAAATAATTTAAATTATCATTATTATAGTTATTATGTATTATATTGGAATAATATTGTTTAATAATATTGTATAATATTTCTTGAAATATTTCATACATTATGAAAAAATGGAAAAAAATATATATATAAAAAAAGAGATTTATGCACTAAGCATTTATATCAGACATATATTAGGCTAATAGTATGGTTATATGAAGCTATGATAAACAACTCTAATTTTGGCCATCAAACACTCTAATTATATCCACTAGGGCATAGTGGATGAATGATATAACACTTTTTTTTTTTTTTTTTTTTACCTGTATTCAATATCTTTACTGAAACATTAATTAACTTTGACTCATCTCTATTTTTTTAAACTGCTTAATTATAATCAGTATTCTTGTAATTCTTGGTGCAACCGTATTTAGATTGTAAAAATCTGCAATACTTAAAACAATAGTTTATTAAAAGGTTTGCCATTATGACATGGGAAGAATGACATTTAGTTAAAAAACATGATTATTATTTCAATAACCTTGATACATGTTAGTATTATCATTACTATCACTTTACTAACATGGTATCATGTTAAATTGTATGATCCAGATAACATCTGAAAGCTAATCATATTCATAATTGTTAGTAGATATTATATATTATATATATTAAGATATTAAGATAAGATAATTATATATATTATCTTCATCTTGTCTTTTAAACTGTACTAGGAATGATTTACCGGTTAAATGTATTAATTTCATAGCATAATCGTAAGGTGTTTAATGTTATTTTGTTTGTAACAAATGCTATATGTCTTCTCTGTCAAATATATTAGTAACTTTAAGGCATACACAGTAAAAGTAATATTATTATGTTATTACATTTGTAATAATAATGATAACAACAATATCATTATTTTGTCACAAGCCAGTTTTTAATCAACCAAAGATAACAAAGGTTAGGGGTCCACTGGTAGCAAATATTTTACAAAAAAGAAAGAAGGGTGGTTTTATTTCTATTCTGCAGTTATTGCTGTCTCCAGTATCGAAGTTTACATGTATGGTGACCATGATATTATATCATAATTACTACATTAATAGTACATGTAGTTTTATAGTAAATGTAAAACAAAAAGTTTTTTTTAGAAGAATTTACTCAGAATGCATAATTTCACATAAAATGAATATGAAATATAACTTATATTGATAGATGAACAATTTCTCAATTTCAGATTATTAGCATCAAAATAAAAATCATTAATTTTCAGTAACCGCTTTATTCTGGTCAGGGACACGGTGGATCCGGACCCTATCCTGAGAACCCTGGATGGGACGCCAGTCCATTCACACACACATTAGTGTTGCCAATCCACCTACTGGTGTGTTTTTGGGATGGGGAGGAAACCCACACGGACACAGGGATAGCATGTACAGAAATTCCACACAGCTCAGGATCGAATCAGGAACCCTGGAGCTGTGAAGTGACAACACTCTACACTGCTCCACTGTGCTGCCCTAACATGAAGATTCAATTTCAAAAACACTTGAAATGCATATGACCGGAAGGATTATATTAATTAAAACATAACTCATGCATAGTAAATGTGTTCTTTTTAAGTTGTTTTCCCCAATTTAAAATTCTTATTTTACATGTTGTGTAACATGATGTCATCTACAGTAAATATAGCTGTCAAGTTTTTATAGAAAGTACATATATGAAAGCCCAAAATATAACAGCACAAGCCACAGTCAGCATAATAGAATTCTGTTTAAAAGAGTTGTTTCCACATGCCACAGTGTCACACTTTTGAGAGATTTGCTGAGGTTGCAGTTGAAGGGCAGGACTGTAGCAAAGTGCTGGGACAGGATCTGGGACCTGCAAAAGAGGAAGCCCTGACTCCCTCTGTTCACGCAAAGCATTGCCCAGAAACAGAAGAGAACGCTTGGGGAAACTGGGTGGAGAAAAAAGATTGTGGTCTGGAACAAAGAAGTGGGGAAGCGAGCCATCATTTACAGCACACTCAAACTGCCACAGAAGTTTCATAAAGCAGACTGAGAGCTGGCCAGGGGTCCAGAGTGAGTCTTCAAATCTCTCAGAGAGGTTGTAAAAGAAGGCAGTTTTCCCATGGTAGGAGCACAGAGGCTCAAGCTCTTTGGGGTAGGTCTGCTTCAGTCCCTCAAACAGGCACTTGAGGAGCCGCAAACACAGTTTTCTAATCAAATGACAGAGACCGTTAACAATATCACAAAAAAAAAAAAAAAAAAAAAAATGTAACTACTAGTAAAAACTGTGCAAAACAAATTATATTACATGCTTATTCTTACCGGCAGCATTCATTTTGTTTACTCTCACAGCATGTCTTCTTGTTGCCATGGAACCTGATCATCTCTTTTTCAATATGAGAGAAGGATATTCTCCAGCTCTCTGCAAATTAAGACACATATTTCATCAGCAATCACACAGCCCCTAAGGTTATCAATTTCTGTAATGGACTGGATATTCACTGCCACTCAAAAGTTTTTGAATAAGTGAAATTTTTTTTATTTTATTTTTACACTTTGACCACTTGTTAATTAAATAAAGAAAAAATGAAACTAGTGTTCCATGAAATACCTAAATATTAGTATTTAAGTACTAATGTCCACTCTCAGATTCTAATGTGACTCTAAATGTGTTCTTTATTAAAGTGTAATAAACTAGTGCACTTGTTTGGTGAAGCAGCTGCTGTACCACTATAAGTTACTGTATGCCTAGTTAGAACTACATTCTCAGTTCGCTTATACCTAGTTCTTCCTGATTCTCTAATTTTAGAGTATTTAACTTGAATCACTGTTTAACCAAAGTTTAACCAAAAATGTTAATACAGTGTATTCAAAAAAAAAAACCTCTTGACTGGCAGTGTTGTTCATGTATCATTATTAGGACCTTTTTCAGTAACAGAGAGGTTTCGTGTTTTGGGTCTCTTTGGGACAAAGTAAACAGGCTGTCCAAGAATTTTGCGCCGAACGTTCTTTCCAAGCCAGTTGTCCACAACCGGGCCGGCTCGTGCAGCTGCTGGCCAGCCTTGTGGCACCTCAAGGGCGGGAACAATATCCACAGACAGTAATTCTGCCCCCTCGTTTTCCTCCAGAAATACCAAGGTCACAGCTGGAGAATTTACCCTTTTCCTGCATACGACCCAATGACCTTCACCATCAGGCACTGAAGCATAAACCAAAAAGCTGGAGTTTAGGAATTTACATCTACATTTCTGATATTATGCAGGAAATGGAATTACCAAAAAATGAATTTCACAGGGAATCAGGAATTTTAAAATTGTCATCAAATATGCGATACATGTTCACATGCAGTACAAATACACACGCACCAAGCACTTTATTAGGAACACCTGTACACCTTCTTGTTCATGCAATTTGATCAGCCAATCATGTGGCAGCAGTGCAAGGTATAAAATCGTGCGGATATGGGCCAGCAGCTTCGGGTAATGTTCACATCAACCATCAGAATGGGGGAAAAATGTGATCTCAGTGATTTTGACAGTGACATGTTTGTTGGTACCAGATGGGCTGGTTTGAGTATTTCTAGTATTTCTCAGAATGGAGCAATAAAGAAAAAACATCCAGTGAGCGGCAGAAAACAAAAGTCGTCTCAAACTGGATTCATGAACATGACAATGAGTTCAGTGTTCTCCAGTGGCCTTCCCAGTCACCGGATATGAATCCAGTAGAACACCTTTGGGGTGTGGTAGAACGGGAGATTCACAGCATGAAAGTGCACCTGAAAAATCTGCAGGAATTGTGTGATGCAATCATGTCAACATGGACCAGAATCTCAAAGGAGTGTTTCCAACATCTTGTGGAATTCATGCCATGAAGAACTGAAGCTGTTTTGAGAAGAAAGGGAGGCCCTACCCAGTATCAGTATAGTGCTCCTAATAAAGTGCTCAGTGAGTGTACATCTCAGTATAATTGTATAGGAAATGTGTACATCTTAAAGGTGCCATAGGAAAGTCAGCATATTAAAGTACAGTTTGCTGAAGGCTTTTTTAAAAATTTAATTTTTTTTCTTTTTCCTTTCACTTGAGTTATTTATTTTCTGTGAATCATTGCATCATGCAACTTGTTCTTGCACAGACCACCAAATAAATCCAGTGAGTATGCTTTTAGCATTATGGCCTGTATGTGACAATAGGCCTACTGAAGAAATTGAACTATTCACGAGTAGTGAGAGTGTCTTAAATAATTTCTATTGTTCTTTGTGCTAGCCTGGGAATTTAATTTCTAGAATAGAGAAAGTAGTAAGGAAAGAAAAGCAAGGATGAGATTTTACCTTTATGCGTTTTAATGAATTTCTGAACCAAATGGTGCATTTCATTCATTATCTTGGAGGATGAGACAGTGAGTCCATCTTCTAAGAGGAATGCCCGTATTTCACCGCGTGAAGGTCGGCAGAGGGAAATTGAATAGAAAAGTCCATTATGTTTCTCTAGCTTGTTCCACACAATCCGGGGTGTTTTCATTTTCAGCATGATGTCAAACTCATTGGGTTTATTAATCTAAAACAAACCAGAAAAAAATTAATTCTTGTAAGAAAAGTTAATTATTAATTTCCACATGGTAAAAATTTATGAGAGAAAAATTTAATTCCACTACCTATAGATTATAGTTAAATGTAATTAAATATAAGATTTTAAACCAACCATGATTTCCAACTGCCCTGTTCATTAATCCAGGTTTATAGGTCTTATTTTCCAAAAACTTGATATGCTTAATATGTAAAAGACATCCCTGACAGTGCACTTACAAAAGACTCAGAACTAATAACATACTGCTTATGGGAAACCATCCTCCTACAGTGAAATGACTTAAATGACCTAAAATGTCATATTAACTCCTCAGACAGAACAACCAGGGTCAGTCTCTGTGCCTGAGTTTTGTCAGTGGTCTTTCCTAGACTATAAAAATCATTTATATAATAAGTGTAATGATCCTTTTTTTTTTTTTTTTTTTTTTTACCTTCACAGATTCATAGTAGCTTCCACTATTGAGAAAAGAAATATCCCTGAAAAAAGGTTGCTCATCATTTTCCTTCAGGAACTTCACTAAATCCCTTCTCAGATTATTGACCAGTTTCACAGGAAGCTGTCGTTCAGCCATGCGCAGGCGTAAGTCTCGGCCTCGCTGCCTGATCCAGCGGTCGAGTTCATTAGGGATAGCCAAAGCCTCCCTGACTTCAACTACAGGGTCACCTTAAAAAGAGAGAGAACTCATTTAGGGGATTGTTCTTTATTAATATCTACATTTCCAGTCAAAAAATTTGTTTATTGCATTTTATTGCATCTTTTATAGTTTTGGCAATTAAATAAGGAATTTGTCCCATCAAAGCCCTGAATCTCTGTACTTAAGGACTTACTCATTGTTCACTCTCAGATTCTAATGAGACTCTAAATGAGTGTGTTATTAAAGGCAGGTGCACACTGTTTGGCAAAGCAGTTACTATAAGATTGTAAGTAAGCATGTATTTGTCTTACAGTTGTTATTAGACACTGTTAGTATCAACTGTAAAGCAGATATACAGTATGCCATGTGCTACAAGTGCCTAATTAGAGTGATCCTGTAGTGGAAAATCTTAATAACTTCTCAAAGCCAAAGGGTTTTGGATGCCAAAAATCAGACTTTATTGAAAAACCAACAAAGCTGAGATGTCTGCAGATCACCTGATTTACACCGTCGTGGCTCATGCTTTTATACAATTCTAAAACAATGATCTCATTAGGGGGAGTTTTCTCATTTTTTCGTTTAATTATGCCCCCGACCTCTTGCCACAATTATTTCATTATCCTTCTATCTCCTTTTTAATGTGAAAAAGATACAATAATGTACTTTGAAAGGTAGAGAGGGTACGTTCACGCTTGGGAAACGACAGAGCGAGTCTGGACTGAAAAGATATAATTTATGAATGAGGAATGTGTGCTTAGTGATTTTCCACAAGCTAGTGTCACATCAGTTTTCTTGATTCACATACACAAATATTCTCTTATATTTTATAAGATTATTTTCTAATTGATTAGAACAGTCCAACATAGTCATATGCTTAAATACTTATTTAATATAAAGTCACACTCTCTTCATGATTAAAAGGCATTTCGGAGTTATTCTTAGGCCTTTGATGGATTAAAACATTTCTTATCACTCTGATTATATTAACTTTTGATTGGACCTGATGGATTACATCATAATCATACTTAAATCGCACTCTGATCAAGAAAATTCTTCTATAATCCAAATCGACTTTTTCTAGTTAGAGATAGATTTTTTTCCAATGAGGTAAAAAGTCATAGACATTTCTCAGTTCACTTATAACCTACTGTATATCTTACTTTCATTTTTTGAGTATTTAAGTTGAACCCATTTCTTGACGTTTGACCAAAATGTTAATAAAGAGTGCTCAGAAAAATTGTAGTTGGCAGTGCAAGTGATGATAAAAAATTCAATTCAGATGTGCATAGCAAAAATAATTAAAACTCAGACTTGCACAATCAGATAGGCATATGGCTGATAAGTGAGTAAAATAACTATGTGGATGAGGAGGCAGGTGCAAATGCACATTTAATTTATTACAAGTGAAAACACATGGAACATAAAGATCATGAAACAAAACGAGGAGTAAAGCAAGGTAACAACATGAACACGACATGAATTAAGCTACAACGATGACGGACAGCTACAACAAAAGACAAAAGGTAGACACAGAGCGCTGTACAGGTCCTGACTTAAATACCAGCACTCACTAAACATAAACGGGAATCAGGTGCAAACAGTCATGTGAGTGTTGTGATCATGTGATGTGCAGTGGCTGATGGGAGTCGTAGTCCTGCGGCACACCCATGACAAACTACTTAGGTCTGCAACAAATTATACTACACCATTTCATAAAGAATTGTAAATGGGTATGAAGAAAATAATGACACTGAATAGATATTAAAACCCTGAAAAAATCTTCCTTGTTATATCACCATTCTAATTTACTTTGTCTGCTTGGAGCAGATCCAGCAGGCTGTGGCAGAACCTGTCCATCACTACCTCTCTCTTTTACTCATAAAGAGTAAAGGTCATTATACATTCTGAGTCATCACATAAAAGCTATACAACATATCTAGCTCACAGCTCAACACAACTTGATCCTAAGCAAACAAAGGATTTGACATCCAAGACTATATAATTCACTATATAATGTTTTTCCTTGTGTGTTAATCCAAACATATTTTCCCCCCATATCCTCACCTTTAGGGCAGGGTAGCTTCTTCTGAAGGACATGTGCTGGAGGTAGATTCTTGATATTTTCAGGTACTACAGGTAATCCTACAATCTCCTCATTGTCATCTCTTAATTTCTTCAGAGGTGGGCTTCGCATCATTCTGAATGGTCAGTTAAAGCTATGAATTTGGATAAAAGTGTTAGGAAATGAAGTCATTGGTTAGAGTTAGTCCTTTCCCTTGACAAATTATCATTATTATTATATCCAAGAACACTTCCAAGAATCCAAGAATCTCTTACGAGCCCATGCAATGAATTAAATTACACACAGATTTAAGATATGATAAATTGCTACATTGCTAATCATTGCTACAGTGATTTCTTACCTATGCCATGAACTCAGTTCTATAAGGTTCTATCTGGTATTTTGGTCTTAATTGGTTAACAGTTTAAACTTCATCACTGTGGGCTAATGTATTCTTCTGTGGTGTTACTTTGTTACTTCACAGGTTTTTGGTGTAATATTTGAAAAGGTTGACAAGTTCTGTCTCCAAACTCACAAATAAACCTGGTTTTATAAGTTGTTGTTTTTTTTTCCAAAATCCAGTCATCATCCAAAATAAATATAGGATGAATGCAACATAAGCAGCCTTGATAAATTAATATCCACATTTTTTTTACACTCTGAGAGAAAAGAACAGAGTTAAAGCCTTAGCTGGAGGAGGAAGCTGTTCTCAGTGAATGGAGGAACTGTAGATGTTCTACATACATTTAGTGAGAGTAATAAAAACTAAGTGCGCACAGGTACAACACAGGTCTACTATACTCTCTGGTTTTACAGTGTAGAATTATTCTGCCATGTTAGATAGTCTTCATGGCCCAAAGAATATGGACACCTGACCATCACAACTACTGCATATGAGCTTGTTGGCTCGTCCCAAAATCATGGACAATAATATGGAGTTAACCCCCCCTTGTGGCTACAACAGCCTCCACAAGGTGGGAGGTTTAAAGTCACTGAGCTCTTCAGTACGACCCATTCTAGTGCCTTGTCTAATGCTTGTCTGTCGAGATTGCATGGCTATGTGATTGATTTCACAAACCTGTTAGCAATAGATGCCACTGAAAGACCTGAACGCAATCATTAGGAGCAGGGCCCACATACTTTTGGCCATATAGTGTATCTTGTATTTTAGAGAATACATTTAGAAAAATAAAGCTTATTGAAAAGCCTACATGATCACAGTGTGGTCTTAATAGAGTCAAAATGTCTTTCTCTGTTGAATTCGTACCATTTATTAGTTATATAATATTGACTATTAACTATAAGAGATGGCTTAATATGAATTAGCCAGATATTGACTCAAACACTACTTGATCTTACAGAATAATAGGGTTCTAACTGTATTCAACTAGTGTTCAAAAATTACTTTCTAAATGTCTTAGATATTTTGATACTTAGATATATTATAATGTACATTTGAAGTAACCTTAAACTGTAAGTCTTGTGAAAAGTGTCAATTTCATTAATTCAGAATTTTGCTAGCTGGAATGTCAAAACTTTGATGCCCCATATCTCAAAACGGCTCCTCACCCAGACAGAACCTTATAATACTAAGGTCACAAAGTATAAAATTACAGTGAGTAACATGAATACAGACTTACATGATATCCTAGTCTGAAGCAAAATACCTGTTGGTCTACAGCTTGAGCTCTTCTCCAAAAACACAGCCCCGCGCAAAAAGATATTCGTTGGTCTAGAGCGTGAGCACTTTTACTCTCTGACTATGAAAATGAGCCTTTCCAGGCAGGCATAGCAGAAGGAAGAGCTGCTGAGAAGGAGGAGTATTGCATAATCAATACAGTTTCAGTTTCCTTTCACATTAAATGCCACTCACTCCCAGACTGTATTACTTTGAATCATGCTGTTACTAAATCCTTGAGACGGGAAGCTGGATAACATCAACCATACATGACACACCTTTGATCTCAAACACACTTTCTGTAAATACTTATTTCCTGCACGTAGCCGTCAGACTAGAGTCAGACAAAGACAAATTTTTGTTATACACTTCTGATGTTCTCCTGTAACAACATTCAACATTTACAACATTTTCCACAGGGCTGGAAAAGAAACTCAATCAGGACCTGTATTCCCATTTAATGTTATTTACTGGGAACATCAGTTAATGGTTATTTAAATCAGTGATTTACCCTCTGTGTCCACGAGGTTCAAGAACAGACATGAAAGAACATTTTACTGGCAAACCTCGCCCTGAAGAGTTATTCAAGAAGGCATACTGGAAATGACTCCATGAAACTCTTCGTGGATTGTGGTTAGCAAGCCACTTTTTACTTTTTTTTTTTTTTGTTTGTTTGTTTTTGGAACTCAAATAAGAGTATATTATACAGTATTGTCCATATTTTCATTTCCTTTCATTTGTCCTTAAATTAAAAACCATGTATAAGTTTATACTCTTAGTTAACTTACTGGTTAAATGTAAATGCATTAATGTAAATAATTTAAAATGGTGTTGTGCATAATTAGACACAAGTAGCAACTTTCTATTTTCAGATAGATTTTTATATGTATAAAAATCTATATGTGTATAGATTTTTATACGTAAAAGCTAGCTAATATTAAGTCTAAAATATGAGTACCTAACTAAGTAGCTAACTAAACAATGGAAGAGATGCACTGAGTGATGCTTAGACACAAGCAGAAACACTAAAGATGATTTCTTATTAATAATCTTTTTTATTTTTGTAATCATTTTCTCCTAAGGTGCTTTAAAAAAGATAATCTCCTTCTTTCCTGCGGAAGCTTTTGCGATGGGTTTTAATCAGCATTAACCAGTCCTTAAGAAGCATGTTCAGGTTCTGAGACACTGCAGGATGGGACGCTCTACACATGCCTTGGGTGTCTGATGGAGAGGTTCATTTGCTTTTGGCGGCCTTCTGAGCAGACTTGGTCACCTTGCCACCAGTAGCGGCTTTCTTGTCAACAGCTTTGATTACGCCAACAGCAACGGTCTGCCTCATATCACGCACAGCAAAACGACCTGAAACAAGTAGTTCAGATGAGTCAAGATGGCAGTGATTTGTGTATAACAAGCATCCTCAATTACTCTACTTACCAAGTGGTGGGTACTGGGAGAAGCTCTCGACACACATAGGTTTTCCAGGGATCATGAGGATGATGGCAGCATCTCCAGACTTCAGGTTCTTGGGGTTGTCCTCAAGCTTCTTGCCAGAACGACGATCAATCTTCTCCTTAAGCTCCGCAAACTTGCAGGCAATGTGAGCAGTGTGACAGTCCAGCACAGGAGCGTAGCCCTGAGAGATCTGACCAGGGTGGTTCAGGATGATGACCTGAAAGAAAAAAGAAAGAAAAGGGTAAAGGGCTTCTTAAAACCCACAATATAGATATTTAATAGATTACAGTAAATTATTTATTACAGATTAATGATGTAAGAGTCAGCAATAGATTTCTGTGAATTCTCATTTTTAAACAGTAAGAGTGCGTCAGATGACGTGAGAAGTATCCAGATGCAGGAAAGTGAGAGGACATACCTACTCACAGAAGGGTTTTCTTCCTTTTTACTATTTTACTATTACACTTCACCTAGAAGTTTTTTTTTTAATTCCCAGATAGGCCCAGCCCTTACTGGCTGTTTCTATTTAGCTTTAAGTGACAACTTTTGTTTCAAATAAAAACTACTTATTAGAAATACATTCTGATTCAGAAATAAATTTATACTTGGTCAATACCTTCATTATATAGTTCTCTTAGAAACAAATTTCAACTTTTATCAGAATGTCTTTTAGGCAATTATATTCAATTTATTGTCCAAATTTTTGACTAGTAGTGTACTTATAAACTAACATATTTGATCATATCCTACCTGAGCAGTGAAGTTGCCAGCCTCCTGGGGTGGGTCGTTCTTGCTGTCTCCAGCCACGTTACCACGACGGATGTCCTTAACTGACACATTCTTCACGTTGAAGCCAACGTTGTCACCAGGCAAAGCCTCAGCCAAAGACTCGTGGTGCATCTCAACAGACTTCACCTCAGTGGTCACGTTGACAGGGGCAAAGGTCACAACCATGCCAGGCTTAAGCATACCAGTCTCCACACGGCCCACGGGTACAGTTCCAATACCTGAGAGAGAGGCAAGAAAAAAACTGCGTATGTATATATACAAAAAATTACATATATGTATGTATACATATATTAATTGATTAATCAATTTGTTTGATTGTTTGTTTGTTTAGTTCATATATAAAATGCAGATAGATTTTCACCTCCAATCTTGTAGACGTCCTGCAGGGGCAGACGGAGAGGCTTGTCAGTGGGGCGGGAGGGGGGCAGGATGGAGTCCAAGGCCTCCAAGAGAGTGGTTCCACTGGCAGCACCTTCTTTACGTTCAACCTTCCATCCCTTGAACCACGTCATCTACAGAGGGTAGACATTTTTTTTTTTTACTGTTACACTTTCATTTTTTTGTTCTGGTAGTTTTCTATTAGGATTAGTAAAAAAAATTAGTTACATTTTAGGAATGAACTCTGAGCATGCTGAACAAGTTAAATTTAACCTTGTCTTTACTTATGTCTGTTGCATGCTATGTATAGATTAAAGGTTTCACAGTGATTAATACAGATGTATTATTAACTCACGTTTGTGCTGGGCTCCAGCATGTTGTCTCCATGCCATCCAGAAACAGGGACAAAAGCAACGGCAGCAGGGTTGTAGCCAATCTTCTTGATGTAAGCACTGACTTCCTTGGTGATCTCCTCAAAGCGAGCCTGGCTGTATGGGGGCTCGGTGGAGTCCATCTTGTTGACTCCAACGATAAGCTGCTTCACTCCCAGGGTGAAGGCCAGGAGGGCATGCTCACGGGTCTGTCCGTTCTTGGAGATACCAGCCTCGAACTCACCCACACCGGCAGCAACAATGAGCACAGCACAGTCAGCCTGTTACAAAGAAATCAAAAACAGAAAAAATAGGTATACACTGGCCTGCAAGTTCTCTATTATTATGTAGACTAAAACAAATCTATTATTCACTGTAGGGATTTTTAAAATTGTTTAAACAAACAAACAAAAAAAAAAACACATGCCTGTGAGGTACCAGTGATCATGTTCTTGATGAAATCTCTGTGTCCAGGGGCGTCAATGATGGTGATGTAGTACTTGCTGGTCTCAAACTTCCAAAGAGAGATATCAATGGTGATACCACGCTCACGCTCAGCCTTCAGTTTGTCCAGCACCCAGGCGTACTTGAAGGAGCCTTTGCCCATCTAGTTGTAGAGAAAATATAATGTTTCCAATCATATGATACAATTTAAAAGTGTTAGAATCATTTTGTTTTTTGACATACCATCAGTTAAAGGTAATTCATTACAACAATAAATAAGATTATAAAGAAATGTTTTAATTAATTTTTTAACCACTCACTGTGTAACTAATAATAACGAAATCTTTCACTGTGTAACTAATAATAATGAAGTTACACAGTGTATGATTTCATTATGATTATTAGTTACACTGTATAATTTCATTATGATTATTATTTACACAGTGAATGATTAATAATAATGAAATCATTCACTGTGTAACTAATAATAATGAAATCATTCACTGTGTAACTAATAATAATGAAATCATTCACTGTGTAACTAATAACGAAATCATACACTGTGTAACTAATAATAATGAAATCATTCACTGTGTAACTAATAACGAAATCATACACTGTGTAACTAATAATAATGAAATCATTCACTGTGTAACTAATAATCATAATGAAATCATTCACTGTGTAACTAATAATCGTAATGAAATCATACACTGTAACTTCATTATTATTAGTTACACAGTGAATGATTTCATTATTATTAATCATTCACTATGTAAATAATAATCATAATGAAATCATTCACTGTGTAACTAATAATAATGAAATCATTCACTGTGTAACTAATAATTATAATAAAGAAGGACATGATCATGTCTGAAAGAGCTCAGTAACTATAAGTGAACATTAGGGGGCGCTCTTACTGCACCACATTATTACCACAGGCGCTAGAGAGGCGCGCCCATAAAAAGACAAGCAGCATGCTTTTCTCATGTATTCACGGTTTATTCATAGCACCACTGAATGTCTGTGTGCAACCACACCTCAGCTGCTTCCTTCTCAAATTTCTCAATGGTTCTCTTGTCGATTCCTCCGCATTTGTAGATCAGATGGCCGGTGGTGGTGGATTTGCCGGAGTCGACATGTCCAATGACCACGATGTTGATGTGGGTTTTTTCTTTACCCATAGCGGCGAGTTACTGTGGAGAAACACGGCCATTATTAGTGGAATAGCGTATGGTATTACTAAATGACACGACTCTTTTGGGCCTGTCAGAATCATTAACTATTAGATATTCAAAACATAAGAGCCTCGCTTCACTTAATATAAAGTAATAAAATGGCCATTTTTAGTAAAGCCCGTGCGCTAGTGTTTTTTTTTTCTTTTCCTGTAATACCGTAAATTCTCGACTAAATATCTGTACTGTATTAGCAATAGGTAGCTTGAGAGATATAAATGGTCGTTTCCACCGCTAATCCAGTGAAGTTGTTTTCGAATGTGGACCAGGCGGAAAAGCATCCATTAGATAACACCAAATTAAAACTCTGGATAGCAACTGTTTATTTCTGTCCGGATTTCCGGTCAAGTTTTTTTTGGCCGAATTTCCACTTCGACAAGTTTCATTTCTCGCTTAAATTCGATATTGTTTTAGACTAGTAGTGAACAGGTTCTTTAACAAGCCCTCCTGTGTGAGGAGAGAGGATGGTGACTCAGCCCTCCTCCTCTCTCATGTCCTCCATGTTGAGCCGCTGGAGCTCGTGCGCGCCGGCCATGTTGTTTAAGGTCTGCCATAAACCTGACAGCGCTCACGTCTCAATGACAAGAAGGGGGCAATGTCTGCTCAAATAAAGCCAGACTACAGCGGTAAAAGAGTAATATAGAAGTGAAAGAAAAAGCCTTGCAACCCTCCGAACTTCACCATTAACTACTATCCACTCCAACATCATCCTATCCTTAAGAAAGCCTAATTTTTCACCAGATGTTCTAGTAGCACTTAATATGTTCAAGTAAAACTTACGAATGCATTAGTGCCTATAAAAGTTCATTAACTGCAGGGTTGTGACTTACCGAAACCCAGTACTGCCTGAACACCCCAAAGTAAAGCTGGATAAAAAGGAACGAGTCACGCTGACCGACCAAATTTATACAGCTTCAGTTGGGGAGGGTACCAGAGACTGGACACTTGATCTGTGATGTGTATAAAACAGGGGCACTATTGGTAGGCACCAAGGGCACACACAGCCATGATTGGACATATAAAAATTCAACACCACCACCACCACCGAGGAGCACAGCAGCAGACAAGGGGCAAGGACATGTACAGCTGCATGAGCAGCTAGCAATGGTTTCCTTACAAATAAAATACATCAGGCTCACACTGCAATTTTTTAATACCTTTATTAGTTACTCAGCAGCTTTCTTTCCAATTTAACTGTGGCAACAGGTGCAGATCTAAACCATTCAACTCAAATTAACAACTGAAAGATGCTATTGGTCAAACAATGAAGCCACAACAATTATCCTTTCCTGCGAAAATTTTTCCGATGAGTTTTAATCAGCATTAGCCAGTCCTTGAGTAGAGTGCCCAGGTTTAGAGAAATTCCAGGAAATGGGGGAAGACTCCCCACCACCTTCGAAACAGCTGGAATGAGAATTCACTTGGCCTTGGAAGCCTTCTGTGCAGACTTTGTGACCTTGCCAGCACCAGCAGCCTTCTTCTCAACACTCTTGATGACACCGACAGCAACAGTCTGCCTCATGTCACGCACAGCAAAACGACCTGAAGAGAGAGAGACAAGACATCAATCAGGTCCTAAAGCACACAAGAATGAAAATCTGCCAGTATGCAACAATTGCACATTAGAAAAAAACTTACCAAGAGGAGGATAGGTGGAGAAGCTCTCCACACACATGGGCTTGCCAGGAATCATTTCAACAATGGCAGCATCACCAGACTTCAGGTTCTTGGGGTTGTCCTCAAGCTTCTTACCAGAACGGCGGTCAATCTTCTCCTTCAGCTCATGAAACTTGCAAGCAATGTGAGCAGTGTGGCAGTCCAGCACAGGAGCATATCCCTGACCGATCTGACCAGGGTGGTTCAGGATGATGACCTATAGGGCAAAGAGTGGTTAGACTCCATTAGCAAAAGCTTTATCAGGCTACAGCAAGTCAGATCTTAAAATAGGAAAATGTCAGCAGTCCAACCTGAGCAGTGAAGCTGCCAGCCTCCTGGGGTGGGTCGTTCTTGCTGTCTCCAGCCACGTTACCACGACGGATGTCCTTCACAGACACGTTCTTGACGTTGAAGCCAACGTTGTCACCAGGGGTTGCCTCAGGGAGGGACTCATGGTGCATCTCCACAGACTTGACCTCAGTTGTCACATTGACGGGGGCAAAGGTCACAACCATACCAGGCTTGAGAACACCAGTCTCCACACGGCCCACAGGTACAGTTCCAATACCTAAAGATATTAAATGCTAAGTGAGTTGGGTGAAAAATGGGATAAGACAACTTGTGCATCCAACAAGCAACAATACAAACCTCCGATTTTGTAGACATCCTGCAGGGGCAGACGGAGAGGCTTGTCAGTGGGGCGGGATGGGGGCAGGATGGCGTCCAGGGCATCGAGGAGGGTAGTTCCACTGGCATTTCCCTCTTTGCGCTCGATCTTCCATCCCTTGAACCATCCCATCTACAAAGAGAAAAGCCCAAGTTAGCCCACTGACCTAGTTCAAAAAGCAAATAGAAGCATATTGGGTTTATTAACTCACGTTTGTGCTGGGCTCCAGCATGTTGTCTCCATGCCATCCAGAAATTGGGACGAAAGCGACGGCAGCAGGGTTGTAGCCAATCTTCTTGATGTAAGCACTGACTTCCTTGGTGATCTCCTCAAAGCGAGCCTGGCTGTATGGGGGCTCGGTGGAGTCCATCTTGTTGACTCCAACGATAAGCTGCTTCACTCCCAGGGTGAAAGCCAGGAGGGCATGCTCACGGGTCTGTCCGTTCTTGGAGATACCAGCCTCGAACTCACCAACACCACCAGCAACGATCAGCACAGCACAGTCAGCCTAAAGGAGGCGGGAAGGAGAGAAAAAAAAAAATTAACTTAAGCTGATGGTTACAGTCTCATTCAAGTTAAGAGAACAGCAACTCAAGCTAGGCACATACCTGTGAGGTACCAGTGATCATGTTCTTGATGAAATCTCTGTGTCCAGGGGCATCAATGATGGTGATGTAGTACTTGCTGGTCTCAAACTTCCAGAGGGCAATGTCGATGGTGATACCACGCTCACGCTCAGCCTTCAGTTTGTCCAGCACCCAGGCGTACTTGAAGGAGCCTTTGCCCATCTAATTTAGGAGAAAAATGTTTCCAATCATACAATTTAAAAAATGTTAGAATTAATTGTTTGACATCAATTAAAGGTAATGTTACAATAAGGAAAATTATAGAAATACATCAACTGTTCATTGTAAATCTGAAATTAAACCAAATCAAAAACAGACTTATTGAGGCATAGTGAACAAATCCTTAATATTTCTATAATTCATAGAAAAATTTATGATCATATTAAAATTACATTAAGTACCAGACTTAGAACAAGGGGGGAAAAATAATTTAGTTAAAGGCCTCAAAAACACTGGTTTCCATAAGCAGCAGTGGGCGCCATTACAGCTTTGTTACGTCATGGAGCCTGTGTAAGCCCCACCCACCCCCACACCCAGCCGGCTCAAACCCACTAACGCGTGCTTCAGGCGCCATCTTGGCTCAAGTGAGTCAGAACTTCATTTGGATATAAAACCGTAAAAGCACTCACCTCAGCGGCTTCCTTCTCGAACTTCTCGATTGTTCTCTTGTCGATGCCTCCGCATTTGTAGATCAGATGGCCGGTGGTGGTTGACTTTCCAGAGTCGACGTGGCCGATAACCACGATGTTAATGTGGGTCTTTTCCTTTCCCATGATTCCTTAAGTTTCTGTCAAAGATAGTTCAACATCATTACTCATCGAAATCGGTGTGATTAACACGTGGCGTGTTGGGTGCTGAGGGAGTAATGAGGCCTGGGAGTCAGGGTGAGGAGGCGCGAGCGCCGGGGCCTGTAGGCCAGACACACGCCAGCAGCGACACGTGTTTAGAGCCACGTAAGATTAAGTTGTATAAAAATCACACAGTTTGACGAACAAGGAAACGTAATAAGAATGGCGTCCATAAGATGATTTCTTGGACTATTTAAACAGTGGGAAGAGGATAAACACTTCCACACGGGCCTGACAGACTTCTGACTCCCAGCCTTTGTTCTGAACCCGGTTCAGCAGCCATTGTTCAGATCAAATATCTGAGCCAAAAACAACTGAAAACCAGTTTTAAGAGTCAGATCCAAGAGGAAAAAAGCTAAACAGCACTAAACACTTTTCTTTTCAAAGACATTTTAACAAACTTATTCAACATTCCAACAGTCCATCTTTTCATACATACAAAAAAACTGAAGCCAATAACATCAGGAAAAAAAATACAAAAACACACAAAGACCAGATTAATCACTATTATTATTATTATTATTATTTTTATATATAGTAAAATTAACCATTTCAGAACACCACAATGAAGCAAGGCCACTTACCAAGGGTTGGCGATTAGTCCGCAGCAGCTGCTCCCCTTTGCCAGGTTAACAGAAAGAGACCGAAAAATGCCGTGGACTCGGAATTTATATGCAAGTAGGCGGTCGAGTTTCCTCCCCTCCTCCCGCACTGACCCGCAAATCACACGCATTTCACAGCAAAATCTCCCCGCCTCGGCCCCGTGACGTCATCACTGTGCTTCACGGATTCCGGGCTTGACTCCCAGACAAGTTCAAGCTTTTGCCTGTGACATCCAAATAATTATATATATATATATTCTTTAAGTGGATGCTCCTATGCTTGCATCCTTCCATTTTTTAAATATAATGATTGGTTATGATTATCAGTATATCTGTTTTTAATGCAAGAATGAAACAGTTGCTAATGTGACATGAGTCTGAACGTTTTCACATTTTCACATACAATATGTAAAAGTAGGAGTCTGAATGGTTCATAAATTAGCTCATAGTTTTCTAAATAAGACTTAATGCTCTTAGACGTTATACCTAGTTATGAGTTATGGAGCCTGTGTAGGGTACAGTGCCATGTTTAGTGTGTGCTCCATGTCACAGCAGCACACGTGACTGCTTTAAGGGATGAGCTTATATACAGGCTGCAGCAACTTCAAGTGTACTGTGTGTTTAGTTAAACATATGTGATCACTTTTTTAATAACGTTTTTGCAATTTAAATAATCTAAAAAATAATGCAAAGTAATTTTTTTTTAAATTTGTACCTTGCACGGTACTGTAAGGTATTGTGCTGTAATGCAGTTCTTTTACTGAATCTATAGCTGCATACGAAAGGTTTACAGATATTCAGTGAAGTGATGAAACTGCTTGAATGCACACTGTATTCACAGATATTTACATCAGAAACACTTGGCTGATAATAGGAGATGAAGCACCATTGTCTACCCCAGGTCTCCATCCAAAGGCTCACCTATTCACATTCAAACGTAATCTGCAGACAGGACACTGTGGGGGTTCTCCTCAATCAATACACTTTATTCAATCAACACCCAAACTGATTATGTTTTGCTTCAAGATTATATTTTACTATATGGAAATCTGTTTAGAATTTTGGTTATGTAAAGATATTCTCATATTACCAAGCTCCAACATATTAGCCTACAGGTCCCAGGCTATGCTGAGTGCCTTATAGTCTCCATCACTTTTTAATGGACCTATTTCAAGCATCTGGCATCCCTCTGAGCCTCCTCTCAACTCTCTTTTGCTTCCCTACTTCAACAGACCTACCACCACCTGCTTCTTTCAGTCAGACACCGATTGAGCAGCTATACACACATGCACACACACACACACACACACTGTCTCATACACTCCAGGCCCATACAGTGGCACTGTGAAAGCAGCAAACATTCCTCCATAGGGCAGAGAATATAACTTCTATTGTTGTTGCTAGCAAGTGACAAATTATTGATACAACTCTTGTTATATTTGAGCAAAGTCACAGATGTTTGGTTATTAGATGATTTATTGTTAAGATCGCTGGAAAATCTGATCATTACAGAGTAATCTATGGAGAATTTAATATTTTCAAACCAGGCATGACATGAAACCTATTGAAAGGCGTTTTTACAATGATATATTCACAACACAAGAACATGATTGCACTTAATTTGTTAATTACTTTGAATGTTTCTGGAAATGTATGAAAGCTTGTCTAAACAAATAGAACCAAAACAGAACCAAAAAACTGTTACTTTGATTTACAGACAGCTGACATCTGAAATGCCCAACTATGAAACAACAAAGCAACCTCCTAACGCCTTGAACTAGTTAGAGCATGTATGCAAAGTCCTAACTGTGAATATATTTAAAATGCAAACCTGTGCAAATTCTGTTTCTTGCTGTGTGATAATAATATAAGAGATTAACTGAATATAGTAGCTTTTCTAGTTTTCCCAAAATGTTAAGACAACATAGAGTACATCACGAGAGGCAACAGTTAGAGGCATGTATGAATTAAATGTCGTAAAAGGAGAGACTTGTCACCCAACCTGAGGAACCAGATCTCTTCATATTCTGAAAGTTTACTCAGAGGAACAGTCATCCACTCTGCAAAGCAGAATTTAATGAAACACCAAATACTACCAAACAAACCTAAATAATATTACAAATAGTGATAAAATATTACTACTTATAGTGTGAAAACCTGTAAATAGGAAACAGTGTGTGTGTGTGTGTGTGAGAGAGAGAGAGAGAGAGAGTAGCACTCACACAAAATATAACCCACAGGCTCTGTTTCCATAAACAAAACAATTATTTCTATATGTTGTATATGTTTTTTTAAAACTAAATACTGTACACGTCACATGTTATCTTTTCCATCCTTTCACCAGCAACTTTATGAACCATGATTAGTCATACAGTATATGTTTTTGTGCTTGATTAAGACTAGGCTCCTGCAGAGCTTCACTTTTCAGGCATTAAGTAAAGTAACATTTACTTTAGGAGTTAATTTCAGTTCTAACTAATCTATATGATAATGAGGTCCTGGGGGCATTCTGAGGCACAGATATCAGTTAAATGTGTAGGACAGAGAGAAAGTATGAAAGAAAGTGTTAAATGGGGTGGCCTGAAAGGGCAGTCATATGATTGGCACTGATAAGAATTTATCACAGAAGTGGAGAGCTAAAGCAGACACATAAACGATTAATATGCTGTAGTTGAAAAAGCTGTTGAAACAAAAGTTGCTGTCCTGTCCTCTGCCTTCCACTTTCTCTACTTCTCACAGATGAGTAAGAAAGTGAGTCTGCAAATGCTCCCAGTCTCTTCACATTCACACTGTGTCGCTAGTGTGTCCCACCTTCCTTTCTGCTGCGAGACGTCAAAGTTTACCTAACCTTTGTCACCAATTGGCTTCTTTTACCAGCACTGAAAAACAGACCTTATTCTCAACCAACCCATCTGCAAAGCTAATGCCCTGTTAGTTAAATTATGGGGAAAAAAGTGTTTCTATTCATACTGCCATAGTATACCCCACTGTAAACTTTGACCATTTGACTGGCGTGTGCGAGGAAACATAGAGCTCTGGATCTGGGTCAAGTGCTGGCAGGGTTTCAGTGTTGAGTCATGTATTTGGAGAGGAAGGGCCTCAACCTTCTATTTCCTCCAGCACATACACACAGAGCAGACCCGGTTAAACATCTGAAAGTTTATTATTAAAACATATTTAATGTTTATAAGCAACAATCTCATTCGTTTTAAATCAGTCTAGGATCGAAAAGAACCTAAAAAAATGTGTTGTACATTTTGGCAAGTGACAAATATGTTTTTGTCAAGTTAGTTATGCAATTTGCCCCACTGTTAGTAAGATAACAAGAAACAACCATCTGACGCAGTCATAAAACCAGTCTTACTAACGCCTGAGATCAGAGCCATAGAGGCTACAAAGAGAAATCACAAAGCTTTGCATGGTAGCACAATTCCAGTTGCCCAACCACACCCTCCCCTGCCTAAAAGCTAGAAACCAAATGCTCACGCTTGCTAATTTATTCACACATTCAACTGAGCGTTAAGGTGTGATGTCTGAGGGTGGTACCACTCACTTGCATATGTGAGCACCCTAGGGATCTGTCTGAGAACCTGAGAATGCAAATAAGTCCTATTCATGTGTAAAAGGTACTCTTTTCCATGTGTATCACAACTGTAGAGGTGTAAATCACAGCACCCCACAAGAAAAGTCAAAAGCTACTTAATTGTATTACTAAACAAATAAAGTAGACACAGTTATATTAATTTACTCTTTCCAGTATTCCTCAGTTTTGTCTGATCAAGAGCTTTTGGAAAAAAAAAAGAAATAAATGTATATGTGGGGTAAAATAAATACTAAACGTCAGTGGGATTAATGAGTTCTCTGAATACAGAAAAAAAACAGAAAGAAAGAAAGAAAGAGGTACTCCAGGAACCTGTGCTCTAAAATATAAATACTGTGTCAACCATTTACATAAACATTAGGTCTTACAGTATTATTACTTAAAACTTAATGTCATATCATATTATTAATTTCAAAAAGATATCTTGTCTAGTACAGTATGTCTCACATTTTGTGGTTATGCATCCCCTGCTACAATTTAACTAAACAATTAACAATTTAATTTGACCAGTAGAGCAAATATATTATTTTATGAAAGTGATTATTCCAAATATTATGAGAAAAGCTGTGCTTAAAAAAAATCAGTTTCCATTAATCAGTCATGTACATCTCAAGTCTCAAGGTTCAAGGTTCTTTATTTGTCACATTCATATTACATACATGTGATGTAATGTAGTGAAATGTTTTTCCTTATGCTTCGTCCCACAGTGCAACAATGATACATAACAAAAAAAAAAAAATTATAATATACTCAAGAGAGTATAAAATTCAAAACCATCATATTAGGTATTCAAAAGTCAGTATTAGTAGTATTAATAATGCTTTCTATTATTAATAATATATTCCAATTTGTTCTACCAGATGAAAATATAAATAACGAAAACCACAGCTATATCAGTCAGAAAATCCACTTAACATGGGATATACAATTACAAAAAGCAGGATATAGAGTCTGAAATACTTTCAGCCAGGAATGAGTTCTCCCAAAGATTGTAATGTCTCTATATAAACCTGAATTTAGTATTTTGTTGGTCCATACAGAAGTAACAGATCAGCAGCCGAGGGAAATTAAAACAGTGATGGGCCTATGGGGCAGCCCTGCCTATACCGACAGAAGAACTCGGGTAAGTACCATGTGTAAGAGATACACAACTATGCTTGTGATTGTAAAGGATTTTAACCTTTAAAGGTTCTGTGTAGACCCATACACTAGAGTGTTTCTATCGGAAATTATTATAAGTAGAAACAGCTTATCAGTTACAGTACACATACAAAATTAAACAGAATGAAATCATGCACAATGTACAGTGTGTATCATGATAGGTAGCTGGAAATTGAATGCTTTCTATAAGTTTAGTTTAACTATTAGGAAGAAATGTTAGAACTTGTTTTTATTCAATGCCACAAGAACAAGATGTATTGAACATAGTCACATTATTTAAAATATTAATGCTGCCAGACACAATTTCTCACACAAAATTCTGTTCTTCTAAAACATTACATGTTTTCAGTGCTTTTTTGTTTTTAGTTTGTTCCAAAAGGTTTACGTATAATTCAATGTCATTTATAAAATGTATAAAATTTGGTTTACAAAGATCCCATTTCTTTTTGTGTATATGGTATTTACCTAATAAAATAAGTAACTGCACAACGTATTGTTGTTTACCTTCCAAAATGTCATTTTGAAAATAAAAAGCACATCAAATACATAAATTTCTATCACACATCCCAGTTTTCTATTTATAAAAATCCTTAAATCCTTCCAAAATAATCTTGAGTACATACAATGATAAAACAAATGCATCATCATTTCACAAGTATATGAAATGTTGAGTTTAAATCTTTCCAAAACATGCTTCTCTGGATAAATCCTATGCATATTTTGTAATATACTTCTTTAATTTTGTTATTGATACTGAATGTATTTTGTATTTTCCACACTTTTGCCCAATAGGCCTATATTTTACCAGATAAAGAAGACCAAAAAACAATCTTGCTGCAGGAAATAAAACAGAACAAAGAGCATTTCTTATGACCTTATTGCTACAATGATGTTTTAAAACATCAACATTCTCCATATATGATATTCACAAACATCATCAATGTTGATTTCCACTGAATTAGAGTTCCTTAAAAGTAACATGGCACTCTTTGGAACTGCGTCGAGAACAAAAGCGAAATCTCTTGATTTAACTGGTAATTTTTAAAAAAAAAAGAAATTAATATATATGACAACAAATAGCCATTCAATTTAATCAACTGCCTTACTAAAACAATCCCTTCATTGAACCAAGTATGATAGAACATTGATTTGCTTTTAAATAGTATATCTTTGTTGTTCCATATGAAATAACTGTGTGGTGAGAAATTGTGTTTGTAGATTAAATTCCATGCTAGCAGGGCTTGTTTGTGGAAAAGAACCTTTTAAAAATAAATAAATAAATAAATAATACAGAACAATTCAGCAAGTTCTCAAGACCTTTGACAGTTCAACAGTTCAAATACAAATTGGCAAAAGCAGTAACAAAATAAAACACATTTAAAGGGCATCACAAACACATTAAATTAATTTAACAAAGACAGTTTTTCAGGCTTTTTTGTTTTATGAAAATTTTATAGATTGAAAATAAATTTCAAGGAGTGTTTGGAAATAAAAAAAAAAAGGCTTTTATATTATCAAAGTAAGTGGCGTGAATCATTAAAACTGGGACATTGCCGGGTAGGACAGTGACGTGTTGTGACGTATTTTTCCTGCGACGAGCTTTAGGTCTAGCGATGAGAATTTCAGCTCTTTTCAATGAGTCAGATCTTTTGGCTCAGCTGACAAGAAGAGCCGACTCTTTCGGCTCCCAAAACGGCTCATTTTTCTTTTCTAAATAAGCCAGTTTGCGATAGTTTGTCCAGTGATTGTTCTTCAGTGACGAACTATACCTGGAATTGTTTCACGTCTTATTTTACCTTCTAATTAACAAAATAACATTAATTGTCAGTGAAAAAAAATCAATTTAAATGTTTTTTTTTTTTAAATCAAGAAGGCACCTCGCAATAATGTTAACGTGCCTGTCGTGTGTGTGCTTCATTAAAATGATTCATTTCCACTGATTCTGATAACTGATGTACACAGAGTACAGCATGCTGCCTCATACACACACCTGAGAGTCATACACACACCTCACCATGGAAGCATTTTGATTCAGTTACAATGTAATTAAAGGAAGAGTTTAAAAAAAAAACCCTCAATATACATATACAGGCTCATATACAGTATGCGAATCGGCTGTCAGCGGACATCTAAAATAGCCGGCTCAAAGAGTCGACTCTTTCGTGAACGACACATCACTATTTGGGTCGGGTGTTTAAAACGTAGGCCAAAAATATATAGCGATTTATCGACAATTACTGTAAAAGAAAATGGCTGGAAACTGGAAGGATTCAGAAACGAAGGAGCTGCTGTCTATCCGCTCAGAGGAAGAAATCATTCGGCAGCTAAACGGCACTGTTCGGGATGCAGTGGTGTATGAGAAAATCACTCAGAAACTCAAAGAGCGCGGGGTTTTACGAGAAAAGACGCAGGTCATAAATAAACTGAAAACTCTACGGAAGAAGTTTCACCAAATTAACCAACGCAGCAGCCAACTGGGAAAGTCAGACTGGCCCTATTTCGATATGTGCCACTACATATGGGGAGGTGGACGTTCCGCCAACCCTGTGGCTCTGCTTAGTCCTTTAGAGCCCTTTCCCTCTGAGAATGATGCTGAAGCCACTCTGAGCGATACAGACATCCTGAAGACTGAGGTGTGCACAGAATTTGTGCCCCTAAGTCCAGCAGGTGGGTTTATTTTCCATTATAACTGATTATTTCAGCTTTAAAGTTACTTCTAACAATTGTGTATACAAGACAAATCTAACACACACATCTTCAGACACATCCCAGGCAGCAATGTGTTATTATTATTATTATTATTATTATTATTATTACGCAACATTATGACAAGGTTTCTTTCTGGACAATGAGTCTTAAATGATTAACAGCATAGAATTAGCAAAGACACAAAGCGTGGTTAACTGGCATAAGGACATTAAGCCCATTCTAATTAATCACTTAAAAATGATTATTATTACTTTCAATTTAATAATTATGTTTCAGTTAAAGGGGGGTGGGGGGGGGCACGATGGCTTAGTGTTTAGCACAGTTGCCTTGCAGCTCAGGGGTTCGAATCCCGCCTGCGTATGCAGAGCTTGCGTGTTCTCTCCCTGCCTCAGGGTGGTTCCTCCAGGTACTCCGGTTTCCTCCTCCAGTCCAGAGACCCGCATTATAGGCTGTCTGGCATTTCCAAATTGTTTGGAGTGTGTGTGCGATTGTGCCCTGCGATGGGATGGCACCCTGTCCAGGGTGTCCCCTGTCTTGTGCCCCGAGATCCCTGGGATAGGCTCCAGGCTCCCTGCGACCCTGTGTAGGATAAGCAGTACATTCCAGTTATTTGGGTAACAGGGTTCAACTTTAAAAGTGGCACTGGCAGTCGATATTACAATATCATTGAAAATAATAAAATGAAAAAAAAAGAATGAGAGCTCTTGCATTTCTTCTTCCCATAAGCTTCAGGAAATTCAAATGATGCTTCTTGTTGAACATGTGACTTGTGGAATATTCCTCATATTTCATAGGGGTGAATTTGTTCAGATAACAGGGTTGAGTGAATGCTGTGGGAAACAACTAAAATGTATATTTTTCATAACCTTTAATTTATCACTCATGGAAAAGGATGTTTCAAGCATGCACTGTTAAATAGATGTACACATTAATGACTGTTTACACATTTACTGATTATTTTTCATGTAGATTTAATTAATGTTTAAGTGATTTATCTGAAACATGCACATATGTTGTTGTGAAGGACACCTTACCCATGTTTAAATGTTTAAATTATCTTTACATACATGTTCTTCTTCTTGGAGGATAAACATCATACTTTAAGAATTTTGCTCAGTGCAGTGTTGCACAACAACAGTTTTGCACACTGTTATAACCTGCATCTGAGTGTATCTGGTTCTCTCCCATTTTGTACATAATCTATTTTTCTGCTCTTTGCAGTTTTTGTTTATTTGCATAGTTGTTTATTTTTAATTCTTTAAATACTTTTTTGCTGCTATATTGTCCTTTCTTGTATTCTCTATTGCCTCTTGTCTGCCGCTGTAACACTGGAATTTCCCACCTGAGATTGATAAAGTGTTATCTTATCTTTTATCTTATATTTGTAAGTGTAATATTATTGCACCACAACTGGCACCCCAATCATGGAATCACACTCATACAGTGTAGTCAGTGTTGATGTGTAATGGCATTTGCTCTTTTATTTTATTTTATTTTTTTACAGAATCTCCTCTATCTCCTCAGTCACCACCAAATAAAAGTGCCAAGAAAGTATCACGGGGGGAACAAATGGTGAAGGACATGAAAGAGTTTTTCACTGAAATGGACAGAGACTTTGAAGAAAGGGAGCGCCTTCGTCTCCTGGAGCAGAGGCAGTATGAAGAGTGCTTAAGGAAGGAGGCAAAAGAGGAAGAGAGAGAAGAGCGGGCCAGGCAAATGGCCATGTTTAAAGAATTACTGGAATCTCAAAATAATCTGCTAAGAGAACTCTTGCGGCGAATCCCATCATCAACATCACAGTGGCTTACCCCATCTAAAAATAATGGTGAACCTGAAGCCACTTTAAGTGTTGCAAGCATCCCAGAGACCAATGACTGCACAAAATTTGTACCTAATAGTCATGCAGGTGAGTTTGAGCTTGCTAGCTACACTAACGTTTAACACTACAGTCACTCTTAACACTAGTGTCCATAACGCTAGATGCATAAATCAACTGACTAATGGGATTTTGCTGTGCCTGTTTACAGAATCTCCTCAATCACCACCAAACAAAAGGTTGAAGAAAGTATCACAGGAGGAACAAATCGCAAAGGACATGAAAGAGTGTTTTGCAGAAATTGCCAGAACCTTGGAAGAGAGGGAACGGCTTCGTCTCCTGGAGCAGAGGCAACATGAAGAGCGCTTAAGAAAGGAGGCAAAGGAAGAAGCGCGAGAAGAACGGGCCAGGCAAATGGCCATGTTTAAAGAGATGCAGGAGTCTCAGAATGGCCTACTAAAGGAACTCCTGAGGCGTATGCCTTCACCAACATTACAGCAGTTAAACTCCACTAAGTACTGGCACTCAAGCAATCAATCTAGGTTCAGTAAAGACACTGCTGGAAAAAGTAATGTACAAAACACCTCAGAAAAAGACATGCTTTTTAACCCACCTTCATCCACATCCTTCATGGAGTAATAACCAGGAAGGTTTTGTTTTTTTAAGAATAATTTTTGTACATTGTATTTATTTATTCGTTGTTTTAATAGAGATGTGTCTAATGCAGCTTGTTAGTGCTCTTTATGAAGAGTCCGAACAGTCTGAACCCAGCTCAGTTTGTTTTATGGTAAACACTTAATGCAAGTAGTTTTTACATGTTTTCTACTGCACTTTCTGTAAGTATTTCTGCACAACTTGTATTCACTTGCACATTTACTTAATGATTTCACCCAAGAAGACAGTAAATATTTTAAAAATAAACAACTGATGTCATTTATCATTGTCATTTTAAAACAAGTGGTGGCTTCAAACAAGCATTTCTTTAGTCACTGACAGATTTATGACACTGCCAGCGGAAACACAGTGAATGTGTGAACAGTTCTATTAAAAAAATTTTTTTTTTAATAAATAATTTGATCTTGACTGTAGGTCTATGGACAGTAGACTATTAAGTGCACATACATGCATTAGAAAGAACAGTAATTTTTACAAATGCCCTATAAATAAATAGTTTTGAGAATTGCCTTTGTGTTGTGTCTGTTATAACCTGTGATACTGCTACGCTGTTGAATGCTCGAATCTGATTGGTCAGAACATGTTGATTCATTTTTTAAAGTAGCACGGCAGCTCGGACAGACTGGAAGGTTTATATTAAAGTGCTCATTGTGCTGTTGTTTTCATAGTAAGAGCTTACAGAGGGATGGTCCACATAAACAGAATTAAAAGAACATGTAATCGTTGATAGTCGTGGACAGTTTTGGAAGGGCTCTTCAGTGTCAGCTCTTTTTAACATTCAGCTGTACTGTAAGTTTCTTGACACAGGAAAGTTTTCGGGACTGAGGGATTTGGTTTCTTGCCAACATGCCAATCTGCATTTTTTTGTCTTAATAACTTCAAGAGAAAGAAAAAGCTGCTGGTGAGAGAGCGATTGTTTAGAGCTTTTATAAGTGATAATGTAAGGAGCTAATTTGTAGCTCTTTAGTAAAAAATTAATTGTCGGAACTTACTGTGGTACAAGAGGAATAAAGAACTTCAGTATGTGCTGTGGGTGGCGCTTGAGCTCGTTTTACTGTCTGTTTGAAGTTTCTGTGCATGTTCTCCCGGTGTCCATGTGGGTCTCTTTCAGGTTCTCTGACTTCCTCCCACCTCCCAAAACATTCTAGTAGGTGGTTAAACTAAATTGTTCCTAGGAGTAAATAAGTGTGTAATGAGCTTACACAGGGACTTATTGGTACAGTGTCACAACAGAATTCAATTTACACACATTTCTTCAACTTTCTTTTAACATTTCTAATTAGGCAAATGAGAATGCTTTCCTAAGACTCTTCCATAGACATATAAGCATTCCTCACTTTTTTGTGGCCACCCATTTGTTTAAAAAAATGCTTTTTAAATTATTATGCTGTAGAAAAAAGGAGTAAAAGTACTAGCAGTAAATAGACTGGCAGTACTAGTATATTTAGTTATGTTATTCAGTAACAGTATAATGGTATTTATGCAGTTGTTGCACTATGTACAGTACTGTGCAAAAGGTCTTATGCACCACATTTTTTTCAGTACAAACTTTGTTATAGATTTTTATTTTATGACTTCTACATTATTGATTCAGTACAAAAACATTTTAGATTTCCA
>CM075025.1:12114997-12161605 GCA_037576675.1 Pangasius sanitwongsei | reverse complement strand
CATTGTGGTGGTGTATAAAGGCAAAATCACAAAAACTCTGTCATTGTCCAAATACTTCCGGACCTGACTGTATATGTATGTATGTATGTATGTATGTATGTATGCATTACAACTACCTGACATCTCAAACGTGATTAGTGGAGAAAAGAAATATATGTGCAGGTGTTACTGTACAATTGGGGCTGAACATGTAGAAGTAAGATGGGTAACTAAAGCTGACACTCTTTTCCTGCACTGCTAAGAAAGAAGAACTTTGTCAAAGTCAACATGAAGAAATAATGATATAAATCCTGCATTAACAGTGTTTTCTCAGTAGCAGAAAATGCACAAATTGGTAAAAAAAAATAGTTCACTGGGGACAAACATTGCAACACTCACTGCAGATGAATATTCTTTAAAACCAACATCAACAGACATTTCGGAAAACCTATACAACCCCTAGAAATCAGAAACAAGTAGCCAGGATTTTCTACCACTAATTTCCAGTGACTAAGATCAGCTAATGACTCAAATGAGCTCTGTGGCTTCAGATCATCCAAAAACAGATCTATGCCTAAATATGTTTACTCATATTTTACTATTTTACTATTGTACTTTACTACTCCAGGATGAAATCTAAGTCCAAATTAAACCATAATCCATAGAAATATTCTTAATGTGCAAATCTTCAAATGAAATATAATTATATATAAATCTTTACAAGAAACCAACCTGTAAGTTGTTCTGCTTGTTTCTGCAGCAGTGGTGCTTCCTCGTCCTCCTGATCCTCCACAGACGAGGTAACAGAACATCCATCAGGTAGGGCCATGGTAAATGTTCAAATGCAACAATTTTACGTTGTGCTCATCAAACCATAGTGTCCACAAGTCCTGCATCAGAAAAAAATCCAGATAAAACAGCCTACTATTGAACTCTGAACTTCAGAAAAATCAATCTCACTTTGAGAAACAGGTGCATCTAAGTAGTAGTGCACACAGTTCAATAGTTCAGAGACAACAGCGTACTTTGTAATGATTTCCTATTTCACTTACCAAACTTACCAACCAGGCTGAGGTGTTTTTGTGGCTCGTCGCTGATCAAAACTGCTTTTAGAACTTTTTTCAGGGTTCGCTTAGTCACGTGGTCCTGTATGTGGAAGGAGAACTTACGGGTGTTATTATGACATCAGTAATGCAGTAATGCAGTAATGCAGTAGGGCAGTGGTAGCTCAGTGGTTAGGACGTTGGGAAGGTCACGAGTTCGATCCCCAGCACCGCCAAGCTGCCACTGGTGGGCCCTTGAGCCTTAACCCTCAACTGCTCAGTTGTATAAATAAGATAAATGTAAGTCGCTCTGGATAAGGGTGTCTGCCAAATACCATAAATGTAATGCAAAAGTACACCTTTACAGGGGTCTGTTTCAAGCTACACGATTCTGTCCTCATCCTATTAGACTGAAACTGTAACATCCTAAAACTTGAACTGCTGTAGTCATATCATTGTTTATGATATGGGGAATCTCATGACTGCAAAAGTAAGCACATGTGACCAACTGTGGTTCCCAAGAAATTAGGACTCTGGTCAAGTCATCTGTAAATACTGTTGGAACAATGGCTGTTATTAACTAATTTCTTTTCTATTAAGGCTATCTGTAAATTGATTTCATTACACTGAACATTCAGTATGATCTGTTAATTCAGGTAAAAATCTTTTTTTAAGTAAATCTGACATTTTATAACCTCCAGCCTTAACATAAAATGTTTAATATTATTTTCTTGTTATAACTGAATGGTAATTCTATCAAAATTAGATGGGATATAAATATCAAGACATTTACTCCAGACAGTAAATAGTCACATATTCTGGGCCATATTCATCTCAAGCTTGATCAGACATATAAACGTCAATATTCACAATGCATATATTATTACAGTGTTATGCACTTATTACTTGAAGTCTGTATAACAAATTATACACCATAAAGCTTAAAAAAAGCCATATCGGGTTCAAATTTCAGTTTTATCTGATCATTTGTATAGTATAAAGTGTCAGAAAGGATATAATCGTATTATATTTTTCTTACCATAGAGTGTAAATGTTCAGTCAAAAGATGTTGGTGTTCAATAAGCGACTCTGCGCATTTTGTCGCGTCGTAAATAAATATTATTTTCTTATTTCTAAGCACATGCTACATTGTGAAACGTCCAGTTGGTTGTTATTGTGGTTAGTGGCTCATTAGAAACCGGCAGTGTATGTTCAATGTCGCAACTCTGCAACCAGCCACTGCTGGAAATCAAGGCGTACACAACCTGGATAAGGTGCTGAATGTGCGCAGCCACTGCACTGTGTGAACACACCCGCCGCTCTCCTGTTGCCCTGTTAGCGTGTCGGTCATGTGACTGGAGAAACAGGAAGAGTACGTAGGATTTTGCGCTGCGTAACACTGAAGGCTAACACATGTGGATTGACTGGACGTGATTCTTTCAGGTTTGTGTCTCTTGACCATGATCTAAAATACTGATATTTTCCAGGTACAAGGCGAAGGCACACCGGTTTGTTTCAGTGCTGTCACGTGATTCATTGCTGCATTCAGGAAGTGAATTAGTAAGTATAAGTAGCATTATCACGCGCGTTTACTAACTGTAAGGCTTGCTTGGTTAGATTACTGATCTCATCGATAAAAGTATGAAAAGGAAGGAAACTCTGATGGATTAAAAACTCAGTGTAGTACTTGAATCGAAGCAAAAACTCCATGACAATTAATGACGTCATACAAATGCCTTGCCCTTATTTGTAGCTGGAAAAACATTACTCTTGAGCAGTCACGTGCTTTTCTGTTGCCATCTTGTGATCTCTGTAAATTGCTCAGTTGTGTTGTGTTCCTCTTCAGACTAAACATGGCATCTCTGCTGTTCTTTGGGTCACTGCTTTTACTCTCAGGAGCAGCTCAGGGGTCCAATAACTCCATCCCTCTGGTCATGTGGCATGGAATGGGTAAGACCACTACTGTATCCAGTATTAACTAATATTAACCTTATTAATATTAACATGATTTGCTACATCAGTTGTAAGTATTATATATGATGTAAATGCATATTGTAATGGAATGCATTAATCTGTTGTATTACAATAAAGAGTAATGCATTAGTACACATTAACAAACTATGAACTTATACATTAATACACTGCACACAGTTATGAACACTGGCATTCTTATTTGTTTCAGTGTTGACTCAGTACTAATAAGCTGGGCAGCACGGTGGGGCAACATTGCCACCTCATAGCTCTAGGGTCCCTGGTTTGATCACAGGCTGGGGTTACTGTCTATGTTGAGTTTTGCATGTTATCGTGTGGGTTTCCTCTGGGTTTTCTGGTTTCCTCCCACTATTCAAAAATATGTAGGTTAGTGGATTGGTGAAGGTAAATTGCCCCCAGGTGTAAGTGAGTGTGTGAATAGTGCCCTGTGATGGACTGACGTTCCGTATTGTCCCGGAGACAGGCTCCGAATCCCTTGCCAGGATAAAGTGCTTACTGAAGATGAAAGAATGAATGAATAAATGATCTAAAGATGAGACAAACATTTATTAATCCCTCATGGGCAAATTAAAGGTGTCACAGTGGCGTGATAGTAAGAATAAGAAAAGTGAGGAAGAAAATAAATAAATATAAATATGACAATGGCAGTGTCAAACTGAAAACTGAGGTTTATTCTATGTATGATTAAAATAAATCCACACAGATGGCACACAGATAAATTATAGCATATTTTAAATGCTGATAATCAGCTGAACTCAAATCAGCGAGTGTACCATTAAGCCTTGCGCTTCCATTTCACAAATTAACCACCAAGAACAGATTAATTAAGGCTTTATTGCATAAATGAAAGGTTTGTTTGTTTATTCATGCTTTAAACAATCGCCAGTCAGTACAATAAAATTAATTTTTTAAATATTATTACAGGCTATTCATGTAGACATTCATGCTTTGCTAATGTTAATTAATGATGTAAAGGTTAGGGAAACGTATTAACTGAAAAGTATTATCTGTAAACAGTAAACTCTAAAGTGTGAACCAATGAATAACAGACCTGGCACACAGACTATTTTCAATCTTGTTTGCATAGGGGATAACTGCTGCAACCCTCTGAGCATGGGCGCTATAAAGAAAATGGTGGAAGAGGAACTGCCTGGTATATACGTGCTGTCTCTCATGATTGGAAAGACTATAGTAGAGGTACTCAGGTTCAATGTCATGAAGCATTTTGCGTTTTTTTTTTTTTTTTTTTTTTTGAGTTTTTGTTTTTTATGTCAAAAAGGAACCAACACAGTTTTAAAGTTTTTTGTTTTGTTTTGCTCATTAATCTGTATTTCAGGACACAGAAAGTGGATATTTTATGGATGTTAACGAGCAAGTGGCTTTTGTGTGTGATAAAATAGCACAGGACCCTAAACTGAAGGGAGGATACAATGCAATGGGCTTCTCTCAGGGCGCACAGTTTCTGTAAGTACTGTGATACTGGAGTCAATTCATGACGATCTGGAGTGAGAAGAAAACACTCTGATTTTCTCTCTTTTGTGTACTTGTCTTTTTCTCAGACGTGCTGTGGCACAGAGATGTCCTTACCCTCCAATGAAGACTCTCATCTCAGTTGGTGGACAGCATCAAGGTGGTGAAATAACTGTTCAACTGCTAACAGGAAATGTGCAAAAAGTGTTTGCCATTGTAAATTGTATTCAAGGGAGTCAGCTTGAAATATATGTAAAATGTAGTGTAGATAAAAGATAAGCTCTCAGTGAAATTCTCAATGTGGAAATATGACACATAGTTAACCATTTCAGGTAAGCACAGACTGTATCACATTTCCAAATGGGATGTGATACTACACTGACATGCTACTTACTAACTTGCTCAGGTTTCATTATCATGTCCATTTCATTTCATGTTCCTTTTCTTGGTTTATCAGTTTTGTTGTTCTGCTTTGCTACACAGGAGTTTATGGTTTGCCTCGATGCCCTGGTGAGAGTTCCCGTATTTGCGACTGGATCCGGAAGGCACTGAACTCTGGGGCCTACACACATGCAGTGCAGAAACAGTGAGACTGTGATTTTCTTTTGCGAGGGTGACACTTTTAGAGATAGCCAGTGATCATTCTTGGCCATGGAAAATCTTTTATCTTTATATAACCGTGCGGTTGAATTGACTAATCTGATTGGTCAGATGGTGTTGATTTAATTTTCTATAACAGTAGTTCTGACAGTAGTGCTGGCTGTAATTCAAATCACAGGTTTATATTAATGCGCCTGTTCAAATACGTTGTCATTTCTATTGTAGCAACTTGAGTGCTGAATGCTTAACATAATCTAAGCCTAATAATAAACAGATTTTTAAAAATGCATTGTTATTTAAAAGTGATAAATGTATAGTTGGTGAAATGGTGAAACTTTCTGCAAGGAGACATTTATTTAACATTTATGCAAGGAGTCTCCACTGTTAGGGCTTTGTCAGTAAGTTTTCCATCTCTGGAAAGTCTTCATGACGGAGGTCTGTGCACTTTCCGGTTTCTTTGATCAAGATTCCAGATTTTTATTTGTCACATACACAATTATATACAGTATATAACTTGCAGTGAAATGGAAACCTGGCCTACTCCTCTTTAGACTGTGCATTTAAGTACTAAATTAAAGTTAAAATTTAAAAAATCAGAATTGAATAAGAAATAAGATATGAAATATGAACTATATGTACAGGAATGTGCAAAAGGGACACATTCCTGTAACAAGACGAGCTACATGTAAGACTGTATACCTGCTATAACATTAGTGACAACAGGAACTAACTTATCTTTCACATGTTGCACAACATTAAATGTACGGCACATTGTTCATTAATAAATTAAACATTGCTGGCAAAATGCTGTGGTATGTGAGGAATAAAACACTTTGGGACGTGCTGTTATTGGGAGATAATAAACTTTGGGGTGGTAATGCATCACACCACCCCATTGTTGATTGTTTTCCGGTAACAGCTCACCACAGGTGTTTTATTCCTTACTTAATTGTGCACATTCTTTTGCTCTAGCTTGGTGCAGGCGCAGTACTGGCACGATCCACTCAACGATGACTTGTACAAACAGCATAGCCTGTTTCTTGCTGATATAAATCAAGAGCGGGTACGTCTGTATTATTCATCAAGAGTTGCTAAGAAGATTTCTTACTCATTTTTTCCAAGTGGAATACAAAAGAATACAAACGAATCTCATTAAAGAATTAATATTGTGTTATAAGTTGCAAGTGCTAGGTTAATGTCTGGTACATGAGGTAATAAGGTATGAGATAAGAACATATCTGATCACGTCTGTACCTCATTGCCATTTCTTAAAGGTGGTGAATGAGACCTACAAGAAGAACCTCATGACTTTGGAGAAGTTTGTGATGGTTAAGTTTCTACAAGACACCATTGTGGACCCTGTGATATCAGAGGTAATAGAAGGTCTGGAATTAAAATCTACTCATGAAAAGCTCAAGAGTCGCACACCTTTGCTTACTTTACTTCCTCTCTCAGTGGTTTGGCTTCTTCAAAACTGGTCAGGCTGAGGAGACTGAGACTTTGCAGGAAAGTACCTTATATAAAGAGGTAAGCATTGCACAGATTCCCTTTCCTAGCTAAATAGTAATTTCAACATTACTGTCAGAGTTTCCTACATTTTTATTCCATCCATGATGAGAAACATTCAAGCAGAATGCTTGGGGTAGGGTTGAGGCCCACAAGCTTCCTTTCTCCTACCTGTTTTGCAAGTGAAATTTCTAGCCAAGAAACCATCAGTGTGTCTTGTGATGTTTTGTAGGATCACCTGGGACTGGCAGAGATGGATAAAGCTGGAAAACTGGTGTTTCTTACCAGTGATGGAGATCATTTACAGTTTAGTCGAGAGTGGTTCAATGCCAAATTAATCCCCTATTTGCGGTAATCCCCCAGCTGTCTGTGTCAATACCAGATCAGTAACAAGAAGAGACAGAACTGATGCTCACATACCCTAATGCTGGACTACTTATGTCTATCAATCTAATTACACATTATGTACTAACTATAAATCAGCTCAATTTTATTGCACTGATGTTTTGCTTCATAAAGTGGACCACAGTTAAATCAGATTCACCTGAACCTCAACCCGAATTCATAATGCTTAAAAATATCAAAATCTAGGTCTAGGTCTCAAATTTGAGTTAAAACCTATAAACAGCAGAATATTCTGTACCGTGTGTTCACGTGATTGTAAAAATTCATGGAAAAACATTTAAACTTCTCAGCAAGAGAAAATGAACTTGATGTAACTAAACTCAATTTTGGCCAATCCCAACATAACTCCAAGGTTTCTAATCTCACTCTAACAAGAAAGCCTTTTAACCTGTTAACTTTTCAAGGAAGGAAACAGCCTGAAATTGTATGACCTATGAACTAAGTGACGGTGCTGAATTTTCTGCTTGAATTTTTTAAATTGCTGGTTTTATTTTTAGGTGATGTTTTAAGACCCAAATTTCAGAGAGTTGAATTCAGATTGGGTACATTTAATTATTTTATATTTTCAGTGAAAATGTTCAGTAAATTCAAATTATGTATCTTATGTTTCTTTCAGGCTTCATTAAATGGGGTTCAGGTTCTGGTGTTTCTGATTTACAGAACGGACTGATTTTGCATAGCAATCAGATTCTAGTGTGAATGTGTATTTTATGTCAAGCCAGCTAATAAAAAGTCTAATTTTACAATTCTCAACCATATATTTGTTTTAATTGATGCTCCCAGGATGTGGAATTCAGTTTCAGTGATTCAGATTCCTTTTTGTCGTTGAGTGAAAACCCATCTCTTCACACTGTACTACAATGTTCAACTTTTGTGCACAATTTAAATGTTATGTTCTTTGTTGTATACTCTGTTCATCAACCTTGAGCTAGGGAAATGCACTATATAAGTTCATTTGATGATGATGATGATGATGATGTTGGCACACTAATGAATTTAAAGGTAAAGCAGATAACTTTGTGGAGTTTTAATACATACTCCCAGGCAGCCTTCCTAGACTGGTCCCTAAGCAGACAGGTACAGAAACAGTGAGATAAGAGCCCAAAATAAGAGCACAGTGCAATTTAAATGTAAATGTAATCTAAAGTATTTCTCTCCCTTTGAGAAGATTTTGACATGCCAATAGCATTTAGGTTCAAGTCACATGTGATAATGAAGGCAGTATGAGGATGTGCACTTTATTTGGTTCCGCTAACATAATGTTTATATTTAAGTCTAATCTCTGTTCTCTATTAGAAACTACAAGGGAATTTAATCAAACTAAGTGGCTTACCACTGATGACTTTAGTTTTGGTGTACATCCCTTGATTATTACAGGTAACGGTTCATTCTGCTGATAATTTAAGTTCATAGGACACTTTATAACCATAGTGCTGCTGAAACCTAAATTTGGAGGCTTGATTACTGTAGCAGTCTGACCTCACAAAAAAGAAATATGACTTAAAAAATAGACAAGTGACTTTTCTAGTCATTACTACAAAATTCAAACCACAAAGTAATGACAGAACAAAGTGACATTCATTGCAACCATTTTAATGTTATCATACTCCAGTACTAATAATGAGCAGAATTAAAACTGTTGACCAAATAAAAAAACTAAATACAATAAGACAAATTAATAATAAAAAAGAAATTTCACATGGCCTGAGTGCTATGAGAAGAAAAGGATTTCAAGAGGATTAAGTAAAAATAATGGCTGATAAGTCTACTTGAAAATGTTTATACTGACCATCATAGGAAATGATTCAATAACTACCATTCAGTGACTGCTCAGTTTGATGATGCCAACATCTAGAGTCTCAACAGGAATTCTGCAGCTGCATTTATGCCTAACAATTTTTTAAAGGAAAAAAAAAAACGATATTTCTACATAAATGTCCACTGTCCTTACTGTACCTCTCATTTTCAGTTATATCATGGAATGTTACTTTACAGTGCTTTAGGGAAGGTGCTCTGTGCACCAGAATACAGTATGTAATGGAAGTAATATGTTTATTATTACGATATATTTTAACATTACTTTTGCATCAGTGCTAAGATAGTAAGAAAATCCACCAATAGCTGGTATGCAATCCATCATTTTCTCCAATTAGTCATTTAATTTGGGTGATACCACAATTCTTGGTTTTAATTACCCCCGAAATACAAATAAAATCAACATCACTGTCTGAATGCTAGCACTGAATTTGTCTGAGGAAGGGGTGTGTGTGTGCTTTAGGACAGTTTTGCATATATAGAACAGATATCACTAGGACTCCATCACCTGAACACAACGTCTACCCCCTGATCACATAAAGCAAATTAAAAAAACAAAACTCAATTCATAAGAAATTAGACAAAATAACCAACGAATATAAAGAATATATGCATAATTTTGGCTGTTCACATTTTATTTTCCTTGGAATGCTTGAAAACAGCAAAACAACTTGATTGTTGGCAACGAAGGAATTGCTATTAAACATCAAATGGAATGAAAAGTTTCATTATGCTGCATAAAGCAAACAGCCATCCTGTTGGCTGAAGGAATGTTCAGCCACACCTCTAATTGGCTGATGGGGAGTGTGGACACAATTAGCATTTCAGTTTCGTTTGTGATTGGCTGGTTGGTCAGTCAGTCAGGTAGGCATTGGCAAAGGGGGTGGAATATCATAGGTGAGGCTTTTATCCTGCAATCTCCGTGGCTGTAGTGACCAGCTTTTTGCCATCCCATACCGTTTTGAATTGCTCAGGGACAGGAATCTCAGTCTGGGGGAAAAAAATGAATAAAGGAACAATAAAATTAAATTTCATCACCACCTTACACATTTGTATTTCTTGAACATTCCTCATATTAATGACATAATTCACTCCAACACTCACAAAATCTCCATCTTTGCCAGGCACCAGCACATTCATCTCTGAGCTCTTGGCACTGATGATCTCGCACGACAGAGAGTCCTGACTCAGGTACACATGGCAACCATCCGTCTTATTGATGGAAATGGTTGGAACTTTGCCCAAAACCTGCATATACAGAAGACATTCAAATATGCAACAAGGACAACAGGTGTGCTAAAGTATTAATGTCATTTAAGGCCGTCAAATAGAAAATCTGAAATTTGACTATGTAGATTTAGCATTCAATTACATTTCAATATTAATTAGCATGTAATTCTATACTGCCACATACAAAATATTAGTGGTTTTACTACACTGTACAATGTTTGTCACAAACCATGGAAGATAAAAATTGAGTTATGCCTTCTCAAGCAAAAAAAAAAAAAAAAACCATTAAAAAAAACCTTAATGTTTCTGAAATAAATTTGGTTTTATTCGTTGCACACAGTAATGTTTTCTTGTCACTAACATTAACTGAACTTTACAGTTCTAATGACGTCTTCATATACGCTTACCCACATATTTTCAGTACACAGAGTGTAATGTAACAGCATTGTAGAGCTAACAGAACATTACTGAGATTCAACCACAGAAAAATGAAAAGACTCCTATAAATGTTCGATGGAAAACATTACTTACATAAATCAATCACTTTTATGATGCCTACTTGTTTGTTTTTATATCCAATTCAAAAATCAATTCATAATTTATGGGAGTTGTGAAAACAAAGGTATGTAATTTATGGTATACTCCATTCAGACTCCTTTTCCTACATCAAGCAACAAGGCACATTTGTGCAAAAAAAAGTTTAGGAATAGTGTTTCAATAGAGTCACATTTATTGAATGAAAGTATTACATGGGACAGCCCTAATCAAATGTGTTCCCTCTTTGGATTGAGTTGAATATATAGATATACTCACCTGGACTTTAACATCCTTGCAGTTGATCGTCTCCACAATACCCACAACATCATCAAAAACAAGGCCCAATTTCTTGCAGTTGTCTGCAGAGAAAGTGAAATAGTTAAAAAAAAAAAAAAAAAATCAAAACAAATGTAACTTCTTTTTATGCTGCACATTCTCAAGCAACATTTTGAAAAGCAGAACATCCGTCTGTGTGAAGCGGGGGCAGTGATGCATCCATACCTAAAGTGATTGAGTTGATCTTTCCCTTAATCTGCAGAGTGCTGTTGTTGCACTTGAAAGCATAGACCACCTGTTTGAGCTCTGTCTCACTGATCACAAGGCCCTGAGCACCCTCATGGTTCTCCTATTAATTACATCAAAAAGCCAACAGAATTTGAGAAGTGGGAAACAGGGGAAAAAAAACTGATGTCTCCTTAATGACAGCAACATTAAAATTCCACAGACTGTGTGACACTTCTTCTCACTTACCACTCTCCATTTTTTGCCTTCCAGCTCCAGCACTGGAGGCAGAGAGCGGGCTGGGGTAGCAGTGGCAGTTGGCCGGGCAGCTGAGAAAGGTTTGGGTCCTGTATGCACAGGGCCTGCCTGAGACCTCAGCTGAGGATTCTTGTGGGACTTCTGGTCATCAGACACATGCTTCAGCCCTGAATGTGTATTAAACAGATATGGGTGTTTAAGGCATAGAAAATGACCCTGACAGCTGTAAACACAAGTCTTCACCACAGTACTGTTATGACCATTCTGATGTAACAAACAAGCAAATTCTCAAATAATGAACAAATTCCCTCAGTTACTGCTGCACTATTAACTACAGAGCTACTTCTCATATATCTGATGGTTTGAGAACTGATTAGCTAATCAGCTTGCATGCTGTACTTGTACAGCTGGCTTATCTACACTATAAATATTTCCATGATTGCTACAGCTTCAAAGCCCTTGCTGATAAAGAACATTAAGAATCAAGAAGGCTTTTTAAAGTAACGTTATTATAAATACACCACAGTGGTTAACGTAGTTGTAATGTAACTTTTTTAACTAAATTTGTTGATGTAATTGTGGCATGTACTGTTACTCAAATTCAAATTATTTCAAATTATTTCTTTTATAACAATCATAATTTACCTCACTTCACAGTATAGTAATGGCCTTCGACTAATTTTACCTTTAGTAATGTCAGCTCCCTTGTTGAGGGAGGCAAAGAGAGCACTACGGCTGGTGGAGGATGCATCTCCACCTCCTGCCTTGTCCAGATCAGCAGGTGGAGGAGGGGGGCCGGGAGGAGGAGGAGGAGCAGCTCCACCGCTTGGAGCAGAAGCTCCAGATGCTGAGGCAACTGGACCCTGTGGTAGACAAAAAGCAATAATAATATATCCTTATAATTACTAGAAAACCAAAAGTCAATAGCAAAATAATAAATCAACAACAAAAACAACAGTTATAATAATAAAAACTGAACCAAGACCACAACTCACACTCTTGCTCCAGACCAGTCCAGTGGTGTGATGTTGCTTTATGTATGCTTGCAGCTCAGTCCAGATTGACAAGTAGGCCTTGACCCAGTCCACGTGAGTTTTGTCCCTATAAAATAAGGCACGTAAGACAGTAAATGGTTATAAGTACAAAATATAGAAAACAGACAATTTCCCTAAAATCAAATAGGTAAATAAGCCTCTACAGAGCATACTTGTCTTTGTAATCCTTGAGCACACGGTTTGTGTAGAACATGGCAGCATCCTGCATTTCCTTAACATAAGGACCTGGCTTAGGGGCCTAACAAAATGGAAAAAGAGAGGTCATTCAGCTTTTCCACCAAGATTTCAATTTATCTAAATCTCACCATTAGGTTTCCTGTTCAACTGGAAATAACAGTAGAACAAAAACACATTAATGATATAACTTAGCAACAAAATCTACTATAGCATCACCTATATTACTGTTCAGTAAAAATTCAAGACACAAATGCCTCAAGCTACTAGGCTGAAACACTGAGCCACTGTCACCAGATCACAGAAAAAAGCCATAGCACACTGTGTCACTGTACAATAGTTTCTTTCTGCATGAATGAATGGATTGTTTCAATCAAATACACACCAAGTTTTAGTAAATGACCACTCACATACAAAAATACCATGCCAACAGCACTCACCATGGCGACCCAGCCGAGGGCAGGCACACTTTCACTGACGGCTGAGAGGTGGTTGAAAAGCGGAGAGGAGCGGTTCTTCTCTCGGAATGACTGCACTTGCTGAATCACTTTAGACACTGGAGCCAGCAGAGATGTCAGAATGGCCTAAGACAGACACACGTATGACAAATTAGACAAAATTAATTGTAACAAATCTGATCTTCGTTTAATAAAACTTAAATTGATGAGAATTCTTACTACGTTCGGTAATTTACTTACATCAGCAGGTTTCTGGGAGCAGGAGGCCGTCACCAGAAGCTGCCTCTGACAGGTGAAAGCTTGCTTCATCATATCAGCCTGCAAAACATTTACATTACAGAATATTGATCGTGGCAGAAGAAACACAGCTGTAATTCAAAAGAATTGTCGGTTGGAGGGTTGATCTGTAAGCACTGCTTTACATACATGCTTCTGAACATCGCCGCCTATCTTCTGACTCAGGGCAAAGTATTCAGCAATAGGGCCTGAGATCAGGGCATCGAAGGCCTCGACGTAGGCAGACACAGCTGCAGACAGAGAACAATCAGAGTATGAGAGGATGTAGGAGCATGAAAAAGCACTGCACATACAATGTTTTTCATTCAAATTCACTGCTGACTTTACTATCTAAAAACAGCCTGGGTTTGGCAGTCAGATGTCCTTTGCACTCCAGCAAAAATATGGTTTGCACTGGATCAGCAATAAGGAATGAGACAGGGTTTAATTTGCAGTACCTCCACCGGCCGCAGCAGAGCCACCTGCGCCTCCAGGGCTGGAAATGGCCTCCAGGCGGCCAACAGCAACCTCCAACCTCTGCACCAGACTCGCCAGCTCTGCCATGCCTATCGGAGAGACGCACTGTTAGTGGTGATAATCTAATCACTAACTAAGAGGACAAACCTTGACTCAACTATGCTATGACATTTGATATGAACTCTTTATTGCATATATTATTAATAATGAAAAAAAAAAGACTTCTGCATCCAAGAATGTAAAGAAATAAGCAACAAAAGCACAATCCCACATAAGATCACCCTACACTGCCGTCTACAACATACAATGTACTGACAGACTCCTGAACAAGTGAGAATGGATGTGTCATAACTCGTCTCTCAGAAAAAAAAAAATGCATACCTCATACTCTCCGAAGAACAAACTACTGCAAAACTATTCAAATAGGAATATGAAGAAACATAACATTTTTGAAAAATATAAAAGGAATATAACATTTCTGAGACAACAATGTCAGCTTCCTTGCCTACTGTTGGGAGTTTTCTGAGCAGAATTTTCCTTATTTGCTTATATCTCTCATGCCTCATGCAAGAGAAACCTGATCCACCAATCCAAACGAGTGACTCATTGTGTCCACCTGAGTGCTTCTGCGCAGGAAAACACAGGTACCCCAGGTGTGCTACCAATCAACTGATTCTAATGAAGCCTTGTGCTATTCTGTAGGGAAAACTCATTTAGCAATTATATCTGTTAGCAAGATTACATTAACCAAGTGAATTCTGTATGCACACAAGCAAGAGAGCATTTACAGTGTAGAGCTCTATGACACTGAGTCCTCTCTGACAGATCAGGTAAATACAAAGAGAGAAAGAGAGGGAAATTGAGAGAATTTGAATGTCAAAGCAAATGACTTGCAGACTTCTCCTTTGTCCATCCTCACCTGTCCCAACAGCACAACTGAAAGTTCAAAAATATTTTTCCCCCAAACTACAATTTTAATACTATTGATTCTTTATTTAAGTAGACTAACACTGGGTTGGCACGCAAGCTCATTTTGACTCAGATGGTTGAAACGTGCAAGGAATTTATATACGCCCACTGGAAAGCGCAAACAGGCCAGTGAGCAAAATCACTAGTGTGATTATTTTTGTGGCTTTTAAATCAACTTAACACACTGGTGGGGATCTCAGTAGGAATTTGCTATTTAAGGCAACTTGGTAGGAAACAACTGCCAAAAATGCAGTTTTAAGACCATTAGCATAACAAAACGCTTCTGATTAACATATGCAAGTGTATGCTCCTAGAAACAATCAACACATATAAAAACAGAAATACAAATAGTATAACTTATTTGTATCTGTTTTAAGCACAGTGTGATGAATGTCAGAAAATGTCACCGTTTTTGATGCCAATCATTGTGAAACTATACTTAGTATCAAAACCAAAAGTATGGTGTTGTGACAGTCCTAACATGAAGATCTTAGGCTGATAGTTTAACACAGATCTGATTTGTTTTTTTTTTTTAAACATATGTTTACATATGCACAAGACTTAAATGTTTCATCATTCCCCAGCAAAAATGTGGTAGGCTGAGTACAGCAACTTTTTACCAGAAACATCATTGTGGTTGTAGAAAGCACACGTGACTCCACTATTGATTATTATAATTCTTAACCTCTTTGGATTTTTCGTTAAGATCTTTCCTATGGCCTGAGAAATTTCCTCGTATACAGTCCAGGTTCTGTAGCTACCCTGCAGGGTTTTCTTTATTTCTTTCTTTCTTTCTTTATTTATTTAAATGGTTGTACCTGCCCATAGACTGATAGCATACATTTTCATCTGGACTCCACTTTATCGGAGTTGCAGATGATTAATTGTGGCCTAGAAGATCATCAAATAAAAATGACTATAACTATAATCAGATATGAATGTTTAGATGTGAGAAACTCATTTGGATGTGGCCCATAATCCTGTGGGAAAAGAAATTAAAAAAAAAAAATCACATCCAAGCATTTTACATTTAATCAACAATATCCCATCAGTGTCAGAAATCAGCAAAACAAACCTTGACTCAACTATGCGATAACATTTGATATAAACTCTTTATTGGATATATTGTTAATAACGAAATAAAAATGACTTCTGCATCTGCACGCTGTCAGAAATCAGCAAAAATTGTTGGAATTGATTAGAAAGTAAATATAGCCAGAAGGATCAGGCCTAAAATCACTAGGCTATGATGTTCAGTAGGAAAGTGTACAGAGCTGTGTGGTTACGCTTTAACAGCTTCAGGGTTGAGCACATTTGCAAAAGACATGAAGGGATAAAGCTACAGTCTAGTGAGGACAAAAACAGGTCATTTCTGCTTTAGTCTTGGGAGAACTAGGCCAGATGACATCCATTCTTAGAGCAGGCTGTGTGTGTGAGCAGTGCCACATTCACTGCTGTTTTCATGAAAGACTTATTTTAAAAAAAAAAAAAAAAAAAAAAAAAAAAAAAAAGTATATTAACTTGATGGGTTGCGATCAAAACTACTAACAGATGATAGTAAACCAGAGATTTAGGACAGTACATGATTGAACAATTCCTTTTAGAAAACACAAACACACACACACACACACACACACACACACACACAAGGTACAGAAGGAACAGTGCTTATGAAAGCGGAGTCTCTCCTGCTATTTCCTGGAGCTGCACACTCTGCACAAACAACAGAAATACAAAACCCAAAACTTTCTTTCCAGCCGCCAGACTGAGTGAAATACACTGATTTCTGATTGCACATGCGTGAAACAGAATTAAACATCCTGTTTGGACTTGACGAAAACAGACCGGCTGAGCTGAAAAGACGCCTAACTGAGCAGCTCTTCATGCCGTGTCATCGCCTCGAAGCTAACCGCTCACAGCCGCAGCGCCGCTTCAACAGCAGCACATTTACACCTTCACTGTCTAACAACATCCATCTGTTATACCACAGAATTGACACTTTCAGACATTTCACACTCATTTCCTTACCTTCGCCTTCTGACAAACGGTAATACGTATCAAGGAAGCTTTTTTTCCCCTCTTCTCCCCAGGTCCAGTGGGTGTGTTTGGTGTCTCGGTTCCGTGTCTCTAGTCTTCCTGTATAATAAAATTCCCATCAACCCCCGCGCGCGATTTCCGCCCCGGCTCAACAACGCACCGTTCGACTTCCTTATAAGGGCAGAGGAGAGGAGTGATAAAGTAGAGAAAGAAGAAATGGGCAGGCAGGAAGAACAAAAAAGAGGGAAGACAGCACAAAAATACAACTGTTGAAAGATAGAGAAGGGAACATTATTTCCTGAGTGTGCATTCTTCAAAAGCAGAACTGGATGGATGGATAGTCATTTGTATGGAAATGAGTGGGAAACCCTGAAACATGATCATACACATGAGTGCAGTGCACTAAAACATTCAGATTCAGCATTCTGTAATTTCTATCAGTTATGATATATTGCAATTAGTCTTAAAGATACACTTTTTTGTGACATTTTCAAGCACCACCTCATTGCAAATAAAAAAAGTAGAAGTCTTTATTGTTTACACGCATGGGCGTGGCCACATGGGTGGCAGTTGCCACCCTTGAAATAAGCCTGGCCACCCTTATGCTTTCTGAGGAGTCTACTACAGGTAAGCACTTCATGAAGAATTAAATAATAATGTCTAGCTATTAATATATTATAGCATTGTAAAGCAAACCCCATGTATGTATTTAAAACTACTGAGCAATTCTGAAGCCAGTACAGTGTCATTAAGTTGGCATTTATTTTTCACCAAAAAACAAACGTGACACTGTGTGAATACGAATGTGTATAGATAACTTAGGTGGTGCTGTCAAAGTGTCCTTTTAGTGTGCTTTTGCCCCTATGCAAACACAGAATTTACAGTATTTAAATGTGGTTCTTTGTTTTTGACTGTTGTTTTGACGTGTCCACAACTCAATTGTCTTATATATCATTTTGAAAGTTACTGATTGTAGCCTTAGGCAATATTTTTCATACAACACTTACGCTTAAATTAACAACTTAACATCGCAACACTTTGAACTGGCAAACACTGAAACAAGTTTAATTGACTTTTGTTAATTGCACTTTGTCTCTTACCAACTCTTCCATCTCGCTCTCCAAACTGAAAATGTAAAGCCTGCATGCTTGGGCTTGCTCTGCTTCTAATCCCTTATGAATTGCAGAGATTCAGTAGTGTACTGATGACAAATTTGCACACTGCACTAAAGGCAGGATGGACTTGGCTCTAATCAGTGTAGGCTGTGTTAGCATGTATAAGATAACAATCTCAGTTAAGAAATCAGATGGCGCACCTGATGATATTAGAAAGTGACAGGCTTACTGTATGTGTTATCTAATGCAAGTTAAAATCCAGATGGTGCCATTGTTGTTAGCTAATCTATAATGGTGGATGTAAAATTCTGGAGTGATCTTCCAAAATCCAGTAGTGTTAATATCCTAACTCTTATTCAGTCTGTGGCACTGTAACCTCCGGTTATCTAGACCTGGGGAGATCTAGACCTGGAGTTCTTTTTTGTTACAATATCTAAATCTATTATCTATTGTTAAAAGGCCTATACAAATAAAACGACATAAAATAAAATAAAAAAGACATTTCACACATTTTATAATGATACCCCCACACCATGAAAAAAAAAACAAATTGTAGAATTACATGATTTTAATTAAGATAATCCAGTTTCATTAAATCACATGACATAGGGAATCCTTCATTAAAACATTGATTTTAAGTAATTACGTAAACCTCTTTGTTTTTCTTCTCCCTGCCTTCAGTGGGGTCTAGATTACCCATTCATACATTTGTAAGAACAGCATCAATAGAATCAGTGTACATGGATAAAATGTCACAGTTCTTTCAGTGTTTACCATGTGGACACTGAATTCAAGTAGTCCAGTTAATATACATGTCACCACTAAGAACAACACAGGAATAGGGGTGTGCTGAACACAAAAATATCACAGAAGCCTTTGTCAAAGACATTCTTAATCTGATCAGTGAGCATCAACATCTTCCAGAAAGAAACCAGTGAAAGCAGAGTAACAGATTGTGTGCAATGCAAATTGCTCGAGAATCAAGTATCCAGATGAAAGAAACTTAAAATTAGACAAGACCTACAATTGTTGTCTATGATCACATCGTCTATATCTTGAGGTGAGTGCCAAGCTCAGCTTCTCTTCCCCCTGTTTATTTTGCACGAGCTTAGATGCAAAGCTGAAGGCGAGGTCCAGTGTACATCCAGATACATCCAGTGTATTTTCATCTTTTCCTCATATTGTTATGCCTTTAGCATTATGGTGCTTTCTTAACTGCTACAAACCTAAGCAGTTTGCAGACTTCACTGTTGTTTGCTGGTGATTTAAGTGACAGATACACAAACTGCCAAAAAGGCCTGACAATCTGATATAATACATGCAGTATTTTCAGTAAAATAAAACCTTCACCAAACAATCATACATGCAGTCATACAACTTGGCAAAGACAGGTGCAGCACTAAGGACAAGCTCTTTGTCTGCACTATTGCCACAAGTGTAGGAAAACTGTCTTATTAAGGGATGTTCAAGGCAGTGTTTAGAGGGGTTAGGTCAGCGTTTTATCAAAGCTTGAAGAGACTGTCAGACAAGCTCAGGATTGGGATGGAGTGTCTCTCTCAGAGAGATACTTGGTTTTGCTCAAGTTTCAAGTCTTTTAAGCAGCCTTTATCCTTTTACATATTCAATGTCTCCTTCTAAAATATATTCTCATTGACCCTGTGGGTGAATGGCTCTACGCTTCAAAATTTCTGACAAGACAGACACAGCAGCAAAGGAGTGAATGCCCTAGTTACTGAATCAACCCGTCTTTTGGCTCAGATTGGGCAGAGATTCAGAATGGGGTGGCAGTTGAAGACGCTACACTTAGTCCTGTTTCCCTTACACCCAGCTATGAGGCGTCTAAGTGACATATCATTGTAGTGTTCAAGGTCCATATCAGCAAAGTTTAGTCACTATAGAAACTCCTCCCTCTGTTTTTTGGTTCTGTGGGGCCCTAGGCCATTGCGCAAGGAGCCGTTTTGGGGGCGCAGCAGGTGACCACGCTCCCGGTCAGTCCAGGGGACACCTGCTTGTCCATCGTCACTGTCCAGGTCTGAATCTGAGTGCATGAGAGCAGATGAAGAGGGCGCAGGTACGGGTTTCAGCCGGGCTAATGGAGAAAAAAAAGCCAATCATGATAAGTATATTCTAGTGAGTTCATTTTCAGTAACATTTACTGTAGCAGCTTTACCTGCCCTAGGTGGGTGTAGCTCCATGCTGTCTTGGTCTTCTCCCTCAAGCATTTTGTATCGACTTTTCCGTCTGACTTTTCCTTTGCGTCTGCTCAAATCATGCACACAAACAGACACAGATACATTAAACAGGTAGCTGCCGATATACACACAATAAGGAAAACTGTCCAATGTAGAACTAATATATTTATATATAAACACACACACACTCCCAGAGCACTTTATTAAGAACACTATACTAATACAGTGTAATATGTTATATCAACAGTTAATTTTATTTCAGAATAAATGCTTCTCAAAAAACTGTCTTCCTCAGATGAGGCCATGACAAAAACTGCAACATCCTCATCTCAGTTGAAGAGTGACCAGACAACAAAATACATGCACTCAGTCCTCACTACTTGCTGCTTACTAGCCTGTTCCTTGTTGAATGGACAGTAAAGATCCTCCTACTGTCCAGAAAGACCATGAACAACAGGCTTTCAGAGGTTTGTTTCTCATAAGTAAATATGATGAAACGTAAATCATGATTATCATTGTTATGCCATCTTTCACCTGTTACAACAGCAGACGAGGCCCCATACAATGGTTGCAATGGCAACTACTATCATGAACGATGCTATTGTCACATACAACACACTCCATTCTGAAAGAGAAGAGAAATCCAGATCATTGAACTGGACAAATATTTAATATCTGATGTTTACATAATATGATCTATATCCATTTCCTCCACTGCTATCATATTTCCAGCATGTGTTCCTCACCACAGTTGCTTTCTCCGTCGCCCAGCTCGGTTCTGATGAAGTTTTCCATCCAGAAAGGGTGGCACACACAGCGACGGGTAAACGAGTCACACTCTCCATGGGCGGAGCAATTTAGTTGGCAAACTGCATACATTATCCACAAGCACATAAAAACATTTAGCGCCAATGGTGTAATGCCTTCACAAATGTGAGTTAATGGTGCATGTAAGAGAGTATCACTACTACTAACCGACTGTGTCCACACGCCGGGCCTTAAAGATGAGGAAGTCGTTTTTTTGCTTGTGCAGTTTGTTACGGAGTCCTGTGGCAACGCTGTGACCAGACAGTGGTGAGCGCCCTGGTCCTCCAGACACCAGGAATACTAAACGAGTGCTGAGGAAAGTGAATGTCACACACACATACACACCATCAATGATCAGTGAATGGCACAAACTGAATGTTTCTCTTTTGTCATGGCTGCAGAAACTGAACCAAACACCATTTCTTTATATAAATCCATGCAGTCTGAAACTCAAGTCTTATAAATACAAATGTAATGTAGCCAAGACGTTTTAATCATGTACAACGTCAATGTCTTTAACATGGATTAGTGTTTCTGGTACATTTCATTAATAAACATGCCCAAGAACCACCACTGTTTCTCAAAAACAGACCACTTGACTGACGACAGATGACCAACCACAGATCTCCCCATAGCATAATCAGCAAACATGCAAGATTATCTTTTTTTCTCAACACTAACTGCTTCAAAGGAAACTCTTTAACAACTTTTAAAGACAGGATTATGTGAACTGTTCTTCAGTCCACTGCATATATCTTGCTCAGAAAAACAAAATATTCAGAAACCAGTGAACGGAACTGTGTATATGTGGAAGTGAAGAGAGACACAGTCAAAATGCTGAAGCTTGTGGCCAGAAAAGCGTACAAAAGATATGAGATGCTCCCAGAACCTGGGCAATGTATCTGAGGCTGAGGCAAAAACATGATAGTCCTTTGTGGCATTCAAGCAGGGTAGCTTATATGCGGTGTCTAGACAGACCTGTGCTCATTGAAGGCGCTGATCTCCCGTACGATGATGTCACTGTCCAGTACGCCCAGCAGAACAGCTACTTGTCTCAACAGCATGTCCCTTTGCCTGTGAGACACCTGAGACACAGCCACCTCCAGCACCAGCTCCACTAGGTCTCGTTCCCACACATCTGCCAACAAGCAGAGCAAGAGGTCTAAAAACTCTGGCTCCCAAGTGGTGCAACAGATCAACAAAAGATTGCAAATTCAAATCACGAAAAAATACAACAAGAGTTACTTTCATTTTCCTGAAAATCTTGTGCCTGATAAGGATGAGGCATGTCTGTGCTTATTTTAAGCCAAATCAACTATGGTGGTGCCGCATAACCACAACTTCTCCCCCTAAAATGTTCTTTTTTTTAAGAATTTTTTTATTTTTTTAAATTAATTTATAAATACTTTCGAATTAAGAAATCATGAAATCTTTCGACAAAAGTATATTTTGCATAAACATTTGATGAATGCCCTAACAACTGCCCACAGACTTCTGATATAAGTGCATTTCAATGAAACAAGTTTTTCTCCGTACAAGAAAACTGGCCATAGTAATCATGCATTTACTGTATGTATGCTAGATAGGGATTCATTTGAAAATGCTATGCCTTTAATATATCAGCTTGCATTTTCATAGTAACTTCTCTGTGAATTGAAACCATTTTTGAGTAGTTGAGCCATTCATGACAAGAGCAAATTCTTGCACTCCAACAGCCTCACATACCCTTTTACACACACACACACACACACACACACACACACTAACCTGGGTGTACCTCCACCATGCCTGTGTCGCTGCTGCTTTGGCCCTTACTGTCCATTACAGTCAGAGTGAAGGTGTACTTCCCTGCCACCAAATTGCCAAGGAACAGCACTGCCTGGTGGTCAGAGTTATTCAGGACATCCTTCAAAGATAAATCATAAGAAATAAATGAAATTCACACCCAAAATGTTAGGTTCTTAGGCATACTTTTTGGATGTAATAGAGTTCTTAGAACTTGTGAACTAATATGAAAAAAAATAATGTAACTAGTCTCACTGGATTTGTTTACTGCACACAAACTGGTCGACAATTAAGCACACTGTACATGATACTTCAAAAAATGTTACCTAGAAATGTTAAGGAATGAACACCAGAAGAGTGCAATAACTAGCTCCTTCTACCTTTTCCTAATAATCAGCATCATTGGCATGACTGAGCTCACCCCAGCTGCAGGACTGCTGCCATCCCGCTTCCAGAGGTAACTGCTCAAGCCTTTATCATCAGAGGACTGGGAGCCATCCAAGATTGCTGTACGGACAGGCAGAGTGACTGGGGGGCTGGACTGCACTTTGGCCACAGGTGGCTCGTCAAACTCTGATGTCAGGGAGAAGTAAAAGACTTTAGAATAGTGTATTGCATGCTAAAATGCTACTGTAAGTAAACATTCAGAAGCGTAGAGGCAGATGGCCAGTAGGTGGTGTGGATTTATAATACGAGCTACCTACCCTCACGAGCGATCACAGTGACCGTGTCTGAACTTTGCAGATCCCGTTCATCCGTCACAGTCAGCTTGAAAGTGTATTTTCCCACCTGAAGCCCTGTTACCGTGGCAACCGGGCTATCTGCATTCTCTATCTTCACACCGTCTGGACCCCTGCATCACCGCACAGTTATGTAAGGAGGCCACAGATTAAAGTACTGACACAACATGTATTGTTGTGATGTGTTTGTATACATGAATAAAAGAGAACTGGACAATTGTTATGGTACTGACTCTGTTTTTTCCCAGTGGTACTTGACAATTTTCTGGTCATCACTGCTCTTGCTGCCATCGAGGGTGGTGTAATCCACAGGAAGCGTCAGCTCCTTGTCTGGCCCTGCATCTGCTACTGGTGGCTTGTTATTCTCTAAGGGCAGATAATCCACAGCACACATGCTCAGGTATAAACACAGAGGCTCGCTAAGCCTTGGTTTTAAGCAGTGCTACACTGTGTTCAGGATGGTATGAGACACTCACCTGGCTGCACAATGACCGTGACATGTGCTGTGTCCTGCTGTCCGGACGAATCAGTGACAGTGAGCTGGAAGGTGTAATCTCCCTCCTGCATAGCAGATAGCTGCAGAGTGGGCGTCCGTACTCCCTACATGAAAGATATATAGTTTAATATTATTTATACAAGTATAAATGATATACATTTTCTAAGACATCTGAATATACTTATCTGCTAATTAATTAGGTATCCTATTTTATAGCAAGACTTTTATTAGGTAGACCACACCTTTCCATTAATTTTGCTGAGCAAGTATCTTTACAAGGATTGTTATCTAAGGGGATAGGTTTGTGTGTATAGATTGAGTGTATAAACTCAGGGGGTAAGCATAAGTGTATTTAGTTAATAGGAACAGGTTTAATTCCATTTTTCTGTGGCTATACATTCAGAAAGGAAGATAACCTTTAAACTAATAAATTTCACTATTAATAACTTAATATAGAATTTTGATTATTTTGTTACCTGTATTTTGACTGTAAAAGTTATTGGCTTCGCTACATTGTGCAGTAGATATACCTAATAAAGAGGCTACCGTATGTAATAAAGTGTAAATGTATGTAAATTTGTGTCTATAGTGTGTATAACTAGCAATTCACACAAATGACAAAACCACAAATCTGCACAGTGTTTAATCAGTATACAATATGTATTATCAACATAATTGTTTTTTTGTTTTTGTTTTTTAACAGAACTTATTTCTGGAGAAAAGTCATGCTAAGTCCACTCTGCACCCAAAACTCATAGATACATATCAATGTACCTTTAACTTATGCCATGTTTTTATATTTTTATAATCAGACTTCTAACATCATTCTAGTTACTGTAGTTATTATATTATTTTGTAAGGCAATTGCACTTAGTACATTAAGAAAAACATCTTTTGTTTACCTGCATCTCCACCACCTTGCCCTTGCTCTCTGGGCTAAGGGACCACTCATAAGCCAGAGGCTCATGGTCGTCTGTGCTCTGGTTGCCATAGAGAGTAATGGAGTTGCGTGGGAGGGTGATGACCTGGTTGGGTCCGGCGTTGGCTACAGGCCGATAGTCCATCGCCTTGTTGACTGACAGCATAGCTTGGGTTGAGTTTTGAGCACCATCTGAGTCAGTCACTGTGAGGCTACAAACAAGTAAGAGCAAAGCAGTACAATAAACAGTGCAAGAAGCTTTTAAGGAGAAATATTAAACAGTGGTAGATTAATAAGCATATTTTGCAAAGGGCCTGTCTAATACGGTCTAATAAGTGTTGTATACAGAGCTAAAAAAAAAAAAATCACATCACATAGACTTCTAGCAGGTACACAGTTAGAACCAGTCTGTGTCTGTTTTAGTTATCAGCCTGGTGAGGATACATGTAATCTTGTGATTTCCATCAACAGTAATGATGATATGGTCAAACATTTAAAGAAGTTTTATGAAGTATTCATTCACACTTCAAACAGCAATCATGTGACATGAAGTCGCTGGACTAGAGTTAAGATGCAACTCACAATAGTCATTATTGTTGGTAACTGATTATAGGTCCTTGGTTGCTATAGGCAATTTTCTGCTCTACATAAGTCTCTTCTGCAAAATGAGAGACAAGTAGATAGCACAAATATTGTTGAAAAGTGTCGAAATTACAGCGTTGGTAGCAGGTTTTAATCTGGTGTAATCTGAACCCACACACCTTGGATTCCTTTCTTTACTTTTCTGTAAAGTGGGTAAGTGATATAGCAAATGGCCCAATCACAATGGCTGCAAGTCCTTACGTCTGGCATCAGATTTACAGAGTGTATCCAGGTGTCATGTTACATTTAGTATTTTTGGAGACTCTTTAAATGCCACTTCAATTATGATATACCAAATATAAAACCATCATATTTACACATATTTAGAAAAGAACAAATAGAAAATTTTACTGTAAATTCCCCTATGAAAGGAAGCCTTGAAGCTGCTTGTCTTTGTTGCAACACCAGCAAGCAACACCTTGTCCAAGCAACAACAATAGGTGGTGCACCTTTTTGACGAATGCCCCATTTCTATTATATACTGAAGAACTCATCCATTAGGTGGAGAAAAGAGGGGTGACATATGACCCTTCCACTAGGTGTTAGAAGGAAGGAGGCAGCAGCTCACATATACAAGAGCTTGTTAAATGTCCCAGAAGAATCAGGTAGCTTATGTCATCTGTCATGCTTATAAATTAATTATGTAGTGCAATTAATTAATTAGGGCTCAGTCTGACCCTGCTGAAATGTTTTTCATATGTGATTCATTACTGCTTTTATTAGAATAAAGACAGAAAGTTTACCTGAAGGTATAGTTGCCAGGGACGAGGCTTGTAAGCGTGAGAATGGCTGTATCTGCTGAGACCTTCTCCTCTCGGAGCGGCCCTTTCACCTCTTCCCAGTGCCACGCCACTATCTTATCATCGTCAGTGCTCTCTGGTGGATATAATATATATACAGTCACTATTCCTCTTAAAAATGATAAACACACTCTTTTGGCGGTTTTATACTGTTTAACAACAGTTATAATATATTAATGATGTTCAGTGAGAACATTGTGCTACAAAGCTTTTAAAATAAATAAAGACAGAAAATCAGGCCAAACATTTATGCATTTGTGGTTTGTATTTAAGGAACATTAATTCTAGCATTATTCTACCAAAAAAGGTGAAATTTGTATATTTTATCAGCTTAAAAAACTTCTAAAGTAAAGCATTCACAGATTTTTAACTGGCAGCGCAGTGCAATTCTCAGGATCCTTAAGTAAATCTGTCAAATATTGCATATGCCATAAGGGCACTAGAGTAATAGTAATTTTAATATCTGTATTGTTAATACATCTGTATTGTATTCCATATTAAAGCTGTATTGCTTCCGGTCCAGATTATTTTTTGTTGCTGTCTTGGAAAGATAAAGACTTTTAAATAAGTATAAAAATGTGTAAAATAGGTCTTTGAAGCAACTTATAAACACTTATACCAATTAGTATATGGTCACATTATTGTTACACATAAAACTTGCCTTTCTGGTTTGTTTAAGACTACAGGGGGTCCCAAAAGTCTCCATACATAGGAGAAATTAAGACTTTTTAGCAATAAGTCTTCCAAATTTTTTCGTACTTAGTTGATTTTTTTTTCTTTCCAGATAGCCTTTAAGAATGCCTTTGACAAAAGAAGAACATATTGAAATCATTCTCACGGCTGGATCAGGAAGCTGTCAAAAGGTTGCGATGGACTTTAACAGGAAGCGTAGCAAGCACATCACACATGACACTATTGCAATTAGTAACAAATTTAAAAAAAAACTGGAAGTGTTGCAGACCAACAGAGAAGTGGACGTCCACAAACATCCACTGACGAAGGCACAACCGACTTGATGCTGGCTTACATAATCCCCTGTGTTTGGAGACTTTTGGGACACCCTGTAGATACGCGTATAAACATTTGCCTATCTAAATTACTCAATAACCAGTTTTTGTAGAGATGGAGTATAAATAGGGAAATTTGCACCAGTTGTCACTAAAATGAGCAGACAAAATGCTTTTTGGATTTAACTTTTTTGGATCTAAATTTTTTATTTATTTATTTATTTTTTTTAAAGTGTCACCGTTCAAAATGCTTCTCACTTGGCCTATCAGTGACAGACTTTTGGTTCACATGTCTGACTTGAAAGTGCAATACAGAAATATACTGCCCTGAAATGCCAGGTTCATGTAAAGTATTTGCATTCCAAATGTTTTTTAAACAGTTGCAGAACATCATTACACAATTTTTCCACATGCAAGACACCACTGTAAAGGAAATCAATAATAAAAACAAAGAGGGACTATATTTATCTTTTTAAGTAGCATTACCACCAATTACAGCATTGCCTGTTCATTTGAAGCCCAAGCTTCCAATGTATTCATAAAGTAATAGATCACTGGCCACAACCCCAGAACTTTGGATTACACACCAACCATTTCTTAAGTATTAATAAACATTTCTAAGTATTAATAAAAGGCTATTTAAACAGTGTTGTTTCCACAAGAGCAAAAACTGATACTCACGACTGCCATCAATCACAGTGGAGCTTGTTGGTAAGGAGATCTCCTGGTACTTTGGTGAAACTACAGCAACTGGTGGCTTATTGACTCTTGGCTCTGTGAAAAAATGAAAACATAAAACTCACTCTAAATGACTTAAGTGAAAGTGTAGTCTATTAAAAATATTTTATATAATAGCTTGCTACAGAAACTGAGTTCTAAAAATATCACTTAAGCCCTATTCATAGTGTCAGTTTCTCAGGGCGGTATCTGTAATAAAATGTCACCTCTAAAATAAAACATTTCTCATCCAGACAGTATTTCCTTTTCTGCAATCAAATCAATGCATACTTAGTGTAGATATCATTATAACTAACAATTTTACGATTAGATGCTCTTCGGGTTATTTTCCTTTTTCTTCTAACAGGATCAAAGTGAAGATACAATGAAGGTGATGTAACCATAGCAGCTAACTTTTAAAGACTTTCAAAGCATTCAACATGAATTTAGACCCTAATTAAAATAATTTTCCCTGACTCACGCTAGGTAAAAATTCTAAAAATTCTTCAGAAGCTCTGTTGATGCAAACTGGCCTGGTGTCTCACTGATCACACAAGTTCTTGTTTTTTCACCCTGTCAGGGAGTTTGGCAAAAAAACAAATAGTAAAAGCAGTCACCTGGTTTAACTGTAACATTGACATAGCCTTCTCCATGTGCACCATCACCATCCACAATCACCTCAAACTCATACAGACCCACAGTCAGCTGAGGAGAAAAAAAATAAACTAAAAATAAAAATCACTGCTTTGATTTCTTTGTATTGGAATACTTGGCTGAATGAATGAGGAACTAATTATTTTTAACCTTGCTCAGCTTGAGTGTGCTGCTATGTTTCCCTTCCATTTCTCCACTGTAGTCTTTAGGGTGCGTCCTCAAACGCCAGTCAAAGGCATATTTAGTCCCTAAAAGCAGAAAAAAAAAAAACAATAGCCATCCTACTATTTAACAAAGAGGGCACCATCACAGTGGAGTACACAAGTGATTTAATTGCAGTAAGTTACCTGGAGGGGGTGCTGGCACTACAAACGCGTTCAGTTCCACTTCACTGCGTGGAAGCGTGACCTCCACATTGTTGCCAGCAGATACCACCAGCTCCTTCACTGTTGTACAAACAAATCAGGGCTCTATATACTCATAAAGCAAGTGAACTGCAATGCAAAATAATACAGTCTACACATCATCCCAGTTAAACGAATGAAATTGAACCCTGATTTGTCTGAAACCTGGGTCCAGTGTACAACTGAGAATGAGATATTTCATACTGCATTTATGGTTGCTCTTATATAATGTCGTTCTGGTGTGATGCTGTCTCATAAGTCAGTTGTCTTCTAAGACAGAGCTTTGACAGCTATACAGGTTCCTGTAAGGAAACAGGCTTTCAGTTTGAGATGGGATTTCGAAGGCAGCATACAATGCCACATTGCCAGGTTACCTACATATGCTAACGATCAGTAAACCCGAAAGGGCCTTTAAATGGCAATGGAAAAAAGTATCCATCCATCCATTTTCTGCACAGCTTATCCTACACAGGGTCACGGGGGAGCCTGGAGCCTATCCCTGAGGACTCAGGGCACAAGACGGGGGACACCCTGGACGGGGTGCCAACCCATCGCAGGGTACAATCTCACACACACTCACACAACCATTCACTCAGTATATACAATTTAGAGATGCCAATCAGCCTACAATGCATGTCCTTGGACTGGGGGAGGAAACCAGAGTACATGCAGGAAACCCCTGAAGCATGGGGAGAACATGCAAACTCCACCCACACAGGAAGTGTGAGGCAAACGTGCTAACCACGAAGCCACCATGCCCCCGGAATAAAGTATCACTGGGGGAAACAGAACAAATATTCTATGACTACACCAGCCTTTTCTGGCTTAAGTAAAAAATAAATATAAAAAAACTTATTTGTCCACAATCTACTTCCATTCTCTCTCCTCTCTCTCTCTGCCATTATTTTCCAATCCTATGCTGCCACATAGGATTATGGGATAATATATAGAGTAGTCTTACATAGAGTCTTATATAGAGTACCTTTATAAATTGGCCAGATTAAGGTACCTCAGAAGGCACAATAATTTATGAACAAGACAGATCAATCACAACAAATACTGACACAGTGTAGCCCCAGTACAAATTCTTGTCTGCAACAACAACAAATGAAAACTCAAAGTAACAGTGTGTCTCATACCAGGTGGAGTTCCTGCTGGGGTGGAAGAATAAGGTGCACTTGTTGGTGACCCAGAACTGCTATTGGAAGATGAATGATCCATATTGTCTTCTGGCAATGTTGAATTCTGCCAAGATGATGACGCTGCCTCCTCTCCGCTGCCATTGACACGCTCATTCATCGCTTTATTGGCTGACTCAGAGAATGTAATCCCACTGACTGTGCTCGCTGGTGTTGTACTGAAGGGCTGAGGTACCAAATCATTCTAGGTTAAAGCCAAAGAACATAAACCCATAAGTCTTAAGAACCATATTCTGTAATGTGTTCAAATTAGAATTCAAACACAAACTAAATGTAAATTATAAAACAAAAATACATAAACAGCACATACACGATTGCTGTGTTTGTGCCCAGGCCCTCCATTAATATCAGAAACCAATGCCTGCCGTGGGATTCTTGCTTTCTTTGATTTGCTCTTGTCAAGCAGCTGCAGGATGCCCAGAGAATTGATGTTAGTCAGCGGCAGTGCAGAGATTTCACAGCCGTTGGGCCGAGCGCACTTCAGCAGGACACAGTAACCTCCAAGGCTCCAGACTGCACTGCACGAGGGCTCCAGGCAGCATGATTCCCAACACTGTGTGCCACCTTCGTCCACGGCCAGCGGCTGCCAGCCTAGCCCAATCACACTGCTGCAGGGGATCCCCAACACGCCACCTGACACTCTGCACATACTCGCCGCCACCACCCCTGAGAGAGAGATAGAGAAGCAGAAAAAAAAACTTGTATCCATTGATATATGCAGTATGAACAAAAAGGTTATGTCTTTGTTGCTGCTATTCCTTATCTAAGTCTAAAATGGTCCCTGCTGCTTATCTGCATGATCTTACAGTGAAAAGAGAAATTGAAACTTTTCTGTGAGATAAAATTATTCTTTAAAAAAAGCGGAACTGGGAGAGGAGATCCCCAAAACTTGTCCACATAAGATCACTTCTGATGCTATCTACTACCTAATATACAACTATTCAACTACACCAGCTCCTCCAGATCCTCAGTGCTGGCTTGTATACTCTCCTCTTCAGCTCACCCTTACGTATTTAATGGGGCTTAGGTTAGGAGACTGGGATAGTCTTTTTGTGTGGATTTGCAGTTATGCCTCAATTATTTGTCCCTGTTGATCCAGTCCCAACTCAGGTATAGTCTTCTACTAGGGTTTTATCAACAACAACTATGGCATTTGATGGAGTCCATGATACACCATGATTCATACTTCAAGTCCTTTGGTTAATGTCTTCTTCCAGACTGTCCTCTTCCAGACAACTTCATCACAATATGTTAATATGTTTCCAGCTGTTTGAAACATACTAATTATTGCCCTAATAGTTGAAATATCTATTTTCAGATAGTTTTTCTTTTTTAAAATTAAAGATACCTTTTCTTTTAGTTTATTTATTTTCTCATACATGTCCTTCCACATGTTGCTGGATGAATAATCTCTTACTTATCGTGCAGTGAAAAACACAGGAAGCTGTTGGTCAGTCAACTGGGTGGGGCTAGGCAGAATGTCAGTTTTATGGCTAACAGATCAAAACACATTCAAAGACTCTCACAAATTATATTAATCTGTTTTTGCTTAAAACTGAGATGTCATGAAGGATTTCCTCAAGAGTCTGAAAATGTCTTTAGACTTCAAGACCTACCAGTTACAAAAAAATAAGTCGAAACGGCCATACTGTCCATGGAATAAATGAAATCCTTGGGTTTTCAGGATTTTAACCTCTTACCTAGTTTCATTTTTCTTGAAAAACAGGCTCTCTAACCAACATTAAGTCTTATCTTCCTACTGGCCAAAAAAGAGCATTTAGCTTGCTTCATTATTATTATAGGCCAACTTCATTATCAAAATATCATGTTACAATCTTACTGGATAATATACTGGTTACTAGGCCTGAAGACATTCTTCCCACTATTGTATCCCTCAACTACACTGGGTTTATCAAAAACAGACATTAACATTAAAATTTTTTTAACATACTGTATTCTCCTTCAGAAATATGTTATTTCTATGGATACAGAAAAAAATCCTTCAATTTCACTCTGGGGTATAAATATGAGCTTAGCTTAAAATGGCTGTAATTCCTAAATCGTAAATGCTGAAAGTCTACACTTCAATCACATCTTGATTTGTTTTATTTCAAATCCATTGTGGTGGTGTATAAAGGCAAAATCACAAAAACTCTAATTGTCCAAATACTTCCGGACCTAACTGTACATATATATTTGTAACCTCTTTGCCTCTTGCAATCACATAGAAAAAAACACTGTGCCATAATTTACAGCATTTCTTTACATTTCTTTAGCCAAAGTTACAGTCTCCAGCATTTACAATTTAATATCAGTGCTCGCAATATAAATGCTGTCAAGGTGGCCTGGAATCAAAACTTCAGGATGTTTCCCGGAGAAAACGTCTCAGTTCTTAAGCAAGTGCGATCTTAAATGTGTGTGCATATTATTCTGGTTGAAAGAGGCAGTTCCAGTTTATTTGCCCCAGAGGAGCCAACAGCAGCAATAAATCACTTTTGACACCCTGCACAATTGTCTAAAGCGGAAAAATATTGTCACGACTTCAACTAGAGAAAACTTGATTTTCTTTACAGGCATCAAAACACAAACTGTGCATTAATTTTGTATAATTCAAGCTTGCACCTATTTTTCTTTTCATTTTGAATGCTTGTTCCTGGAGCTGAAGAAACTCACATTATCCACTCGTCATAGATTTTTTTTTTTTTTTTTTGCATGTATCTGTAGCTGTTATGATTTATTCTGGTTATAAGCAGGGAGGGGGTGATTTATATGGGAATATAAATCATTTCAATTTAGGGTCAATTTCTAGGGCAATTTCTAAGGGTGCCAAATTTCTGAGTGTTAGAATATTTGGTTTAGTTATCACAAGAGTGATCTAACCTGAAGGGCACTGTATGTATCCATATAGTCAAGCAACAGTGAATTAACAAAAAATATAACAATAATTGCTTAACATTACTGCACTTTATAAAACAGAAAAAGTAATATTTTTCAGGACAATAGAGAAACAAATGGGCTAAGATAGAATGGCACTATATGAATTGTAAACACTCAAGGCCCGGAAGGGGGAAATTAGAATTTTCCTGTCTCATAACAGGAACTGATTGTATCCTTTATCACAGAGCACTACCATCTTGGTTTTGCTTCACTTAGCTACAGTTAGCAACTAGTTTCCTTCCCAAAAAGACAGGATGTGACTCTGCAGCATGTTCTCAACCTCTTTATTCTTCTGACTCCAAGACACAGTGCTTACTCACAGCACAGTCTAGCTAAAGGAGCTCCAAGCAGCATATTATGGGATTGCTATTACATACACACTGATGGCAGTTGAAGGCCCTGGGGATTTTATTTAGAGATGGGACACACTGCAAGACTGTTTTCCAATTCCCCCTCCGTGCGAAAGCTTCTTTCTCATGCACAAAGCGACTATTGTCCTTCCTGCATTGAACTCCTCAGCCCGAGTACCATCAGTCGCTGTGACTGTAACAACCATTCAAGCACGTCTAAAGTCAGCAACAATGTAATAATAGACAAAGAAAGCTGATAGAGCAAATATTTTAGGGAACTAAATAACAAATAAATAATGAACAATGGAGCTGAACAGTGAAGTTCCAGAAATAAAAATGCCATTTTTTGCCATAGGAAATTTGACCATGAAAACACTAATCACAGCACATATTGTCTCTCTGTTTCTTTCTCTCAGACATACAGTATGTATAATATTAATGTGAAGAGTGATGCAGGTGGGGATATCAGTTCAGATCAGCCGTGTTGTGCAGTATATCTGAGGGACAGATTATTGGTTCTGTTTTATAGGGTTGCGGGGAGTTTTTGCTGACTAGCGGATGCTCCGTAATTAACCAGCTAATGTCATTTAATGTGAATTTACGTTAGCAGGTCAGCACTAATCCACGTTCTCTGATAACCACCAGTCACACCGTTACACTGAATTCTCTTCAGGAGACTGAGCTGCTTTAGTGTCCCCATTCTACATACTGTATAACTCAAATAAAACTACTTTAGGTTAGGTTTATTCTTTAAATCAAACATTCAGCCAACTTTAGGTATGAAGGAATACCAAGTAAAACACAGCACACTGACATGGCTTACAAAAAACTGAACATGAAGAACAACTAAATTAGAACAATGTACTACATGCTTTGTTACTTGTGCGCAAAAATAGAATGTACGCTGTTATTACAAAACAGTAAAATACATATTTACTTTAAAAACAACTTAAAAATATTGCTCAAACGGTATCAGTAGTTCAATCCCTTGGAAAAGACAATATGTATTGTACCTTTACTTTTTTTCCCCCATTTTTCAATTTTTGTGCTTCAAAATAACTGTTATAAGATCATGATTCTCTCATAGCTGATTGGTTTGATTCAATGCTACAAAGTATTCATCTGAGAGTTCTTTTGAAAAACAAAATGAATGCAAAATTTACTTCTGAAACAAGGGTCGTCGAAAAAGTGGGCAGTCACTGTTCAGCTCCATAGAAAAGGAGGCTGGGATGTCCATTTAAAGCTAGTTTTTTTTTTTTTTAAATTAAAAAAACAACGTATAGCTTGATATGAATAATAAGCTTTATGAAAATCTTGCTGCATTAATTAAGGCTGCATGAACCATGTTAACACCACAGAGATATCATCATCTGCATATACATTCTACATAAGTAAATGTAGCTTACCAGCAGGAGGGCAGAGGCAGAACAAACAGCCCAGAGCCAGGAGGAAGAGTTGACTAGATCTAGTCCACTGTGGCAAACCACAGCTGTGTGTTCTTTCTATTGCATGCAGCATCTTGACACTATGACCAAGGATCGAGATGTAGGAGTAAATCAATTTCCCAGGACAAATGTGACACAATTTGGGCATTACAAATAGAAAAATGGAAGAGGTTTTAGTGCAACAATAGTACTTAAAATAAAATACTGAAAGATTAAAAAAAAAAACCTACTGAGATTGAACGTACCTTTCTCCAAATGGAAGACAGAAAGTGGAGGATGGTGGGAGGAACAGGGTAAGAGGTGAAGAGGCGTCCACACCAGCACCTTGAGGGACCACAGCAGCATTGCACTCCAAAACTGGGAGCTTTCACAGATATCTGAAACAAGGATATGTAGGAGGAAAAACAATCCATTATAAGTTCATAAAGATATAGTGAATCACTAGCAGTAAAACTTCCCTGTATTCTGATAAATGATAATCCTGGGATCCAGACATACAAAAACAGCTGCTATGTCTAAAGCAGACCTGGTTAGTTAAATGATAACCAAGTGAAGTTTGTTTGCGCAGCATACCCAGTGCTGCTTCTGGAGCTCTACACTGTCACAACCTCTCCAGTTTTAAAACACGATAAGAAAATCTTTTAAAATGAAGTAACATCAGGGTGCTGCTATGACAGATTAGGTCTCATGGCCACAAATGCATGTACTAAGGTAACACAGCATGGAATAGGAAAATTGGACACTTTCAAAAATACATGAAGAACAGATGAAGAAAGAACTTCTGAAGCCATTAATTCACTTCCTACTCTGCAGGATGTGGCTCTGACATAAGAATACAATCTAATCTTTAATCATTCGCCCACATAGTACAAGAAAAAGATGTTAATAAACACACTTCATGTCTTTTTGAGGTAGCTTACAAAATTTGAAACTACTGCCACTTGTCTCAAATGTTTTTCTTTCTGACGAATTTTGATAAACATCATATACATCATATCATACCACAGCACAGTTGAATTCTCAAATAAGAAGGCATTGATTAATTTTCTATAACAGCAGCTCTTTTCTATTTTCTATGCCCATAGATCAAGCTGTAATATACATTATAGGTTTACATTATTACAATATACATTATAACTTGTTTCACGGATGTTCCATAACATTAAATGTAACTATAAATGGTTAAAAAGTGTGACTTGTTCATTAATATATTGTATAATTGTAATCAGTGGTAAACTGCTATGGCATAAGAAGAATAAAACCCTTTTGCTATGTTGTTATAGAAAAATAATCCACTTTGGAGTGGTAACATATCCGGCATGGATTATTTTCCTGTAATGGCTTGGCCACTGTGTGTTATTCCTTACTTAATAAACCTAGACAGGGCAAATAAATATAAGAGATTAATTATACACATAAATGTGTATTTGTGTAAATAATCAATCAGTGCAACTCAGAAGTGTCTCTTATTACCAAAAGAAAGCACACTCATTTTATGTGACTGTTTGGACAAAGCCAAGATGGTAATTTTGCATAAGTGAAAACACAACAAGCCATTTACGAGTTTGTATACATTTACACAAAATAATATGTAAAAATTAATAATAAAACCAGGAAAAGTGCTGGCAATGATACACAATGTTTTGAATCTACATTTTAACAAGGCAACTGGATTCAGCATGGAGGCACGATGGCACAGAGGGTAATGTAGCCAGCTCACAAATCCAGGGTACTCATTTCATTTATGAACATGAACTGTTTGTGAGGAGTTCTGCATGTTCTACTCCCGTTCACATACACTATATAGCCAAAGGTTTGTGGACACTGGACCATCACAACTTATATTTGCTTTTTGAACATCCCATTCCAGATGTAGTCCCCCTTTACTGTTATAATAACCTCCACGATTCTGGGAAGGCTTTCCACTAGATTTTGGAACGTGGCTGTGGGGATTTGTGTTCATTCAGCCTCAAGAGCATTAGTGAGGTCAGGCGAAGAGGCCTGAGATGCAGTCGGCCTTACAGTTCATCCCAAAGGTGTTCAGTGGGGTTGAGGTCAGGGCTCTGTGCAGGACACTCAAGTTTTTCTAATGCAACTTTGGCAAACCATGTGTTCATGGATCTCACTGTGCACAGGGGCACTGTCATGCTGGAACAGGTTTAAGCCTCTTAGTTCCAGTGAAGGGAAATCTTAAAGATACAGCATACAAAGACATCCTATACAACTGTATCCTTACAAACATTGCAGCAAAAGTTTGGGGAAGGCCCACATTATGAATATGATGGTCAGGCGTCCACATACTTTTGGCCATATAATGTAGGTTTCTGCCAGGTTCTGTCCAAAAACTAGGCTAAATTGCCCCTAGGTGTGAATGAGGGTGTGTGCATCCAGGTTACATTCCCACCTTATGCCCCAGGAAACTGTTCCTGGGATAGGCTCTGGATTCACTGTGACCCTGACTAAGGTAGTGCAGTTACTGAAGATGAATGAGTGAACATTTTTCAGTTCTGTGGGTAGAAAGCTCTTGTGGTTTCACGAGGGTTTCCTCATGGTACACATTTTCCCAGTTGCGCCTCATGTTTGTGAACTGTGATACAGCTTTAAGAGTAATATTGTGCACATGGACCATCTGAGAGATTAAAATACCCAGAATCTGAAGCATGAAATAAGCACATATACTGTATGCTTGACAAGAACAGACAACAACAGTGTCTTTTAAACCTATTGCATTCTTAGGCAAGACGACATTTTATTGCCTAATAGCTAAATGTTGACTGGCAACATTGTGTGAGCTACATGCATATAATTAATATCTCCATATGCAAAACATTTCATTTCAGGTGTATGCGTATGTAAACAGGGGTTTTCTGAAACCTGAAGTCCAATAATCACCCGTTGTGCTTCAGGGGAAACACTGTGTACAGAAAAACTGGCTTAGACAGTTGAGTGTAAAGCTGAGGACAGCAGTGGGGTTAAAGCCAATGCCAAAGTGCAACGGTGTAGAAGAGATCCGTCTTGGCAAACTGTACATGTACACTAATCCCTTCCCTGCTGCAGGATGGGTTATAAAGTCCACATCCTGCTCTTTTTGAGAACTGAGTGAACTGACAGCTACACACCACTCTACTCCGGATGTAGACTAAAAAACATGTTCATATCACTGATCAGGTTAGGGGGAGCAATTTTGGGTTGATTAACGAACAAGTGTGTGTGTGTGTGTGTGTTGCCCAACCACTATAAAAACACTGACAGAGAGATAGTCAGTTATATTATTATTTTATATTAAACATTTTAATATCAGTACATTATAATCATTAAACATTTTATTATCATTATATTAAACATATAACAAATTCTAAATGTGTTAAAAAAAAAATGGCTGATCTCATATAAATACAACCTGCAGGTGATCAGAGAAAGTTACAGAGGAAAAATGTAGCCTATTAAAAAACGTCACTGTCAACACAGATCATGAGATCTATGATTATTTCACAACATCCTGAGCCATACATATGATCTGTCACAGTAATAATCCGATCATGGTAGCTAACAACAGCTGTTTGGTACAAGGCTATAAAACACCTCACTGCGCAGGTACATATGATAAACCATCATCATTCACAGTGTCAGATCCCATTATGCCTTATTATAACCTGGTGAAACAGTGTCACTCACCTCCTCGGTGAGATCCCTGCTACCGGTGACGCTTCAGAGCCATTTGGGCTGCAGGTTTTCTCGATGCCTGTGTGCGTACCGAGGTCACGCATTTCTCCTGCACCTTCACACGGAAATACACGCAGCACGGAGAGGAATCTACTTCCGCCCTCACCGACACCTGCTGCAACACAGACATTTTAGCTCATGTATCTTAGCAAATTGCTAGTAGTGTTAAGTGGTTTTGGAGAAATTTAACACTTAAAACATCATTTAAAATTTACTTATTAGAAAAAAATGTAAGTCAGTTAATTTAAATAAATTCACATGAGAATGTTGTTCACGGTGCGTGAGAGCAGGTGGAAGGTTTTGCCCAAAACAAACATGGCGGAATGAGTCAGCGGTCGTGTATAACTTAGTGGCAGTTTTTAAACCCGGTTTTATATTTTACACCGTTTATCCATTCAGTATAATGTTCCTTATAATAACTGCGTTTTCTGTGTATTTTCACATAATCAAATTTTTAAGGTGTAAATAATCGTTTGGAGCAAAAACTGCTCATAAATAGCTGATGTTTGCTGGGTTTGGCGCGCCCCCTAATGGAATGTGACAGAAAGACACAGGGTGGTTTTTATTTTTGTTTATTTTATTATTTTTTTAAATTGAATGCTACTTGTACAAAACAAACATTTATATTTATATATATATATATATATATATATATATATATATATATATATATATATAAAACAGCAGACATATATATATATATATATATATATATATATATATATATATACTTTTCAAACATTCTTAACTCTTGCAATTAAAATCATATATCTAGATTTTTTTTCTTGTCTATGCACTTAAGAGAGTCAATAAAAATTTAAAAAATCAACCATAAAAAAACTTATAACACGATTTAGAGTTGCTCCTTTTACTTCTGTGTATATGAAATTTACCAAATAAAACCATAAGATTCACCATTAACAGGTATAACTATAAGGACACATGGTGGTATTGTTAGTAGCCTCTGTTTCATGTCGCAAGGGTTCTCAATTATTTTGCAATCTGGGCATTTTTAAATGTATTTATGTATTAGGATTTTATTACTCCTTAACTTCCCACCCACAGAGCCCAAACCTATTGCACTCAAAACTTTTTGTATGATAAACTCTTTTCTCGGTTATGTAGAAAATGACAGTAAGACTGGATCGGACATTAGCTCTCAGATCAGGACAGTGTGAGTGGCATACAATTCAAGTGACCAGTCACTTAGGTTTAAAGCTGTAATAAATAAACAATTATTTATTCAACTCAGTTTAACTCAATTTTATGATCAAAGCTGAGAGTAATTTCTGCCATGATTAAAAAAAGTTTTTTTAAAAAAAAAGAAATCACAGACCTCACAGAACTACTGTTACAACACATTGCAGTGTGACATAGATTTAAACCTGACACAGAATTTCACATTCTTAAAAAAAAAGAAAAAAGAATATTGTAAAATGTGAATGGTTGGAAACATGGCAATATTTATAACACTGTTCTTTAAATTGTGAAGAACTAGTGCTGAAAATGTTTAAATGCTGAACTAAATGTACTCTATGCCCACATAAAAAAATCATGAACATTAATCAAACAATGGCATCAAATAAATCATTTTATTTGTTTGTTTGTTTGCTTGTTTTTTCTTCCAGTGCAAGCAGCTGCACTCTTCAAGATTTCAGCCTGGATGCTGAAAGGCTGGGCTGCATATTTGAAATGATGCCACGGGATGTGTTCAGGTTTGGATTAAGAAGAATTAACATTTTGTATAGGAAATCCGGAGCAGTTATGTTAGACAGGGATTAAGTTGGGGGCACACAGGGAAGCAGTGCTTCTGGCACCTTTGGTTTATGTGAAAGGCAAGTGAAGCTGAGCTTTGTTGCTATTATGTGATGGAAATAGCATGGTGTTAATGGTGATAATTTTTTTAAATTATGTAATAAAGTTTAACACTAATTTATATAGAGAAATTGTTTTATTTTGAAATTGTAAAGTGTCTCCATTAGTCAAGGAAATTGCTGACTGCTGTAAATATACGCATTTGATAGTATTGTTGCCTGACAGCTCCAGGGTCTCTGTTGCAAGGGGAATGACTAAGGTTACTGTCTGTGTGCAGTTTCACATGCTCTCCTTGTGTAAACAAGGGTTTTTCTCAGGGTATTCCTGTTTCATCCCACCTCCCAAAAACATGCTGGTAGGCGGATTGGCTACTCTAAATTTCCCCTAAGTGTAAATGAGTGTGAATGAGCATGGCGCTCTGCGATGAACTGGCGTCCCATCCAGGGTGTATTCCCCAGTGTTCCTGGGACTTCAGATCCACTGTGACCCTGCTCAGAATAAAGCAGTTTGAATTAAAAATGTGCTAATTTTGCTAATTTAAAGGCATGATTGTATTATGACTTTGCCAGAAAAGAATCTGGCAGAAGATCATTTTTATGACAAAATTTACAATCTGAAAGGTAATGTTGCACCATTGTAAATGTTCATGAAAACTGGGGAATCCCACCTCCTAAATCCTAGTTTAACCCTTTTGGTATAAATAACTGTCACAAAACAAATTTTATTTATGGTCATTTGCTCATTTGCTAATTCCCTCCCGCTAATAGTACCCTGTCACATGTCCACTTAGGGAGGGTGAAGTCTGTCACATGATTCCCCTGAGACACATGAAGCCTTTCACACCGCATCTTTTCCAGCTGCTGCATGAATGTAACACTGAGAGGAAAGCAGCAACTTCCTCATACTATATGCACCTCTTCCGTATGCATGAGCTCACATTGTGCAGGGAGAGAATAATGGCATCTCTCCCATCCAGAGAGCACGGCCACTTATTGTCTCTAGGACTTGAATGGCTGTGAAAGCACTTTTAACAATGGACATTGTCACAAAGCAGGTTTACAGAAATATATAAATTCCAGATATAAATTTTAAATGTATAAATTTATCCCTGGGGGATCACGGTGGCTTAGTGGTTAGCACTGTTGCCTCGCACCTCCAGGGATGGGGGCTCGAATCCTGCCTCCACCCTGGGTGCGTGGCGCTTACGTGTTCTCCCCGTGCTTTGGGGGTTTCCTCCAGGTTCTCTGGTTTCCTCCCCCAGTCCAAAGACATGAGTTGTAGGCAGATTAGCATTTCCAGATTGTCTGTAGTGTGTGCAATTGTGCCATGCAGTGGATTGGCACCCTGTCCCGGGTGTCCCCCACCCCGAGTCCCCAGGGATAGGCTCCAGGCTCCTCTGCATCCCTGTGATAAGCAGTACAGAGAATGGATGGGTGGATGGAAATTTATCCCTTCAAGTATTTCTAGTATTTCATTAACTGATGAAAGAGATCTGCTGAGCATATCTGTTAAAAATCTTGCTATTTTTTTTCTATCCGAATAATGTAATACTTTCACTACATTACATTCTCCTTTGAAAATATAAAGTTGTAAGCAGATACAGATATGTTTGTTTTTTTTTTTTTTGTACTGTTCCACCATTAGAGTGGCGACCAACATCTCTGGTTTATTAGCTATATCATGTCCTAAGTAAGGAAATACAGTGGCTTGCAAAAGTATTCAATGCCCCCTGGAATTTATTAGATTTGTCTGAATAACAAATGATAAATATACATATTCTACCTGCCACTAATTTTTTATTGCAAACTCATTGTATAAGTATTCATCCCAGGTTCTAGAAGCTCCAGATAAAAGATATTGTCTTAATGAGGACACAGTTGACTAATAATTGGTCTTCACCAGAAGGTGACTGTTCCACAGTGGCCAACTCAAAGTCCATATCTGAATCCCATTGAGAATCTGTGGCACAGTTTGAAAATTGCAGACAACAAACAACATCCAATCAACCTGAAATACCTGGAACAAATCCACCTGGAAGAATGGGTGAGAAGCATGTGCAAAACTGGTAGGATCTTACTCAGACTTAAAGCTGTTATTGTTAAACAGACTTAAAGCTGATGGTTCTAGCAAGTACTAGTCTTAAGGGTTGAATACTTATGCTAGCAGCATTTTTCAGTTTTAATTTTTTCTGACAAATAATTTTGGTAATAAATAATTGATTCTGGCTTTAAAAATTTAAATATTTTAAAGCATACTGGTTTGCAATAAAAACAATCTGTGCAAGTGTCATTTGTAAATCCAGACGAATCTGATGACTTTTTTGGGAGTTGAATACATTTGCAAGGCACTGTATGGAAGTGCTGTACATAGACATCATTTAAATGGTAACTATATGAGGTGATTTTATGTGGTACTTCATTCTTCTGTCCACTGCCTATCCTGAGAACGTGAGGCTGCATGGGACTCCAGTGTCTCACAGGGCACATGGCACACACTTATCATTTAAACTGTGCAATTTATCATAACCAGTCCACCTACTGGAGTGTTTTTGGACATTGGGAGGAAACCAGGTAACCCAAAGGAAACCCAAATTGACACAGGGAGAACATGTGAAACTCCGTACAGACAGTAACCCTAGCTCAGGATCAGACAGGGGCCCTGGAGCTGTGAGATGGCTGTGTGGTGTGTAGTTTTGTCTTCTTGCATGAATTTATCAACATGCATGCACATTCACACTTTAAGACTTTAGGAGACTCACACAAGAGTATCCTAACACTTTAATTCCATGGAATAACCACTGCATACTTCTCTGTTGGGCCTCAGAGGACCCGTTGTACCTGTCCATTCATCATGAGCAAGTCTGAAACAATGTACGAAGCTTAGCGTCACCTTTGTGGAAACTCCTCCGCTGGCCACCTGCTGTAGTAGTGTGTTATTGTGTTTAGACTGGTAAACAACAGGAAAAACAGGGAGTAAGACACTCCTGCCACTGTGATGTGACAGTGCAGAATGAAATGAGGGACATAAAGGCAGGTTTAACTGGTTAGCAGTAAAATAATAATAATTAATACCTGAACCTACATTACATCCTGCCAGGCATATAAAAAAAAGAATTATTAGTTAATGTTGTGGCTTAGTGGTTAGCATATTTGCCTTGCACCTCCGGAGTTGGGGTTTCCTTCGGGTACTCCGGTTTCCTCCCCCAGTCCAAAGACATGCGTTGTAGGCTGATTGGCATTTCCAAATTGTCTGTGGTGTGTAAATGTGTGTGTGATTGTGTCCTGCTATGGGTTGACACCCCGTCCAGGGTGTCCCCCACCTTGTGCCCCGAGTTCCCTGAGATAGGCTCCAGGCTCCCCCATGACCCTGTGTAGGATAACCAGTATGGAAGAATGGATGGTGCAATAGTTGATTTAAAAAAAAAAAAAAAAAAATTCCTTACTTGTACAAGTAACCTGCCTCTAGCATGATAAAACAACAACAACAAAAAAAAACAGTGCATTAAGCCGTGGTCTTAGCAGAAGTATATTAAGTTGCTGAGAAAACCTGTTTGGAAAACTGCCTTCTGGTCGGGAATGCTTGTTTGTGTTTGGAAGGGCATCCTGTCAGTGATTATATATACACTACTGTATAGGCCACCATAGATCATGGGGGTGGAGCTTTCTGAAAATGGGCAGGAATCATTCAAATCTTGAACCTACCTAATGGTTAGAGTTCTAATCTTGGGGGAAAAATGCTAATCATACCTAATGCAACTTTAAGTCATAAGGACAATTTTTGGCCCAGATCAGTTTTTGTTATTGATTTGTTTGCAGCACCAACAAATCTATTTTTTGGCTTGCAGATTTGTCATCAGACTGTTATTTGTATTGAAATCTTGCAGCATATAACTGAATGTAAAAAACATGAAACAGTAGCTACTGAGCTGAACATAAATGTATGTAGAATTTTGATTAAAAGGGCATTAAAAACAGGTCTTATGCATGCACATCCCAACCTCTCACTTTACTTTAAACATGAGCATGGTAATGACTTAATTATTTATTATTTACTGAGTAATTAGATCTTGCTACAAACCTGAACCAGACAAGGCGGTTGCTCTAATTTTTACTGTAAAATAATTTCTGGCTGTCATGATTTATTGTAAGTTTTGATTTATGTTGTAAGTGATTTTTGATTGTTTGCTAAATCATCTGTTCTGTGAACTGTGTTAATGCAGTCAGTTATTATTATTTGCATAAAAATGAACAGCTTTTTAATTCAAATTTCCATTTATGAGTATCCTGGCACGACTGCAGTTTCAGTTTTTAGTGCTGTGGGTGCTTTCAGTATCTGAACTGTTGTTTTATGTGTTTTGTTTCCAGTGAACTGAAGGTTTGAATTTGGCAAATACTCCCAAGCACAAGCACAAGCACTCTGCATAAGACATCCTTGCATCAGGCAATGTAGTCTATGACATAATGGATATAATATAATATAAATAGCATAAACTGGTTGATAAGCCACTAATGGAATGTCTGGTATGGGATTTAACAGACCTGAAGCATATTTGTGGCTATATGTGACATGATGTTTAACTGCATGTTTCATACACAAACAAATGGATTGGCTTTACCTGCTCCTTAACAAAAGGCTGATGACTTTAATAGAAAACTACACAGTAGTCACACAAACATCCAAAGCAAGAACTAAGAAAACTAAGACAACTAAGGCCCTTCGCAGCTTTGCATTCAGATAAAGAAAGTCTGCCAGCCTGTCCAAGAGAGAGTGACCTGCATGCCACATGATACACAGGTGTACAATTACAGCAGGAAGAGGAGTGTGGGTGGGACCACTGCGTGGAATCTGTGACAAAAGACAGGGAGGACACGCTTTACAGCCTGATCAGAGTTCAAGCCTTAAATAGATAATTCAGTTTAAAAAAAAACTACAGAGCTACATTCTCTAAAGGCTTTGCTCTAGAACTCTTGAACTTGTTAATACCTTTTAAATGATTGAAACCTTTTTTAACGAGTCAGGTTTAAAAGTATAAAACCCATATATGCTTAAAGACACATTTGTTACTTATATGTTTGTAAGTATATCTGCTTGAAAAAAGAACCTAATTTCCTACTCCTTCCAACTGCACCTACTCATACACACACACACACACACACACACACCAAACAACACGTTCATACTTACTTGTTCACTTAAAGGTTTTGTCCTCAGGCTGGAATTTTTATTTCCTGGGTGTCAAGTCTAGGCTCATATTTTCAGCATAGTACATTTCACAACCACAAAACAACACATGAACATGTGTGTGTGTGTGTGTGTGTGTGTATATGAGCATCTCAGGGTCATAAATATACATGCAGATACAATATATTCAGTATAATGATTTTGTGACGTACCAATGTGTGACTGTTTAAGTTGACAGTTTGTGTACACAGAATAAAGTTCGTCTGTGAGTAAGCAGAGAAAGAGTGAGCACTGGGTGTGGTGTGTGTGAGTGAGTCCTTTACTTGCACTGGCACATTCCTTCAAAGGCCGCACCCTTCCTCCTCCCCCTCCCTTACCTGTTAGATGTTGCTAAGTGACACAAGCGTGCGCGCGCGCACACACACACACACACACACACACAAATACTTTATAGACATGTCTGAATAAGTCTGCTGAAATTAATCAGAGCTTATTCAAGGAGTACATTTGCTGATGGGGGATTCTGAATGTGTGTAGAGAATCTCTGTAAAAGCCAATGACTTTTCGGGGTCAGGGCGTGACTATATGTCCTGTCTTACTCCACCCACATACATGAGAGCAACCAGCATGTCTTATTGTATTGTATTAATATATTAGCATACACAAAAACAAAAGCGGTGAAGGGTGTGGGTACGTATGGGTGGGTAGTATTGTAATAAAAGTATAGCACAGGTTCTAATAGGATTTAGAGGTTTGAAGTAAGGGATGGAATATATTTATAAAGAGGTCATGCCAGCTTTATTACACTGGTCTACCTTTACATATATGTGTGTATATATGTATATATATATATATATATATATATATATATATATATATATATATATATATATATATA
>CM075025.1:12095031-12114897 GCA_037576675.1 Pangasius sanitwongsei | reverse complement strand
AGTTTTGTACATTTCGCGCTAATATATTTATACATAGCTCACCCCATATATATTATACATATATATAAATAAATATATGTGTGTATATATTTATATATATATATATATATATATATATATATATATATATATATATATATATTTACTCACACACACCTTGCAAATATTACTACTCTCATTATGAATAATATGGCATTTTCATGAGGGTGTCAGGACTTTTTTTTTTTTTTTTGGACCATCTGTCCCTGTACTATCCGATCACAAAGGAAGTTAGAAAGCAGTGCAGTCTGGGATATGGAGTACTTTAATGAAACACACTATTAGCATACTTTGAAGATAAGCTAGAACTAGGCCTATGGGGGAAAACTGCAGCTTTCCATGTTGTTTCAGTTTTTGGGCTGGCTTAAGGATTCAGTTATGGATTTGTCTGTTGAACGCCAGTTTGAACGTTGACGTTCTGGGAAAGTTGGGAGGAGTTAAAAGAGAAAAAAAACCTGGAAGAGGGACAGAGCAGTTCCTCTTCGCAGCGAGCGCTGTTGCCTGTACACAGGCGAGCAGAACGGAGCTCGAACAGGTTTTGCCGGGACTGGTTTTGGCCTTAAATCTGAACAGGGCAGGGTGGAGACCAGGAATGTGACGCGGCGCCATACCACACTCACTGGACTGGGGGAAAACGAGTCTTCCCGGCCTGAACATCAAGTTATTTTAGCGGCCACTACAGACAAGCGCCTGGTTAAAGACTCAAAGGTAAGAAACAAAGTAAAGACCTCCACCGCTCGATCACCTTGAAGTTGATGATAAAAAAGGAAACAACTTTGTGGTTGGAATGGCATTAATCTGTGTACTTTTTTAGGCCAGCAAACACTTTACACTAATTAGTAGTCAAGATGCTGTCGGGCTGTGGTCTCATACATTTAACAGAAAGCATACTGAAAGCTAGCATAAATATCTATCTACAACAACAAAAGCACTTCTGCCCATGTTTTACTGCTGTGCTGAAGGTAGGGCTCATCACACACACGGCGTGCATTGCAATGGAAGATAAATCAGACAAGTTTATCATTGATATCTTGTAGATTGATAAAGGGCGGTGTTTAAAATAGCTTAATTATGGATTGAGAAGTTTTCTACATCAGTTTAATTTGAAACCTTGCCAAATGTAATATAATTTCAATTTAATAGAAGTCAACTACAAAATGTTACTGACAATTAAAAGCATAAAAATTCAGATTTGTACATTTTAAATCAGACTGTAACTGCTCATTTCTCATCCCAGACCCACTTTCTGCAGATGTTTAAGACTGAGTATCAGCTTATCTGACATTACATGCATGTTGCATTACAAGATTTCATGCCTAGTCTTGTCTTATCTGTTAGGACTTTGGTTGATATTTAGTCCTTATAGTCTGCTCATGCAGTCCTAATGAGTTATATAAGCAACACAAAAATTTGCAGTGAGAATCATTTAAAATATACTTACAGTTAGAGTTGATGTGTAAGTATGGTTTTGTATTGTGTTCTGAATATATTTTTAATGTGAGTGGATCTCTTGTATTATTTGCCTGTTGCTGAGAGTGCAGTCATTATATAAAGACTAACATAGTAAGATTCATTAACATTATATGTAATGCCAAAGCAAATGTTACACAACTTACAGTGGATATAAAAAGTCTACACAACTCTGTTTTTTTTACATCACAAAAACCTAAGATAAATCATGTCTGAACTTTTTCCACCCTCAATGTCAAATTACAACGTATATAAAGTGAGTGAAGAATATTTAGAAACATTTTAGGGAAAAATAGGAAAAATAAAAAGGTTCAATAACCTGGTGGCATAAGTGTGCACAGCCTTTTATAATTGGGAACACATTCAATCTCATGGTCAAAAGTAATTGTCATACAGCTGTCATCAATGAAATTAGTCTGATTAACCCCAAATAAAGACCAGCTGTTTCTGTAGGATTTTCTTGACATCTTCTTGGTTTCATCTGACTCCTGAAGCCATGGTCCACAAAGAGCTTACAAAGCATGGTACGGTACGATATCTCACTTGTCGAAAGGTATCGATCAGGAGAGGGGTATGAAAGAATTTCCAAAACATTAGATATACCATGAAGGCCATTATCAGCAGGTGGAGAAATTGGGGCACCACAAGAACAAGAGATATTAACAAGAACAGGACATCCCTTCAAAATTTACAAAAGGACAAGACAATAAAATACCAGGGAGGCTGCCAAGAGACGGCAACATTAAAGGAGCTTCAGAAATATCTGACAAGTATTGATTACTCTCTGCATGTGATAACAATCTCTCGTATTCATCGCATGTCTGGGCTATGGGGTAGAGTGGCTAGATAGAACCCCTTTCTCACAAAAAAAATCCAATCCCATCTAAATCACCCCAAACCATGTGGCAAAATGTGTTATGGTCTGATGAGACCAATTCCAGAAGGTATAATAATTCCCTAATTCCAAAAGGTCAAAGCACATCACCAAAAGAACACCATACTCATGGTGAAGCATGGTGGTGGAAGCATCATGCTTTAGGGCTGCTTTTCTCCAGTCAGAACTGGGGCTTTTATCAAGGTGGAATGAATAGCAACAAATACCAGTCGATTTTAGTCTGCTGGTAAGCTGAAGACGAAAAGGAATTTCACCTTTCAGCACAACAATGACCCAAAGCATACATCCAAATCAACAAAGGAACGGCTTAACCAAAAGAAGATCAACATGTTTGAATGACCTAGCAAGAGCCCAGACCTGAATCCAAATGAGATCTGTGGGGTGACCTGAAGCAGGCTATGCACAGGAAGTGCCCTTACAATTTGATAGATCTAAAATGTTTTTGCAAGAAACAATGGGAAAATATTGCCAAAGTCAAAATGTGCCACGCTGATAGACACTTAGCCAAAAAGACTGAGTGGTGTAATAAAATCAAAAAGTGCATTAGTCACACAACAAAGTATTAGTTTAGGGGTGTGCACATTCATGCAACTAGGTTAGTGTAAGTTTTTTTTCTTTTTTTCCCTAATAATATAATAATAAATATATTCGGTTGTATAACTTTATTTGTATACTTTGCAATTTCACATTAAAGGTGAGAAAAGAGCTGACATGATTTATCTTAGTTTCATTCTTTTACATCACAAAACCCTGCCATTTTAACAGGGGTGTGTAGACTTTTCATATCCACTGTAGATCTGCACTTAAGATCTGTGCTGTTATACTCTATGATTTCCTATGTTTGAAGCAACGTTTAAGAAAACAGGGAAGGTATTTAGAAATAACAGGCCTTGGCCTGACTTTACCCAAGGCAGTTTTAGGCTATCAAGTCTCTATGATGCCAGTGTCTGCTGAACTAGAAAAATTAAGAAGAGTAGAGACTGCATAACAGCTTTACTTTATCTTAATCCTATCCTTTATTTTAAACATATATAGGTAATTAAAACACAAAAAAGCATTAACAAAAAGTTCTCTGCAGATAATTAGTTTTACAATGTGCTATGTTATTCAGTATACACAAGTTTGTAATTGTGGACTCTTCAAAATATTGCAAGTAGAAGATTTTTTTTTGTATATTAGATATTGTTCCGTTGTCTCTTGTGGTTAGAACTTGACCAGCATTTTAGCACCTTATTTTGAGCGTCACGGATGAAACAATTGTTATCTGACATAATTTTTTAGCGTTAAAAAGGAAAGTATAAAAGAAGTAACAAAAATGAAAGTCTGCTAACATTTAAAATGTATTTCTTTCTATATAATTTAATAATAATAATGCAAACCTTGAAGAAAGTTAGGCAAGTCTATTTACTTTTTTAAATTTTTTTATTTTATACACATTGGCACATGTTTAAGTAGTTCCAAGGAGCTGACTAGCATGCCAGTAGACAGTGCTAAATTTTACAACAGAGCTTTGGTGTAAGAGGGAATGTGCCAAAAAAAAGAAGTAGTAGTAAATATCATAGTATCAAATATGAAAAGTAATATTATTAATAGTGTCACTGAGAGAATATAAAGAAGATAAAATTATTGTTATTATTATTTTTCAGAAACTCTGCACCTACAGTTAGCTGTAATTAAATGGGCATGCAAATGAAATGATCATCTGATACAATTCATTTCATTTCATATGCATGCATGCATTTTAATGTAATGACTGTCACATAACACATGGGAAAAAACAGGCCATGGCATCCACATTAAAGTGAAAGCAGATATGAAACTTTCAGTTCATTTCTTACTTATCTTAAATTCATTTCTTACTTATCTGGCAGATAAGCATAACTCGAATGTCAAAATATTTTAGTGGATCATCTCCTTAGCAATACCACTCTACATGGGCTGTTCCCGAGAAAAATAGTAAAAGTAAAACTTAAAAATAAAGCATGTCTAAAATTAAACATCCTTAATCAGCTTAAAGAGAATTTTAAATCAGTCTAGGGCACCTCACACAACTATGTCAAAGAAGGAGAAGTTGTACCAGGAAATTAGAACACCAAGTGCAAGACAGAACATTCTGACAGAGATGGACTTGTTCATACAAGGAACAAATACTGTTACTTAAAGTGCTCCTGAAATCAAATTATGTGTTTCAGTGTTTTTCATACCTGCCCCTTAGTGTTATAGACACCACTATGATGCTAGATCTTAAAAACAAGCACTTTGGAGGTGTTCTTATTTTAATTTCAGGACATTTTTGATAATTCATATCTAGGCAAACCATTTTAATTGTCTAATTAAATGCTCTCTAGAACCACATACGTCCTGCCCCCAGAGGCAGGTCTTGGTCTACAGTAGTATCTTATTGGCAATAAACATGGTTCGTCAGTGTGATTTTGGCTGTCTTCCAACACACTATTCATTGTTTCCAATCTCTGGGTTGAGGAAAAAAAAAAACAGTGGGAGTTTATTCATTTGGAAGAGGGTGGAATTTATAAGAGGTTGCATTTTTTTCTATAGGCACTTCTCAGAGGTGTTTTCCCAAAATCAAAGCTGGAATATGTTGCTTCCTCAGACTGAGGGAGAACACTTTGCTGTTCTCTATATTTAACTAGCTCGCTAAGCTACTGTCAGGTTCTGAACAATCTTGGCTGTTGTGTAAGTCAGTGAAGCACTTCGGCACATCACTCTGACTTCCTTTTTCAGAAGGAAAAACATCAAAATATGGAATCAAATCACAGCTAAGAAGCCGTTTCATGGAGATGTTAATGTCAGTATGAAAATATATTATATGTCTTTGATTATTTAATTCAGACACTAAATAGAGGATCTTGTGTAATTAGCAAAACCTTTTTTTTTAGTAATGATACAGCTTGTTATGAATATGATCAATTAAATGTACTCCCATTATTCATCTTATTATTCCGAACAGACAGTAAAACATTTTGTAATGTTCACAGCTATATTTATATATTCATTATTTAAAAAATAATAGTATATAATCACCTTGCAAGTATCTTACTATAAATGCATTTGAAGACAAGTGCTATGCGGGTATTCCATCATCTCGTTAACTGATAATTAAAGTAATAGGTTGAGGTGACCATAGTTTTATGCATATTGTACATAAGAAATAATGTTGTGAGTAATAATATGAGGATTCTTGGGTAGTACATTAGCAAACCCTCAGAGCCTAAGCAATAACCTTTTACTCAGTGTTTCCTAACACCCTGTACTGCGCAATGTAGTGGGACAGGCCATGAAAATAACTGAGTTATGTGAGATTAAATCTTAAAAATTATGTTAATTTAATCTACTTTCACACCATTAAAGTGATATGTCATAGTATTTATCCAGTAAAACTGTAATAACATATATTACTTACTAAATACAGTCTGAAAACACACAACCTATCTGGGCTATTTAGGATATTTAGTTAGGACACTACTGTGTAGAAGTATTGTGTCAGCATTTCTAACCACTGTTGAGACTCACATTGTGGTACTGTAACGAAAACTTTTTCAGTATTAACATATACATATCATTTGACAGACACTTCTATGCAAAGCGGCATATAAGTCAGGTAAAATACAACCCATTTAAAAGAATCAACAGTGATAAAAGTGCAGCAAAAGCAGTTTTCACCAGAAGACTAGAAACAAGTGCAAGGTAGAGGCAGAGCTGAGAGTATGACAACCAAACACAAGGGCTGGAGCAAGTACTTGTACTCAGGAGTGACATCTTTAGGTGAACCACCACAAGGGGGTAAACTTTGTTAGATTTTATGTTGCAGCTACATCTGAAATTTTGTGTGGGATTAAATATTTGCCTCTTGCCTTAAGGGAAGCATGATAATTGGTAGCTTTTGGTTGTATATTCAATTCTGTTTTTATTTGAAGGGTGTGTTTTACAGCAGCGGTCAAGCAAACAGGTTTCAGGAGCTATGTGTAGTTCAGAAGCCAATGCACTGCTTTACACCGAGACTTGTTTGCATTGTTTTTAATATGTGTTCTTTGTACTGTAGTTGCTATACTGTTAATTTGTTATATTGTTAATAAAATTACCAAGATAGTAAAGAGATTTAGCAAACAGGGCTAGGCTCATTAGTGCTGGTCATAATCAGCATGGGGATTAATTCAAGTAAGATTTTGTAAGATAAAAAACCCTATCAGTTACTAAACACTTTTCATTTCGCTGTTTGTGAACACTGCAGCATACCTAAACTAAACTTCACTGGTGAAACATTAGGAAATGTCAGTGCCTCATGCCCAGGCTTGTGCATGCTTGCTGGGACATTTTATGTAGATAATTTAGTATTGAGATCATTAGGTTTAAACATCTTTAAAGCACTGAAAGAATACATGTCTATTGGTATTAAAAAAGCCATGAATGTAAATTATAAAGTAATTATTTTTATCCGTGTGAACGAAGCTAAAATATGACAGTTCAGTGAAAGGAAATTTGAGACATTGCTATTTAATACGTGAAAATCTGTCAACATTGAATCTGTTAAACTTGATACTCATGTATCCATAAACAGTCTTTCTTAAGGATGAGCTACTCTGAATAACACAGCATTGCTACAGAAAACTGCCTTTGTGTCAAAAACTTTTCCTTCTATTTCCACCCTCCTTCCTTTACCCACAATGAGTCACTCAAAAACCCTCAGTCTATGTTTCCATGGTGACACACAGTACAAATAAATGCAGACACTCACAGGCAAGCCACAAATAATATTTTGGAGCTATAACTGGCAAATCACACAACCAATAGGAATTTATGTTCAGACTCAGACCATTCCTAAGTAAAAACCTACAGGTCTATAGTTGTGGCTAAGGTGGTTTTTGATGTTTGGTTTATATATAGTCAAGCCTCAATCTTGAATCTAAGGACAGTAATCAAAACATTTATGGGTACATTGTATGAAATGTGTTTTCTTTACTCAGATTGTGCCCCCTGCTCCATCATGGCCCATCGCTCCCAGTGTTCTTCAGTGGGAGACAACCCTCTGGATCCTAACTATCTGCCACCACATTATCGGGAAGAGTACAGACTGGCAATAGATGCTCTGGTGGAAAATGATCTTGACGGATACTATAACTTTCTGCAAAGTGCTAATGTTGTTGATTTCCTGTCAAGGCCAGAGATTGAGCACATTAAAAATACTGTGCAGATGCCACAAAGTGTTGCATCTGTACCAGAACTGACATACCATGAAATGAATCAGGAGGGCTCATCAGACACATACTGGCCACTGCAGTCTGACTTGGATGCACCAGGTTTGGATCTTGGTTGGCCACTGCAACAACACAGTTTTGTTGGGCCCACTGAAGTTACAACACTGGTAAACCCCTCAGACCCTGAAATGCCCAGCATCAAGGAACAGGCCCGACGGCTCATTAAAAATGCACAGCAGGTTAGTACCTTAGAATACAGTAACTGAATTAATTGGTAAAAAAAAAATTAATGATCAAGAAAAATAAGGTATAATGATATATAGTATCTAACACGTGTTAGATGAACTGACTAGCACCCCAAGCAACTAGCAGAAAAGGATTCATGAGTGAGCTGATATCTAACAAATTATAATTCCCTTTACCCAATAGGTCATTGCCGTGGTAATGGATATGTTCACAGATGTTGATATATTTTCTGATCTGCTTGATGCTGCTCAACGGCATGTGCCTGTTTATATTCTACTGGACGAACAAAATGCCCATCATTTTGTTGCCATGGTGACAAGCTGCAAAGTTAACCTGGATATGGTTCATGTAAGACCTGATTGTCGTCCTGTAATAAGAAATTACTTCTACAAAACACTGGAATGTTCTTGTGACTTTAATCATTCACATATATGGACATATTATGCAGTGGCTTCCTGTTGAATATGTTACAGATGATGCGGGTGAGGACTGTTGCTGGCATTACATATTTCTGTCGCACAGGAAAGTCATTTAAAGGACAGGTGATGGACCGCTTCCTACTAGTTGACTGCAGAGCAGTGCTCAGTGGGAATTATAGGTGAGTTTAGGACTCTACACTTAAAAATCTATTTAAAATTTTTTTAAAATAGCGATTAAATCGTCTAATAGCACTAGACCAAATCGGTGATTGTCGTTCTTCTAATTTCTGAAAAATTTCTTTTTTTCTTCAGTTTTATGTGGTCGTTTGAGAAGATACACCGCTGCATAGCTCATCTGTTTTTGGGAGAACTTGTGGCCACTTTTGATGAGGAATTTCGCATTCTCTTTGCTCAATCCCAGCCCCTTGTTGTTGAAAATTCCCTGGTGCCTGTGCCTCCTGACAGTACTAGTAGTTACTTAACCAACCAGTTTGGATTAAAAAGGTCGCAATCTTTGAGGAATCCTCGAGGATTTCTTCGGCACTCTGAGCTTTTGGGATACCCATTTGGAGGAGACCGCCTTGATACTGCTCTGCCCTTCAGAAGGGATGACCCATTCCGCCACTCCATTGAGCCAGGAGGTGTTAGTTTGCAAGTTGGCAAATTCACTTCACATCAGATGAGAATGCAACAGTCTTTCTTGGAGCAAGGAAGGCCAATGATTGCTTCTCGTCAGCTAGAAATGAACGCGTATAAAAGGCACAGCTATGCTGAAGGCACCCGTGAGAGCTACTCATCTTCTCGACAGTACATGAAACATCGTGTCATGAACAACTTGGATGAGCTTGACACACACTATCAGAGAGACCAACAGTTCTATCAAATTGAGGGTACAGGACCAGAAATTGGACGCTTTGACTCTCTTCGGAGCTCTGGTCTTTACCAGCTAGATCAATACTCTGACCCTATGTATCAACTTGAACTAGAAGCACCAGAAAGTCACAGTGTCTTATCCTCTGAAGATCTTAGCCATGATCCAGAAAGCAGGCTTCATCAAGGTGTGGCTCATTTTGGTCAACCAAACCAAAAGCGGCCAACTCTCAGTCATGCGTATGCCTGCCAGAGCTCACCCACTCAACTTCATCCTCCTGACCATAAACAAATGTTCCCCAGTGGAGAGCAGGGAAGACAGTCCGAAGACCCAAGTGTTAAGCAGGGATTGCGGAGCTGGAGGATCAACTCCTATCTTAATACTTATGAAAATGCTGGGGAAGAGGGCTTGCAACAGCCCTTGGGTCCAGATGCTTTTGATGAGCCACAACAACAACCTGAAAACAGACAGTACAACCCAGAGGCTGCAGGGCTTCGCTTTAACACACAAGAACCACCTACCATACAAAGTAAACCAAAACTTGATTTACGGCCTCGCTTTGGTAAACCCATATTACCAGACAGGAAGCAAGTAATAGATGTAATCACTGATCAGGCTTCTGCAGGAACTGATTCTCAAAAGAAATCAGCTATTACGGCTATAACACTCACATCAGCAGAAACAGATAGTGAAAAAGAGATGGATTTAAAGGATTCAAAAAATTCAAAAGAGATCAGCATCACCAAACACGAATCATTCCGGAGCCGCATCAACCCAGTGCTGCAGAGGAGCTCACGGTTACGCTCCTCCCTCATCTTCAGCTCCTCAAAGGTGGAGCAACACAGCTCCGCAATGTTTGGAGAGAAGCTACCAGAGGATGAAGAGAACAATTCAATTAGAACCTCTTCAATTGTAGCAGAGATTTTAGAAAAGAGGAGGTCTTTTTCCAGGGAGCCTTTCGACTGGAATAAGCATAAAAAGATAGATGAAAAAGACAGTAAGCAGTTGGTACAAGAAGAGGTAACTTCTAAAACAGAGGAGGACCCTGCTAAGAACACTAAAGAAATTAAAGAGGAATCTAAGAATCCTGTGCTTGAAGAAAAAGACATTACAAAACAAACAGAGCCTTCATTGCCAAAACTGAAAACCACCTCCTTGGACATGAATGATCCAGCAAGCCGTCTGCAGTACTTTAAAGAACTGTCTATAAAGAGAAAGAACTCAAAAACAGAGGAAGCTTTAAATAAAAGTCAAGAGCCACTTTCAAAAAAGCCAGATCTATCTGATATTCAACGAAGCACAGCAGCAGCCACAGTTCCATCTGTTTCAATTACCCCTGCGGATCCCTTCTCAACAACAGCAACAGCAAAAACAACGACGGTACAAATAGATTCTGCTGCAAAGCCCTCTGTGGTAACAACAAAGTCAATGCTTAGTGAAGAAAAAATACACAAGGATAGTTCTGTACTGATGCAGGAGTCTACAGATGCAGCAAAGAAAGAGACAGCTAAGGAACCAAAGTTACCAAAACCCTTTCCTTCACCCAAGTTTACACTGAAACCTTTCAAAAGTTCTCACACACGTCGCACCTCGTGTGGTGAAGATATTCTCACAGATGCAACGGATGCTGAAAAAAGTGAACTTAAAAAGTCTCGAAGCCTCAGCTCATCAAGCATGCCACAGACAGAGCCCAAGGAAAGTCTTAGCTTAAGTCGACAGGGCTCCAACATATCCCTCAATGTTATAGGCTCCGAAGGAAAAGATACAAAGGCTCTTGATTTTCTGAAAAAGCAAACACAGAGACTAAAGGGTTTTCTTGGGCCCAAAGGAGAGAAAAAGAATGCAGGAGGGTTAAGTACTACAGATGACAAGCAAATGAAAACTGTCCCTGAAATATCAGAGGAAACTTCCCCTAAAGGGAAAGACACGCACTCAGATTCAGTGTCAACATCAACAACTGACAATTCCAAATCAATCAATAAGCCAAGTCCATCTCGCTATCAGTCCTCTACCTCTACTGTTCTATTCAGCAGCAACCTCAGGGATGATACCAAGGTAATCCTTGAGCAAATCTCTGCAAACAGCCAGAAAAATAGACAGGAGATGGCCAAGCAAGCTGATGAGACTGGAAATGCTGAGGGGGAAAAAGGAGGTCACATTTCAAACCTTGATTGTGAGCCATTCCAGCGATACCAGAATCGAAACCGGTTCAACCGAGCTCAAGCCAACCCTCAGGAGCGGGACAGCCTACTGAAGAGAATAGAGAGTATGCGCAAAGAGAAGAAGGTCTACAGTCGCTTTGAGGTAGTCTGATAAAGTCAAGAATAGTGACCTGATGGTGTAGGAAAGACCAAGCAAAAGCACTACTATTGTAGAACAAGTAAATGTGATTCATAAAGTTGTTTATATAGCACATGTGAAAAATGTAGCAATTTGTGTCTATGTTCTTTCCATTTGTTTGAGTCTGCCACAATATATTTTATTGCAGCTTAACAAATTTCTGTCAGTTACTAAATATGAGCAGATAGGTTTAGCATTTTATCAATGCCAACCTAATTTTATATTACATCCCAAACTATGTAAGCTTACTTGCTATTTATAGAAAAGTTCTGTAGTCTGATGAGAAATGAGTAAGATCTTGTTCTACTTACATGTCTCTATTTCCACCTTTCAACAGATGGGGAATAACCTTGGATAACAAAACATGGCAGAGGGGCATACAGTCTACAAAAAAGTTTTGAGACCTCAAAAAAGTGCCAGCAACTGATGTGATAAACTCTGAAAATGAGCATCGAAAAAACACAACCTCATATCTGAGGAGTCTGACTAAAGTGAGAGGGATATTCCTCAGACTGTGCCAACCTGGGGCCTGCCGTCAACTCACTCTGCCCTTAAAAGGCGTCAGTGCACACTGCCTTATACCAGAAATCAAGCATTATCCATGCTGGATATATAAACACAACTGGCCAAACAAGTGTTTGAATTTTTACACGTTCTATGATTTGTGCATGTGTCAGTTTGTGCAGAGTTCAGTGTTTGTGACTTTTCAAAATTACCCCATTCTCAGGTGTGTAAAGTGGACTGACATGCCTAGACAAAAGTATAAGTATGGCATTAAGAAAAAGAAAAAAAAAACAAACCCCACAAAATCATACACTCTACTCCAAGACACATCATACTGCAACCACACCTGTGGTTTAGCTGTGCCAATGGAATACATGTATTAAAGAGTCCAAACAAGGTTGGTTGAGGGGGAAGAAAACTCAGCTTGAGGGGAAAAGAAAAAGAAACATGAAAACGTAGAAGGGGATGGTACGAGAGAGGTAAAAGAGAGAATGTGAGTGTCTCACGTTCTCAACACGGGACACTGTGACAGAACGGAGAAAGAAAAGAAAATGTAAGAAAAAGAAAGTTTTGAGGTTTGTTAAGACTGTCAGGGTCACTATTAAGCTGGCAGACAAGAGATAATAACTGAGGGCAGACATGACCTTATCTTAACAACAACAACAACACAAGTTTGAGGATATTCACTTTTGAATTATTCAGGACCTACATTGCTCTCCCTAAATGGTGGGACAGTCAAGTCAAAATTTTAATCAAATTTGCAAAACTATGGATTAAAAAAAAACATGGAGCAAAATTTCAGAATATGATATTTCTTTTTTTGGGTATTTTTGAGAATATATGTTTAGTATATTATAATCAGTAGTAGTTTTCGACTTCACTGTTTCATTACCTTTGGAAGACAATGTACTGTACATGAGTATATGAGTCAAAGTTGACATCTCGAAGACAACCCTGACAATGAAAGGTGATTTTTATCGTACATGGTTAGAGAACTAAAGTCTCAGGACTGGGCCTAGGCTCTATTTTGTCAGTGCAAAGTCTTAATTATAGTACCAAACAAACCGGTACAGTTAAAGACCAAAGAACTCCCAATGCATCTAATCAGGTGCAAGCTGTAAAATATTAGGTATTTGATAGAGGTATGATTACATTTTACTAGTGATACTATGCTGATTATACTTTTGTCTCCATTATAAATTTTGGTGAACATATTGTACATTTTGTATTATGTGAACAAATAAAAACTGAAATTCTGAATAGGTGGTTTTATACCATATACTTTTTATTTACTTGCGCTCAGCCAGAATTGGCATGTGAACAACATTGGAGGAAAAAAAAAAAAAGAACAACCCCAAAAAAACAGTGTACTAATAATGACATTTCTGTAATGTTAACCCAGACTCTACAGTTTCACTGAGCAAGTAATATACCTTTTTCTGAGAAGAGGTGTGGCTACCTTATCATTAACACTCTCTCAAGTATGTGAAACATGTAAAAAAGATTCACCATCCAAATGCATATTTGTGCTCTGGGCATTACTCAGCTCTTCCTGCAAATTTGCCACCTGCTCCACCTTCTGTTTCTCTACATCAGCAGAGACACATATCACATAAAATATTAGACAAAAGAGGAGGACATTTTGCATCAACTGCACCTAAAATTGATTCACATACTGTAGGTTACATAAATTTACATACCAGCTTTCAGCAACTGTTCTGTGGTGTATTCAGCAGATTGTACCTCAGTAGGGAGTCTCTCTGGAGTCTGAGGAATATAAAAGAATATAGATGTAAACATTTTAAAACAGTCATACAATCATGTAGAATGTCAAATGTGTATCTTGTCTAAACTGTTTAAGGAATGTACAGGTAAAGAACATTAGGCTTGAGAGTGTAATGTTTCTGTGTCTGTTCTTTAGAGCACACTTACAAACATAGCGCACAAGTTCTTATGCTGTCCAATCAGCTGCTGCAGTTGATTTTCAAACTTCATCCTAGTAGAGTATTGGCTGCATTGAATGACCTGTGCAGCTACAGAGTAGCTCTACAACCACTTATACAGATTCTAATATTAATTTAATTTCTCCTTTTTAACAAAATGTGTTAAAAATTCATAATACAAAGCAATACCGAATTTTCCTGTGTCTCAGTTTGGTTTCCTGAATCTGACAGCTGTACTGTTGTACAAGTTCCTCTTTCTGTTGTTTCAGTTCAAACTGCCTGCATGGACACAGTTGGAATATCACCACAGTAAAACATCCAACAGCTGTCATTATGAGTGACATTTAATAACAGTCCTTTTCAAAATTCTATGTGCAAACATCATTACGTTATTCTGACAGGTGGTGTGTGAGTATTACACTGAGCACAAAAAAGCTGTTGAAGATTCAAGGACAGTAAAAGCATCTACAAACAAACAAAGACCACACTGGAAGCAAATAATCTCAATAGCATAAACACCATTATTTTGACTGTTAATAAATAACATTACTAATGGCTTGCAGAGAAGATCATTTGTGCTGTAAGGGTTATGGATTAGAATTGAGCAGGTGAGGCCACCTGAGGAAACAATTCTTGGAGCGAAGGGTCGTAGTGCCAACAAGCCACTGGCGGGTTTGTAAGATCAGCTGTTTTAATGCATGGTTAGAACTGCAACCTATTGACCATGAAGGAGTTTAGTCCACGCCACTGGCTTTAAGCATAAATAAATATGTTACGCTATAAAAGATGACAGATTTATGTGTTTTGCACGCAATTTATTTTGTATTTTGAAAACCTATACTCACTTCTGTGACTCTTGTTCTAGGTCCTCACATTTGAACTGAAGAGATCTGCGTGTCTCTATGATAACATATGAATATGAAAATTAATATTTTATATAATTGTCATAAAAACACATTTTCCAGGAATGTCAAAGGTCAATTTTAAGTAAGGGCAGTACCACAAATAACAACTACCATTATATTTTTATGCACATGGTCTAGATAAATCATAAAGATAGGCTACTGAATTGCCAGCAGACATTATTTATGGCTGCAAAGGTTCTTGTACATGGTTCAGACAGTTTACTGTACCTTCTTTTTCATTCAAAATTCCCTGTAGCTTTAAGACCTCAGCAGTCACTGTGAAAGCAGAACATAAACTTGTCATGTACTGATAATACACTGCATAACAACTTTATTTGAGCATATTCTGAAATATTCCATTAGTCTGAATATTTATACAATGTTACTTACATGCATCGTCTTCATTGCGCAAAGTACTTGTCAGCAAAAGGGCCTCCTTCACCTCCTCTTCAAGAACTAGCTTGACTGGCAGTGGAAGAGATACGTGAAAGGAATGAGGTTGTTTCTTTTAGGCCAAAATAGTAAAAGGAATGCTTATACAATACATCTGCCCCAACAACTTCTGCCAGGAGGTGCCAGAGTGTCAGAGTCTTGTGTAAAAGAATAATGTTTTTAAGTGCACGTAAACTGACCTTGTTGTAACTTTCTGAGCTTACTTAACAGCTCTTCAATTTTCAGGCCTTTCTCCCTGACTGTTAGAACAAAAATAAGAATGATCATGAATTTCCTGATAAATATAGATATCTTATATATCACACTGATACATCATACAGTTCATAATACAAAATACAGCATGCCATGACTCAGGTTACTGGATTTAAATGATAGATTGACAGTTTATTAGGCACATCCACCTTATTCATGGTGTGTGTGTGTGTGTGTGTGGGGGGGGGGGGGGGGTAATGGTGTTGGTGAATACTTATACAAGGCACTGTATGGTAAATTTACCTAATAAAATGGTCAATTAGTGTAGACACCTATTAAAACTGTCAAGTGAGTGTGTGCTGTAGTAACTTACTTATACATTAACTGATGTATAGACTTTTTTTTATATATATATTAATGTAGAAATTACTTCCAGAAGTATATAAACTATAACATGGCTGTTATTATCCTGATCAAAATAAAACTTACCGGGAGCCTGCGGAAACCTGAAGACATCTTCAACATTGAAGGATGACTCTGAGAATAGATTTCATATATTAATTTTTATACATCCAAGTTACAAATGTTGTTATAGATGTTTATTTTATGACACCTGCATTATTGAGTTAGTACAAAAACATTTATACTGTATGTTTTTGCACTGTCATATGTTTCCAAACATTCCTTTTCCAACAAAAAAACTGAATGGTACAAAAAGTCTCCAGAACAACGGAGGCACATTCTCCAAGATGCTCAGTAAAACTTAGCAGCCAATTACCTTATAAATCTGCACAAACTATACTGATGTTTTCTTTCTTACTTTCATTTTTTCTTTCTTACTTTCTTTCTTTTGGGTTGACACACCAGGTATTAACTTCGTTTAGTTTATTACTAAACTGTTTACTGGTATTTGTCTGTGTGTGTGTGTTTATGCAAGGCACTGTATGGTAGATTTACCTAATAAAATTATAATTATATAAAATAAAATCAGTGTACACATATGCATATATACATACATACATAAAAAGCAAGATACTATAAGCTATAGCAACAAACAAAAAAGCCCATGAGTAAATTAAACTAACTACTAAGTAACCAAAAGAAAAAATTATAATTCTGCAAGCGGTTAGCTAGCTTTAAACTCGCACTTTTTGTTTTTTTGTTTTTAACGTTCATAGCTAGCTAACGAACTTGCTAAGTCTTATTTTTGCCTGAACTTACCAACTAGACTCATTTCCGTCTTATCTCTAAATACATATATCTAAGGTGGATATCATTTATCAAGTAAATGTATAAGTTGTTGTTAGCTCAACTAGTGGATAACAATATTTTGTTAGCTAGTTAGCCTAAATTTAAAAGACCGTGTCGGTTGGTATTGGCATATAACTGACGCAAACTGCCTCCTCGCGCGCAAAACCAATTTTAAACGGTTTATAAAAGAAATTTGGGTGAAGCTCTACATATCGGTTTTAAAATGCAAATATGCCAACGTGTTAGAAACTGACTGTAGGGTATACACTCTACTTCAGCACGGACATATTAAGGGCTTTTGGTGGTATTTCTCAGCAGGGAGGTATTGCGCCTTTCCCGAGGTGTTTTCTTTCTGAGATCACATTACAGTGTTCAAGTCAATCCCTCTGTTCAATACACTAGTATCCGGAAAGGAAACGTTAGTGTAAGAGCATACTGCCACCCTGAACATCTTGTGGAACCATTTGATATGATATTTAATATTTAAAGCACCATCGTCTGGTAAAATGGTGTACCACCAACAGTAACACCCAAAAATACTTTGCTCTACATATTCTCCCAGCTGTGGCTATCTGGTTTGCAGGGAGGACTGACCTGAGTGGACAGTTTTCTTATTCCTCACAAAATCCTGTAAGAGCCATCTAATGACCAAAACACTAAGCAAAGCTACGGATATACACTCACCGTCCACTTTATTAGGAACACCCTTTCCTGCAAGATTTCATGCCTTGCGCTGCCGCCGCATGATTGGCTGATTGGATAACCGCACAGAATGTGCAGGTGTTCCTAATAAAGTGGACGGCGGATGTGTAACTGCAGTTGATATACGCACCCAGATTATTTTTTGTTTTACTCACAAACGGAACGTCATAAACATAATCCTGCTATCAGGATTAACAGATAAACAGTCAATCAGTATATGCCATTTTTTTTAATATAGAAGGACATGCCATCAACAGCAAGCTGATGCTCTGGTGTGCTCTATTAGATACATGAATATCAGAAGTACAAAATCTCAGCGTTCAGTTATAAACATAATCTAAGCAGCTTTATACTAAGCTTTTACTGGAATGTGGCATTACTATGTCAGAGACTTGTATACATTTATTAAGCAATTATTCTGTTAGCTCAGAGGTTTCATTCAACGTGAAAGCCTAGGCCTTTCCTGTTTACTTGCCAAAGGTCTGTTTAAAACGTGTCTAATGTACTAAAACTTCAGCTAGAGAACTATTTCTAGTATCATTCATCATACAGCTCTTGCACTATTCATGCACTATACTTTCCTTCAAAAGAACCACTGAGTATTTCAGAGATAGCGTAATAAGAAAGTTTATTATGAAAAACACAATGAAAAATAAAAGAATCTTGTCCATCACTTTTTTTTTTTGAACATGCATTCTTATGCAAAAACAGTTTACATGGGATTTAAACTGATAACCTTCTGACCACTACAGAGAAACTTACTACAGAACTACGACTGCCTCTTACAAATCCAGGTACTACTCAATGTTGGCTTGTGATCTGCAGTGAAATCTTATTCATGTTTATACACTAGCAGTTATTCCATGTAGGCCTATCTTCCTTGGGTATCACATGGTATGGTCTCATGATGGTGGAAAGAGCACTTATCCTTGTAACCTCTCATGAATGTCGTTGCTGAAAGACAGCAACTTTAACAGAAAGGTTTAACAAATATTTTAGCATTCCTAAAATACTGCTTTCTATAGAACATAAAAAACTTAGTTTCTCCTCAGTATCTCAGGTTGCACTGAGAAATGTCCACCAAACAAGACTCAAATAATAATATTTACTATTTGTTTAATTTTAATTTCCTTCATTTTATTTATTGTTTTTGTTTTATTAAAAGAAGACATGGCTTTCCACTTAACGCACATTAAACACAGGATGATGTAATCCTGCTTCCTGTTCAATTCAAATAAACATAAACTATACAAAGTCAGACTGACTGATGTGTCTCAACTGACCTGGAAACTCAAAACATGTAATATTTACATTCAAACACGTCACACATACAGTCACAAAACTTTACCTAGAACTGCATGGGTAACTCAATCATGGAAAATACAACCTTTAATGGTGAAATGGTTGAGGTAAAGCATTACAGCAGGGCTACACAATGCCCACTGCTATAAAAAGAAGAAAAAAAAAAGAAAAAAAAAAAAGAAGCTTATGTCAGCTGCTTGCTTAAAGAGCAAGAAAGTGAATAAGTGCTGACGCTGCAATTGTGACAGAATCTGATCCATTATATCATGGACATGAGATGTTCTGCCCATATGTGTTTTACAGAAGGTGTGTGCATTCATGTATTACCATTTTTGTTTTTTGTTGTGCCAAATATGCACTCTTTAAGGGGTCTATACAAAGGAGGAAACATGCATTATCAGGGATAGATGTTCAGCACTATGCCATGAGCTATAACATTTCAGAACTATGCTAACATAGTTATACATTATGTGCTATATCAAAACAGATATAAAACATTTCCAGAAATAATAAACAAATATTTCTGTAAACATACTCAAGAAAAAAAAGGGTACTTTCTGTTACAGTGAGGCAAAAGATGTACAGATGTTTGACATCACATGTTTAGCTGATACGTTTAGTGAGCAGTGAATATCTGCATCACAACTTCACCAGCACTGTTGAATAAAGTATTATAATTACAGGCTCTTAAATTACAGGTGCTCACTGCCATCTGCTGGACAAAACTTTATGGAACGGGACTCAATTTTATAAGGTGTCCTTACATCTCAGTTTCTGGGCCCGTATTCATAAAGCTTCTTAGAGTTCTCTCAGAGAGCTCCTATCTTAGCCTAAAAAGTCCTAGCTGGGAGTCGTAGACTAAACGTGATTTAGGAAACTTCTCAGAGCAACTCTGAGTAAGGAAAGTACAAAACCCTTTATCTTAGTGAGGAGGTGTGGTTGACCCCGTTGCTAGGGATGACGCAGCAATTCAAGGACTGTGATTGGTTGAAAAAAAAAAAACAAACAAAAAAAAAAAACTATCTGTAAAGGTCTTAAAATGCAGTCTTTGTGAAAATAGAATATATGATAATAGAATGGACAGTGAAATCATAAAATGTTTGTATTAAGAAATTGTATAA
>CM075025.1:12076168-12094931 GCA_037576675.1 Pangasius sanitwongsei | reverse complement strand
TTCTAAGAATTTTCTTAGAATTTCGTCACTAGGAGCAACTTTTAGGCTCAGGAAGCTTTGTGAATACGGGCCCTGGAGTGCAAGTCTGGTCTCTAGAAGTTATGTACTTCTGAAAAAGTGCATCATTGTCCATATATGTGGTCATTCAATTTCAGGAGCCACTGTTGCTGTTACTTCTGTCCACAAGCATGGGCCCCTCACTCAGCGAAAAGCTTACCTTAAACACAGGTTCTGAAAGCCTTGTTTTCTCAAGAGTAACTTTTCCTCTTTGCCCTCTTTCGACTGAGTGGAGGCTTTCCAGTAGCTCCATTTTCATCAATCTACTGTAATTCCTGCAAATCCTGCCGACCATTTCAGTGGAATGTTGTAGTCTTTGGGAACAAGAATGTGTCAGACAATGACACCGCATAAAATTGAAATTTAAAGTCTGAAATTACAGTTATCTGGGGTTATTCTGCTCCTTTTCAGTGATTTCTGACTTAGTGTCCTTTCCTCAGTCGACCCACAATTTAACATTTTCATACCTAAAGTAAGAGATTAACATAATGCATTATTGACAGAGAAGGACCATGACAAACAAACAAACAAACAAAGGAGACAGAGGTAGACATGGAACCATCACTAAAGGCTATCTTAAGGAACTTCTATTAGGTAGATGTAATTCATCCATAAGCTTTTTCGTTGGACTCTAAACGAATAAGTACTGTATGAACTGTTATGAAATGAAGTGATCTAGAAAGACTCCAAAATGCCTTCCAGTGCCTTGATCTGCTGTTCTTACTTTAGCGGAAATCTTGCTCCAGCTCCTCATTAAAAAGACATGCAGATAATCTCTTCACCTATGAAACAGGATATTTTAATAATTTAAGTTTTAAATTCAAGGAATGCTTCATTCAAAATGCCATTAAAAAAGTGGCTAGTAGTGGCCACTGTGATAAGTACTGAGGGATTCCTTTAATATAAACTTCTCAAATGATCTCTGGGCAATTTAAAATTTGTTTACTGAATAATGAATGTGTTAAGCAGTAACTCCAAGTCAAAACTAGTTGCTTTTAATTTATGCAGAGACTACAGAAGAGCTGAGCTAGCCAAAATATCGAATAAGCCTACTTCTGTTCAGCTTCTTCTGGTTTACATTCTAACATGACTTCTAAACAATACTGAAAACATTAGAACATAACTCACAATGTAATTGATTTGGTGCAGAAGACTAATCAAGTGGTGGATGATGTCACTCTTTAACACCTTCAGAGAACATGGTTGGCACAAGTAGCAGCAGGGTGGTGGATCACCAGCTACACTTTGGCACTTGATAATAACATGTAGATCTGTCACAAAAAGGGTCACCACACACAAAAAAGCTATTCTGTTGAGCCTTTACCACTAGCAGCCATGTCTTGTCAAGTTGAAAAGAACAATTTTTAATTTAAACAAAAAAGGGAGGAAAGTCCGAGATTTCTGATGTATATTTTGTTTTTGTTTTTTTTAAAAAAGCAAAACTTTCACTGCTTTGCAGTTTGTCCCATATTTCAGGTCATTTTAATGAGAATGTATGTTGAGGTAACGTATGTATGGTGCCGTGAGATGGACTGGCCTCCCATCTAGGGTGTATTCCTGCTTCACGCCCAGCGTTCCCGGGATAGGTTCCGGATCCACTGTGACCCTGATCAGGATAAAGCAGTTACTGAAACTGAGTGAATGTTTATTGAGGTACTTACCAGTCAGAGGCTGCGTGCCACTCTAATTTTCTGGAAACTCTTCAGAATGCTTTGGCAGTGGGACAGTATGTTCTTCTGAATGGTTCTGAAGTTGCTGATATTGACCTGTGCTTTCAACAAACAAAGTGTCATCGGCTATGAAAGGCTGTGGATGTTGCCAGTCTTCTTGCCCAACTATAAAATATACAAAGCACATACAATCATGAGCTGGTAATCTGAGATTTGTGTACAAAGCCATGTACATACCAAATGACTACCATTTCTATTATGCAGCACGCAGTCTGTTTCTCTGGATGGTTCTTCACTGGTAAGATAATCATTGATCTGGCATTGATCTTCATTCCAAATGAATGATTTGATGATTTGGTGGTCTGTACTGTGTTAGATGACGGTGATTCAGTGCAAAGGCATTCAAATGTGTTAATGCCATTTCCCTAGTTCTTGACAGTTTTATCCTCATGCATAGTAACATTTTGCGCTGAGTCTCCGTTGAGTCTCTTTCCTCTTTGAAATGCAGGGACCGAGCTGAAGGCTGTGGTTAGACTTATACTGGGAATACAATTTGGAAGTGGGTATCCAGGTGAACTTGGAGTTCTAACTTGGACTGCAGAGCTTGCTGGACTCTGTGCTGTAGTGTCTCTGTCTGGACAAAGAATTTGTTTTGGCAACCAGCACTGCACTGGACTCTGGGTTTTAAATGGCTTTTGGGTTTCTTTTACCATTCTGCTGGAACCAGTGGCATAAGACATAAGACTGAGTGCTATAGTATAACTTGGTGAGGCTTGATCCAGGATACCATAATTATAATAATCATCTGTAATGTACAAAGATAAGAACAGAATATTGTTATTTGTAGTTACTACATGCAAAATTATAGTAAAAATAGCCCCACTGAAATAGATCTGTGTCAGCTCCTAACCATATGTGTGACACACACGAGAGGTCTTGTAATTTCAGTTTACGTTGCAACACCATAGCAATGCTGCCTATGCTTATCATAAAATTTGGGATGATTGGGTGAATATCAAAACTCACCCAGCTTCCTGCATGTTGCTTGATTATTTTGCTCAATCACAAAAAAGCATAAAAGCATTATAACATTACAACATGGGAAACATAAAGACTGGATCAAAACACAGTTTTAGCATTACCAAGAGGGTTCTTGCCCTCATGCTAACCACACATCATTCACACCCAAGAAGGTCATGGCTAAAGCTTTTAAACCGGGTCTTCTAGTCTTTAATTAATTAATTAATTAATCAATTAATAATAATTAATAATTAATAATAATAATAATAATTAATAATTAATTAATTAACAGACAGTTGGCTGTAATTTGAGGTGTCTTCCTCTCTTTTACAGTGACCTGCTATATAGTTGTACCTGTGAAGACTGCCCATAATGTGGGTCTTGATGTCCGTTATGTTGAGTCTGAGAATGCAGACCTCACACAGGTACACTGGAGGCTTAGTGTCTGCGCATAACTCAATTACAGAACCAGGACCTGAACAGATGAAACACAAAAGATAAGTATATGTAGACACTTTTCATATAATTCCAACAAAACAAATGTAAATCATAATAATGTGGCAATGCATCAGGAGAATATCAGTACCTATAATAGGCTGTATTCTGTTTTGGTTGCATAGGAATGAATGCATTGATTTAAAGAGACGACTCTGGGGCCCTAAACACAGAAATAATCAACACACTGACAGATCTAAATGCAGGACATGACAAAAATATTGACCAATTAGGCTGTACAACATGGATTTATTTAGAAATGTGTATGCATGTATTTCTTTATGGTGACCAAATGTGGCAGTTGTAATTTTTGGTTGGTTCGCACATTAACTTTTTCATGTGGCTGGCCACATGTTTTTTTTTTTTTTCTTGACAGAGACTGCTTTTGAGAAGAGCCAAACCATTTCCATAATAAAGTTGAAGTTAGGGTGGTGTGTAGGAGAACCATTATTTTATGCTGTTAATATTCAACTGTGTTTCAGTGAGAAGAAGAACTCGGCTCACCTTGGTCAGTATGCATCATTTACTGGGCAAAAATACAAAAACGCGAGCAGCGCACAGCCTTTAGCGTTATCACATCAGACTGGTGTGTTGAAGGTCAGGTCACTGAGAACAGTACTGCTTAACACACAGCTCGCACATGATCTAGCAAAGCGTTTTAACTGAGATAGACCTCTCTGCCTTCAGACAAAATGCGCTTTGTTACTGTGTGTACTTGTCAAAAGTGTACAGAAAGGAGATTACTGTTGGTGAAACTCTGAGATGAGACATGCATAGCAAAAACAGAAGCGTTTGTAAGCATTTGGCTCCTCTTTGGTTTCTTGGGGAAACAGAAAGCACATATGAGTGTGTCGTGGCAAAAAACTCTTCAATTCAAAATAAGAAAAAAGACTTCCAAAGACAAGGGGTTCTGGATGCCAAAAATCAATAGACTTTATTGAATCAAACAATAAAGCCGAGATGTCTGCAGAGCATCTGATTTACATAGTCATGGCTCATGCTTTTTTACAGTTCTAAGACAATGATCTCATTAGATGGAGCTTTCTCATTTTTTCTTTTAATCACACACCTGCCTCTCGCCGTAAATAATTTCACTGTCCCTTTATCTTAGTTTTAACCGTGGCGAGAGGTCAGTCAGTTTATTTTAAAACAAACAAACAAACAAAAAACAATTATCCTTCAAACATTAGCCTTCATTACACCACCTGCAAGGTCACACCAGTTTGTTTTCTTTGATTCACATACACAGAAATATCCTTGTAAAATCATATGCATAAAGTCACTCTAAATGTACTAAATCTCTTATATTTGATCATACTTGCCTATTATTTTTAAATAAGAGTTATCAGAAATGATACAGTGTAGTGTATAAGGAAAACTCTGAAAGTTAAGTATTTGCTTGAATACATGAGGTAATTTAAGGTCATGGTTTAACACAAGATCACATTACAATACTGTTGCATAGATACTGATTGACAAATAATGTTGATAAAGATAACAGAAAAATCCTTCCTAAGTGTGACAATCAGGTGTCCACAAACCTTTGACCATATTGTGTACAAATGTAAGAGGAACATTATATCAACCACCCAGGTATGTACAGGGATGGTTTGGAGAATGTTCCTTGAACTACCTCTGTTAATTCATCCCATAACTTCCCTGCTGAAAAACAATAGAAACCATCACAGAAATTCTAATGGTTTCCACTACAAATACCATTACATCATATTCATCAGCTAACCATTACTGATGGTTACAGAGGCAGATATTTCAGAGTGAAACCACTGACCTTTATTCTCGATTGAGGAGAAGAGTTTTATGCGGTCATAGGACAACAAAAAAGTGATGTCAGAAGATTTTGTATGTTAAACCTTAATTAATGATATAACATTTTGCCAAAAGTATAGGATGTCCAGAGGACGATATAAGTGGAATAAGGAGTTATTAAGACCACTAGTTGACCGTGCGCTTTATTCCCCAGGGCACACATCCAGCCTGTACTTTTTCAGGAATTAATATTTAATATCTGTATTTCAATCCTTCTCACCTGCAAGTCTATCCTGGGCTCAGTCTCTCCTAATTCAAATATCTGGCAAACAACTAGAAAAAAAAGCATCTCATATTCTCTGATCCAATTAAATTTCAATTTAGTTTCATTTTTAATCACAAAACAGCTTTAGAGAAATCAAGATGTAGGTCTACATCACTGAATAAACCAGGGGCGACAGTGGCAAGGCTAAACACCATGAACCAGAGTCAAAGGGGAACTCCTCTTCTTCTGAGAAACACATGAATCTAGTGTTTCATGGGTATTTTTTTGATATATTATCCCTTCAGCTTGGCAAAAACATTAACGTGTCAAATTTTAGGGCTGCTATGTAAGAGAACATGTAACAGAATATGTAACCTTTTTTTCCATTTACAAATTTCCATATGAGAAATGCCCTTCAGTCAGTGCAACACACAGAGAAACAAGCGAAAAATATATAAATAATTAGCCAAATTTGGTACCTGTGGTTTGGTCAGTTCTAAGAAAAAAAAAAAAAGCTGGAACATGTGAAGTTTGAACAACACTGGAAAAGAGAATAACAACATTTTGAATTATTTGCCTTTTTTTCCTACTTTTTTGGGAGCAAATGTAACAAATTTTAGGGGATGGAGATGATTTAAAAATTTTACTTTCTTGCACTTTCACTTTTGCAAAATATTAGATGCTATGGGAAACATGCTTCCTTCAGCAGGAGGTCTCTAATTAGCATGTTCTGTTCCAGAAATGTCAGGCAGCATGCTCCCATGGTCTGATCTGAGTAGGGGCAAAACTGGGATTTAGAATATGGGAGAGAGCCCAGAGAGCCCAGCTTCTTTTATAAGTGGCAGCAACATGCCCCTTTTATCAGTAAAGTTTTATTTAGTAAAGTTGCATGTAAAATGAACAAAAATTTCCAGCCAGATTTACCGCACTGATTTACTCACATTTGTATGTTGATAAATACCAATCACCTACGAATGTAGGCCACCAATGTGTTCAAGGCACAGCTGATTTTAGTGATGTCCATAAATCTCTATAAAAGACAAAGCTCACAAAGTGAAAACAAAATGATAGCTAAATGCTGAAGAATGTCCTAAGCGCAGCAGGCACTAAAGACTCCAGTAAACAGCTCAGTCACTGCTGCATGTCAGCTACCATAATAGTGAGTCTCCATATACTTTTTATACATTTACACAAACGTAGCAGCTTGCATAGGATATACAAGTTTTTCCTAACTAATTGGATTTACCTGAAAACTACATTTCTTGTGTAAATCATCCTTTGAATGAAATACACTAATATCCAGCTTGATAATGGTAAAGTACCATTAAGTTCATGTTTTATTATATGGAGTTCTCCATTAAAAAGATAATCGAAATGTGCTAAAAGGTTTACAATATATCTGGGTTTATTTTAAGAGTTTGTAAATTTGTAAAACAAAATGCTGTTTGGCATCCTTCTAACCCCATAGCTAATAAAACAAACAGCAAAACACAACCATGTTTCTGTCAGAAATCCTGTAATGAGCATGTTATATGTTCCATAAAGTTACGTATCTACATTTACGTGTAATCTTCATGTACTCAGCACATGCAGCCTTAAAATGAACCAAATACTACAAACATTTCTGAGATTTTATTTAGCAAAATATATCTGCAGAAATAAAAACAAAACAGAAAAAATAAATCTCAGGTTTCACAAAAGCATTCAAATCTCCAAATATATATTGCCTTTCAAAATAATATACACTCAACTGTCTAGGTAAAACTATTTAAAAAAAAAAAAAAAAAAAAAAAAATCAAAGCAGTCTTGTCTCTAATAAAACAAGACAAAGGCCCATCTGGCCAATAAAAGACTATTACAGTAAATTTTACAGAACATCACACATGTATCAATATTCATGGAATTGTATCAGCTGGCCATGAAACAGTTATTCAGACTAATATATAGAACAGAAATATAAGACCGCATGTAAATGACTTAGAAGTGGAAAAAAGCAGGCCATTTTTTAAAATAAAAGATTAATGCTTATTGTTTTGGCTATGCACATTTGATTTCAACAGAATCTGTGAAGTATTTAATTTCTTCTTCAGTTCTTCTTCTGTAAAAGAGTGACAGAAAAAACTAATTAACAACCACTAACAAATAACCACATATGTAGGCTGTCAATAATTCAAGGATACACTAAAACCGAGTTCCCTAAAACTGATACCACCATTTCAGCCACTGAATTCCACACATTTCCATTAATCTCTCCTGAACTCTCAAACAAAAATATAACTTGCGCATTAGTGATATAGCAAAGAGATTGTAACCAATAAACTCTCAACCACAATATTCCATTATACTTAAGCAGATTTTCTAACACATAATTCATAACCTGTGACAAAACTTAAGACATACACAAGTTGTTTCAATACATATTTGTGAAAATGTACTCTAGCTCAAGGCAAATAGAGAAAGTAGTAGATATTTGTTTAATTATTAATTAAGCCATTTCCAATACATAAAATTAATGTTTGGGATGTAAGAATTGGACTTGTGGCCAGCTAGCCAGTGGGTAAACACCATGTTCAAATGCAGGTGTGGAAGTGACATTTTCACTGTCTGCTGCAGTTTGGTTAGTGTGAAGTGCCCGACTATAAGAAGAGCAAGCATAGTAGGCGTGATGTGTCTCTGGGTCCAGGAATGACTGGATTGGCTGGTAAACCTGTTGAGACTGATGAACTGTATGCGATGTGTGAGTGGAGTTTGTATTCGTGACGTATGTACCATTTGTAGAAATACCTGGGGCAGCTGCTTCATAATTCATGGCCCTTTCATCTACTGGCACTGAATAATCAGGTGCCACTGCATTAGATACAGCAATAACTGAAGGGAAATCAGGATGCATGGGATATTGATGAGACATTGCATATTCAGGTGTCACTTGACTGGTGACGGACGCTGTTGTGCCATATCTGGAGACCATTGAAAGGTACAAATTTGCATTAGCATTCTGAGTCTGACTGGGGTCCAGACCTTTATCAGGAATTTTCCAGTTATAGTGAGGATTGAGCACTGAATGTGTGATGCATTGCTGCTCCATAGCCACGGACTCAGCAGAACTGTCAGCTGCTGGGTTTGTATTAGTCATACTGGGTGTTTCAGGGCTAAACTGTCGGTTTTCATAATTCCAGGCATTCTTACTTAAGGTCTTTTTCGCGAAAGATCTTTTTTCAGACAGTCGAGCAATTTCGTGGCCCTTCATGGAAGAGAGAGCACTAATGGTACTAGTGTTGGGACAGGAGTCCTTTTGCTGAGGTAAAGTAATGGCTGATGAAGATTCTTGCATTTCACTGTTTTTAAGTACAGTTTCGTCCATGGAAATAGTTTTCTTATAAGTCTGAGAACTGGGGTCTAAACTTCTGGGAGAACTTCTGGAAGTCTCTGGAACTGTGGCTGGTGTGCAATATGATGATCTATTTGGATTGACTGTTGTCAAAATAGAAGACTCCTTCTGGAGTTGTGTAACACTGTCTGAATCATTGCCAGAGATCTTGCTTCGCTTTACTGGAGAATCTGATGGTTCCTGGTTATTCCCTATGGCAGGGGACTGTTTCATATGACTGGATGGGACATCAGAGCATTGTTCTTTCCCTGGAAAGAACTGATGAGGTAAATCTTCAACAGCCCTGCGCTTAAAAGCTCTCCTTGGTCCCTGTGAAACTAGAAAAGAAGAGAAAAGCAACTAGTTTTTAACAATATACTTAAATGACTAGTTCAATTTGAAGTTTCTCATAGCTTACTCATGCCGGGTAGCTGTGGTGAATATCGAGTTGTCATATCTGTTTCCATCCGCTCCTGTTTTATCAAATCTAATAAAAAGATAAATCATGACATATTTTGGATATTTTTATTCAGGCCTTTTGATACACACAAAGCATACTACATATTTTCAAACCTTTGGCCATGCCATATCACACAACTCAGCCATAAGTAGGAAAGGAAAATAGACTCTTTACATGACAAAATAAAGTGTCTTTATATAAAGCCAATGCACTGATTAAAGAATGCTCACTTTTTGTGATCTTGGGAGAAATGCAAGTTTTGAGAGCACAAAGGTTCTGCTCTTTTCTGAATTTCTGCAAATGTATGATGGCTAAGAGAAAAGAGAACAGACAAAGTGGAAGGAAATATGGTTAGAAATGGAACACAGAAACGAGCATCATGTACATGAAATGTCAATGCAGTTACCTTTATTATAGGACATGGTTTTTATTTCCTTTAAGTCATCACAGCTCAGTTTCATCATCTACAATAGACACGACAAAACAAGATTCACATTGATACCACCACTAATAATAATAATAATAATAATAATAATAATAATAATAATAATAATAATAATAATAATGACCACTATGTGGTCCACCTCTAAAGCCGAGTGAGGAGTAAGTGGTCCACTGCTGCAATCTCCTATGAGTAGTGTGTCATTTACCTGTAGCTGACCAGGCTCATCCTCATTGGTCATCTCCACTTTGTGAGCAAGCCTCATGAGCCTCATGGACCTCTCGGGTCTACTATCGGAATCAGACCAGTCCTCAAACAAAGAGGGGTAACGGCTTTTCTGATGAAAACACATGGAGAAACAAAACGCAAATCTGTGGATTAAAGCCATGATACTGTCTGATTTGCATTTTCCATTTTGTCTGTTCAAACACAAGCTACACTTGATTAGCTGGGGGAGAAAAAAATTCAATGTCTGTGGTCCAGTGTCCAGTATAAAAAGCATCAAGGAAACGCACCACTACCACAGCACCTCCAAATGCTCTGTTTCACCTCTATTCCACTTTAAGATTTTACAGTGGAATAGAGGACAGTTTTATTCTTACTGTACAACACTGCAGTTATATACTAATGAAATTATGTGTTAAAAGTAAAACTATGTTTCTTAAGAACAGCCTCACAAACTGCGACAACTAAAACTAAATTAAAATTACGAATTTACACTGTCGACAAACTGGGATCTGTTAAGCTCTCACTTTTTCAACTGTATAAATGTTCTTATCTGAAGAATGCTGTGTAGTCTCAGTGATATCCGTTTGGGTTCACAGTCAGGGACATGCAGCTGCAAAGCTGCTACTCTGTTTAGTATTTCAGTTGTGGTCACCATATAACACAAATGTAAAGGTGAAAAATGGCTAAAACTATTCGCCTTACTTCAGAAAACAATAAACAGTTCTTGAGTAAACTGTTGAGTCCACATGAACTGGCAGGTAATGTACCAAATTTGTGTTTTCTTGATATATTTTTAGTGCCACAAGATTCCTACCAGCTCTTCATGTCCAAGTGGGTAAAAGATCACAGGGTGATCACGTTGATCGCATTGCCAGGAGAAAAAAACTATAGGGAAAATTGTTGCCAGTTGCTAACATTGCTAATGTTAGCAATACTTACTACAAAGATTAACTTCCCCATAATGTAGCTAGTTGGCTATGTGGCACCATTGCACTGCTGCTTGCCAAAGATATATTGTGTGTAATGGATTGTGTTAGGGCAGTTGATTAGCATAAATGAAAATGAAATCTTTTTACTAAAGCACATACTCAATAACACTTATGCACTTAGTCCCCTATTTGGTCCACAAAATGACAGTGATCAAACAGTTTGACATCACATGAAACTGGAAGGATAACCAGTGCGCTCTGCCTCATCCAGGGGTTTTGATCACAGTGTGCCTTATTTAGCTGAATAATAAACACAAACTCATTGTCTCAAACCCAAGGGGACTCACCAGGTAACTATATCTGTGGCCAGACTTTACCAAGTGGTAGCTGATGAGGTCATGGTTGAGTTTGCTGGAGCAGGACACACATAAGTACAGTGGCGCCTGACCCTCACTTCTGCACTCAATCACTGCGCTCAGACCTGTGGCAAACACACAGAATTATGAAAAGGAATGGTACAGATTTATAAAGACAGTTTAAAACCAAATACTCACCAACCACAGCATCTGCCTCTGTTCTATTTTTGTTTATATTCTTCAAGTCAGTGTGCTTGAGGGAATTCCCTGTATAGGCAGTAAAGTTACCATAAATATATTCATTTATTAAAAACCAACCACATGCTGGTATATAAATAAAATCGATAATGGCATGGATACATTACAATGAAAATGATAAACCTTAATATGTTTGAAAGAGGATTAAGTTTTATCTGCACTCGCTCACCTGAAGGTTCTTTAGAACTTTTTGCTTCCAAAGTGGGAGTGATATATAGCCTACAGTAAACTAAGTAAATAAAGTACAAATTACTTTAAAGAAATACTCCATCGTTTTAAAAAAAATCCAATCTCTATCCACCAAATCTGAAGTCTATAGGTGATTACCATGGGAAAAAAAAGTGGCACGTTTCCTTGTACTAATAAAAGAACAGCAAAAACTTATTGTAAATCTAAATGCAGTTGATGAACGCTATAAAATTTTAAATGTGTGACAAAATAATGTGAATTAAAAACTATAATTATTACAAGAACAAGAACTTGTCATAACAAAACTGTTCTTATGTAGTCCTCATCATCTTTCTAACACAGGAGTAATACAGTAAAATGTAACTGCAGTAACTTAACTTTCCCAAAAGTTTTGTTTACCCTGAGCTACAGTGACTATGTGGGCAATGCATAACCACAAATACTTCTTTCTTAAAAAGTAGTCTCATCTCTGAAAGGAAAAGTTACTGTAGATCGATTTAGATATGAAATGTACAAATACTTTTGACTGAAGAAAACAAAAAAAATACAAAAATACATTTCAAATAAAGCTTTACTGACCACCCCAACAACTGTTCTGTATGTTATTTATCTCTAAATGTCTAGCCTCATCCTCCATTATAACAGAATATTGACAGAAAATAAACAGATTTATTTTTTTCTCAGTACATGGAAATGCATCAAATCTCTTGTCTGTGGTAAATCTCATGTATGCTTTGAATGTGGCAGATAAAGATTATGTTGGGGGAAAAAAAAAAAAAAAAAAAGTGTCTTAATACAAAAATTTGTTAACATAATCTGCAAAAGTTACATTACCCTCATCATGACCAGTTTTCTCCTGTTTGATTGTGGGTGTTTCTAAGGCCGTTAAAGTTGGACAATCTGAAATAAAATGATACAAGCTCTGATAGACAGAACTAATGGTTTAAATGTTTTAGCCAACTTAAATTGTGATTAGCAGGGAGGTTATCCATATTCATTTGCAAATTTCTAGTCAACAGGATTAAAGATCGAAAAATACAGTTATATAAACATTTTTTTAAAAAAAATTCATTTATATTTGATCCATACTTGTCAGACCTTTTTAGAGATAGCCTTCATTAGCAATATAACAAAGAATGACATTTTTATACATGATGGACAATTATGGATGGCTTTAGGGAAAGCTATACTGGACTACACACCTATAGCAGGGTTTTCCTTGGGCCTTTTAGTGACTGGCTTAGGAGAGTGGAGCGAAGATTTTCTGCTGTCAGACTCGGCTGTCAGATCTATTTGTACCTCAGACTGATAATGATGCTGTGGTTGAGCCTCACTCTCTGGCAAGGCCTTTGGAGAGCTTCGACTCTGCTGCAGCTGATTCTGTGTGGTGGTGCATGGTGTAGTTTTTCTACCAAGGTGTCCATGTGCACTATCAAATTCTGGAAAGCAGTCATCATGAAGAGTTGAATCAGATCAAATATCGATAATCAACAACCAAATCAGAAGTGGCAGTGCGTTTTGTTTTTTTATGGCTTTACCTTTAAGTGGTACTTGACTACTGTGAACTTCCTGAATTTGTGTTGTGTTGTCGCAGCTTTGTTGTGACTGATGATCTCTTTCTTTTTCAGCTTCCACAGACTCTGGTGGTGACCTCACCATAGAGATTTCTGGAGCACAGATAAAGACATGAAGGACATGAGCATGTGAAATGGGACTATGATCGCTGATTCAAACAAGTAATCCCAGTACATTTTCTTTACATAAAGGGGCTATAAAGAGTTGCACAATGTGGTTGTACAGCTACCATTGCTTCTGTGATTCTGGCCTGCAAGGTGTGATGGCTGTGAGCTCTCGTCCAAACATGGTCCAAACATCCTCTGTAGTATTTCAATTGCTAAAATTTGCAAATACAGAACCAGCTGACAAACGTATACAACATGATGATATACATTTTCAATTGCTATGCATCTAACCCTCTAAGAGTTAATCAGATTTTGTTATTAAACTTTTTGTTCAGCTAAACACTATATTGCTAAAAGTATGTGGATATCTGACCAATCACACCCATATGTGCTTGTTGAACATCCCAGTCCAGATTTAGTCCCTGCCAAATTTGTGACAATTTGGGGAACACTCACATATGACTATGATGGTCAGGTGTACACATAATTTTAGCCAGATAGTGTATATACAGACACAGACATGCACACACTAACCATCATGGAAGTCCGCAGAACACAGAGACTTGTACTGATTGTGGTTCAACTTGATGACCTGTACAATAAAACCACACTGTTAAGGTATAGAATATCCTAGTTTTAGCCTAGATACCCCAGAAAGGTGTAAAAGTGAATATTATAGTCTAGTGCAGAAAAAGGAATATAGCTGTACAGTTAAAGGAATACAATGTGTTCCAACAGGCCTTATTTCATAGAGGAATCAGATCAGTATATACAGAATGTGCGTCTCTGTGTCTCCTAAGATTTGAAATGGGGTGAAATGTCTACAATCTAACATGAGGCTTGTTTCAAAAAGATTAATAGTTAATTTATTATTCAAAGATCCTCCCCCAATATATTCATTATTGCAGCTCAATCTTATTGCACGACAATGTTGTCTGAACACTAGCACTACAGTCCTGTTCATCCATTACGTTTGGGTCTTGCGAGTGCAGTTATGTGATATGCTCAGGGGGGACACAAAAAACAGGCAAAATATCCTTCTGATTTCTTCAAAGAAGCAGTCTGATGAAGATTAAGATGCTATTAACCCTAGATAGATTACCTTAGCATCTAACCCTTTCTCTGCCAATGCCAGTTTGTCAGCCAAGTCACGAATGGTCTTCTGATGAATGGTCTGCCACTGCCAGTGCTGAAATATCTCATGATACTGAGCTCTCTGAAAGAACAGTATATGCAAACCTATTTAATGCAAAACTAACTTGACGCGTCGAGCACATTCTAATGGAGTACAATGGGCCATATTCCGAGCTGAGTTAAGCTCACATAGTGAGGATTTAATACTCAAATTGTGACAAATCAAAATACTAAAATCATTATAAAAACAGTCTTCATCCTGTGCATACATTACTGCATTCTGGACAAGCATTACTTTCAACGCATAAATATTGATGCATTCGGTGACTCTGATTACAGCCTAATGTGAACATAAACACTCTTGCACTCACAATGGACAAGTATTGGTGCCGTTCGCTGGTCATATGGTCACAAAAGTCCTCTCTGCTAACTTTCTCAGCACAGTTTAGACACAGGAAAAAAGTTGGCTGTGAAATACTTCGACACTCCAGTATATTAGACAGACCTGCAAACACAAATAAACTACATTTCACACAAACACATTTTTGCCACAGACATAATGGCACACTAATGAAAAAGTTCATGCACACATACCTATAACTGGATGTGTGTTAGAAAGTCCCCTCACATTGAGAAACATGGAGGCGTAACTCTGTTCCAGCACTGTGATTAAAAAAGTCAGTATATGACATTCAAATAGCAAAATAAGGGAAATAAAGCTGAACCACTTTTCATCCTTCTAATAATTTCACTATTTGAACATTCCCTCTTCCCTTCGGGTACAGTGCCTTTTTGGATTGGTCTGTATACCTAAACTTTGCAGGCTATTTGAAATGTCTTAACAGCCATATTAAAAATGCTAATGATCTGAAAAAAAGTGACTAACCTGTGGGAAGGTTTGGAAAACAGTATGTTTTTGATGGTACTGTGTCCTGTAGAAGTTTGCTTTCTTCTCTCAGGATGGACTTGCTACACACTGCGCATACAGACAGAACACTCAGTTTTAATCAGCAACTAAATACTTAATCATGTACATTAAACATCTGTTACAATATTACCAGCATTGCTAATATATTCTTGTTAGAAGTACTGAAAGCATTTGGAGTTTGGAGAAGGGGAAAAATAAAAGTTTGGAGGAGATGGAGCATAAAGAGCAGATATAGATGTACAAAAGGGGCATGAACTGGGAAGGGATGTAACTGTTACTAAGGAAACAAAATATCACTAACATGATCAGCTCAGTATCCTAATCATTTTAGTAGGACTTGTGTTTAATTTATTAATTGATACAAGCAGAATGAATCAGTCTCAATCTTAACCTAAGAATATTCAACCTGTATACATGTATACAATCAACCTTACTGAAGTGACTGCACATAGCAGAGGAGGGTAATGTAGACTGACCGAGTTCTGATCCACTAGTTCCTTTGGACTCAGCATATGAAGCTCTTTCATGAAGAGCAGGACCTGCAACTAGAACAATGATAAATGATGGATTAGAGGTCAATTCTGGCATTTTCCCCACTAGGAATATTTGTCTGTGAGAGGAAGCATGTCTGTCTATCCCACAAAACATAATTTAAATGGTAAATGTAAAAATTGTTAGCAGGGTTATATTAGCACAATAAGCAGAATTCTGTCATATGAAGGATTTGAGATATTATGCTGTAACTATAGCGAGCACGACTTCTGAATCCCACTGCCTGCTGAACTACACACATTGACTGGGTGATGGTAGAGTGGGTTTTACAAGGCGGATTAATTAGTGTGCACGCAGGACAAATAAATGTAAAACACGGCTGTCACACAAGTCTCCTACTATAAACCTTGTGGTTTTACATATCACGATAAATAAAGACACTAGCCAGACTCAGATATAATATCTTTCACATGTTATATCTAATTTCACAGCTGAAAAACATTGGCCAACAACTTTTTTTTTTCCTAAAATCCACAATCACAATGAGCTATATTAAAAAAATAAAGAACCTCTAGTTGAGACTTATTCGTGTCTGCTAATTCACCCCAGAAACAAAATCCTGCACACATAGGGTGAGGAGAAGAGGACAGCATAGATGGAGACGAACTAAGTGAAGGCAAAGAGAGAGAGAGAGAGAGAGAGAGAGAGAGAGAGAGAGAGAGAGAGAGAGAGAGAGAGAGAGAGAGAGAGAGAGAGAAAGAGTGTGAGGGAGTGAGTGAGTGAGTGAGTGTGTGTGTGTCCCCTACCATCTGCAGGTTCTTCACATTCCATGTGATGAGGCAGTTTGACAGGAGTTGGAAGGGCAGATGAATATGGAGGAGCGACATCGGTTAAGTCCTTGCTGTCTGATGCAGGTGGAGGTGATATGGGTTCATACACAGGAAGTGCAGGATAAGAATATGGTGGAGCAACATCGGTTACATCCTGACAGTTTGATGCAGATGGAGGTGATATGGGTTCATACGGGGAATGGGGTACAAACACACACTGAGTGGGACTATCAGGTTGAGAGGAGAGAGGTGGGATATGGATGAGAGATGGTGAAGAAACAGTGGAAGAGATGGTGCTGCAAAGGAGTTGTGGTGGAGGAGAAATGTGCCTGGAATGGCAGGAAGGAGCATGGAGCTCTGTAGAGGATGAGAAAGAAGAAGGGACAGTTGTAGAACAGTGGGATGAATTAGGAATGAATGAGACAGGAACTGAGAAAGGACACCATGAAATCAGAGGAGGGGTGTGGCATGAGTAGGCTTTATTTAGAGGATTAGGGATTTCATCTAGGAAAAAAAATGCAAAAATAGAGTATAATAAAGATACAGTTAACTCCTTCCAAGAAAAAAAAAAATCTCTTTTCAGTATGTCCACAATGTGTGGTGCTGGAATGATCTTACCTAGAACTAAATGATTCTCCAGCAGGGGGGATTTCTCCTGCTGCAAAGAGTTGGTAGTTGCAGCAGAACAAAGCATGTGTTCCACAGAATTGTTGCGTGTATCTAAAAGACAACAGAATACAATCCTTACTTACACTACATCAGACCTCAGCAATGGCAAAGCTTTAACAGTAGTACTACTTCACACTAACAACAGCAAACAAAGATGCATGATTTGGTATTTGGCAGTGTAAGAGAACATAATGGGTATTGCTCTGGGTGGAAGGGATGGTATTTCTTTTTCCTTTTGATTAGACAGACATTAGTCAGTTGCATTGCATGCATCTTGTGCACAGTATGCTATGTACACCTTATATTTAACATAATGAAACCATCGGTGAATTTCAGATCTAATGGTACACTGCAGCAAATAAAATGCTTCATTCATGAGCTGCTGGGTCACTTTGGGGGTGTCAAGAAAAGATACACGTTTAGCTGCCGAAAGTAAAGTTCACGCAAAGTTTAGGTTAAAACAGGCTATACTTACTTGCAGGCATCTGTGTTTGTATCTCTTAAACATAATTAAATTCCAATTCTTCTCATTTCCCCACTGACTGTTTGCACAAAGTTACCTCTGTGTCAGGGGTGTCAAGTTGGAAATGGGAAATTTGCACAGATCATTCTATTGAATAAATGCTGATTTATCCTCATTGTGGTGTTAAGAAGTTGTTGAGCTAGAGAATAGATAGACAGTGTTGACTAACTGGAGGTGGTGAATTTCTCCATAATGTTGTATTTCAAACTCTTATATGGGCAGAGTGAGCAAGTTGATCCCTCTGTTCATCTGATTGTCATGTTTATCCTCTGTTGTGGGTTTCAGCTAGTGTGCTTGATGCTTTATGATTACTACATACTATACCACACCAGAATTTACAGAGATTATTTACTTTACAGAGCTTTAACATGCAATCACCCTAACAGAAAAAGAGGACATTTAGCACACATATACAGCCACTGACAAACAATTCGTTATACATATTTATTTAAAAAACAAACAAACAAAAAAAACAAACAAATGACCAGTGTTGGTATTCAACCACAAAGACGTTAGCTCTTTCAATGCCAACCAATACTTAACAGCACCATCACTACAGTACTCAGAAAAAGCCATGATATTTGCATTTTTTTTTTTCATTTCAAAAAGCCTTTAGGTCCTTCTCTAAAGGCTTAGAGGTCCCTGCAGCTCTTAATCAGAAACATTTGTATAATTTATTAATGAAAGGTGATTTTTAAAAAAAATAATGCATCACCTAAATAATGCAACAGGAATCAGTTCAATCATTTTGGAGATAAATGAAGTTTTCAATACCAGCAAAATTCTTACCATGTTCCTGGTCTGATGAGGTGCTTGGTTCAGGTTGGGAAGGAGTTTTCAGGTCCACTCCATCTTCTGGCTTTGTCTGCAGCAATTTTAGCTGACTCACGGCTGTCAAGTCAATTATAGTCAGCCCAATGCTTTCATATATATATATATATATATATATATAAATATATATAAATAAATATATATATAAATATATATATAAATAAAAATATA
>CM075025.1:12059383-12073272 GCA_037576675.1 Pangasius sanitwongsei | reverse complement strand
AGTTGGACTGCCTGTGCAACCTCTGTAGGGTCCAGGTATCACCTCATGCTACCAGTAGTGACACTGACCCTAGCCAAGATTCACCTTTGAGCTCACTGGAACATGTTGTATTGCTACTGCAATAAAGAAGTTTGCTTCTTCTCATCCAAAGACTGGAAACATTTCTTTTTGAGATTGTTTTTGAGTGACTACAGTGAATAGTATTAAAGTTAAAAGTAATTGGCTGAGGCTGTAGATCACCCATAAATGTGTCTGCTCGGAGAGGGACTGAGTTCCGAGAGTACACATTTCACTAGAGTGGCCTTTCCTTCCATAGAAGGACATGTTATTTTCTTAAAGTAGTCAAAGTAGTCTTTGACTGACTCTAGCCTTTTCTATCCACAGGTGCTTGTTCAGTCCATTGTCATCTTGAGATAAGACTCACTCCTGGCAGGTCTGCCCCTGTGTACCATCCAACCTTTGCAACTGAACCAGAAATCAGCTGCAAGACTTATTTTCAATCGCCCAAAGTTCTTCTTCACCACATGGAGCAACGTTCCCACCAGCCTCCTGGAAACAGTTGCATCAAGCATGCCGAAAAGAGTGTTTGAAGTTATCACCAAGAACGGTGGGGCTACTCACTACTGAGTCCTTTTTTTGACACTTTTAGTTCTGTTGTGGGTATTTTTGGGCTATGGTCTTAAACTTTTGATCAGCTGATGAACAGCCTGTTTGAGTTTAAAATGCAGTTTTCAATAAATTGCTCCTTTTTCTTCTTTTGACATTTTGAAACAGTTCTTACAACCTGGTTATGATCCACCAAAACACCAAATTCGAAATGCGAATACTTGGAATGTTTCCCCCCGTCTTAAGGTTTTGTTCAGGAGTGTATAAGCATAACATTAAAGCGTGATTCTGATTGTGATCTGCAAAATACTGTAAATATAAGTAATAATCACTTTGACACCATACACATAACTGCTCTTAAGATATAAAATGTTGACAGTGGTAGATATGTTAGTATATTTAAAATGAGTCTTTCACTGCATCTAATATTCTTATGTTCATATATGTTCAAATGTTTTTTTTTTTTAGGTTATTCACACTATGTTTTCAATGTGGCCTATATCTGAAATTAGTCTGAACAGATCATGCTCCTAAACTGACCTGCATGCAGAAAGGAACAATGAGTCATGTGATGTGTTCAAGCTCACTGTAAAAAGGGCGCGTTATTCGACCACAGCCACCTTTTTGGTTCGCGCCCTTGGTTTCTTTAAATTTTGCTTTTAAACTTAACTTTCCTTTGGCACTGCAGCCAGGTTCTCCAATGGCTTTTCTTTTGAGATCTCTTCAAACACGGAGCAAGTGCGATATGTGCCTTCTAATTTTGCTTGTACAGCAACATCACCCCAAATGTTTGAGGTCAGTTACCTCACTATCCTGCCATTGAAATCCTCCTTCACTGTTATCTTCCATCTTTTCTTCCTGATAGTGGAAAATTGACAAATGTCGAGTTGGATTGATGTAAAAGTTACATGAATTCCAATCGGCCTGTTCAGATAGAGGTCACATTGCCACGTATCAGATTTCAGTACCACTTTGGAACTATGGCCCAAATCGAAACCATCTTGGGCCTTTTCCTGAGAAGTGGCTTCTGGTCAGGTTTAATCATTGTTCATACAGTATTTGTTTTGGCTAACGATAACCAATTCATCATAATTGTGCTTTTATGCATATGCAGAGGAATGCAACTCATTTTTGCTCAGGACTTTTTCATTCTGTTTACTCATTGTTTTCTTATCGGACATAACCACTGTGGATATTTACACAAATGCAAAAAAAATCTAAATAGTCTGTGGCAATCATGCCTCACCAAAATATTTGTGCCTGCTGGGTAATAATCATTCTCAGACCTCAGCTACAGGCAACCCTCAGCTTACTCAGAATAAAGGCATGGGCAATTGTCTGTGCTGGCTGCCCACATACCTTCACAGAGTGTACAGTCATATACCTCTTTTGTAAGTTTTCAAATCCAGAAGGAACAGCTGCTTCCACTGTTCACATGCACTTTTGTAAAGTCGATGGGCACTTAGTTAGAAACTGTAGAATGGTATTTTTCCATAGGATACACATCAACATTCGTCCATAACTGTGCATGTATCCACAGGCTGAGGGAAATCTCCAGTTTAGACATTTAGTGTTGCGTGTCACACACCTTGTCCTAGTGCCCTGTTTCTTTTTGTAGAGACATGCACACAGGCAAGACATGTACCTCTAACACAAGAGTTTTCCTGGTTTAACTATCAAAACATAGTCATCAAGGAAGCTTAGTAAAAAAATTCCTTGAGATTTTCTCCTATAAACTGGTGCCTGGACTCCACGTACCTCAGTGTACAATGGTTTAATTTTGGCGATTTCAACATGATCGCTTTTTTGATTTTTCATATTTATAAGCAAAACTTTGCTTTGCTGAGTGCAGGATTTACCTCAAAGGAATGTTTAAGCATACATTACAGTTAATTCCACATATTTCACCCACTTACCATTGTAAAAAATAAATAAATAAATAAATAAATAAATAAATAAAAAATACCTACTAACCTAACTGGACTGATTTCTTATTCTTCTACCAACTGCTGATCATTCATTTTAATCACCTCTTTAGCTCATACAGCATCTGACAACAAATTTTTCTTTGCAGTACTAACCTATTATAGGTTGCCTGTTGGGCATCTTCAGGTAACATCTGAGGTCAGTACAAGTTGACAAGTGGGTCTGAGGAACTGTGGTAGATACAAAATAGATATTAAGTCCAAGAGGAAAGAGTGAACACTAAAGACAAAATGGATCGGTACACAGAACATACAATTAAAGTTAATCTAGGACTTTAATTGTTACCTTTAACCAAACAAATACCTTAACAAGTAACTAAGCAACTGCAACACTACATCACTACTCTGGGATGCAATTATAGTGCCACACTATTATACTCTTCATTCCATCATTTCATTATATGCCAGTTTTACACCTTTCAATAATGGATTTAATTGCCTTCTTTCTAAAGAATCATTCTAAAGACCTTTTACTTTATACTGATTATTAAAATTAGCACACATTAAACTGTTCTTATGAAAGACTCATTCACTGAATAGTCACTGCACAATGATGTTAGATTTAATAAGTATCAGTATATAATAAAAGAATACAAAAGAATACTCAATCATCAACACATTGATAATTTAAAGCAATAAAAATCAATTATACAGACCTGCTGGGGTCTCTGCCTTCAAGCAAGCTAGAGACTGCGCTGGCTTCTGCAGAGCCTCCACTTCTGCAACAGGTTTTTGTGACAGTTCTGCACTCTGCTGTTGAGGTACACTTGAGTCTTGAGGTTGAGGATGTTTTACACTTGGAACATCCTCTGTGGAGTTGTGGTCAGGAAGTCCTTCTTGATTCAGAGACTTCTGGCTCAGGTGCTCAGATTGCTCTTTGTGTAAGGATGAAATTGGAGGCTGTGAAGATATCACGTCGGAATGTGTTGTGACTAATAACGGTTCAACAGGCTGTATGTGTGTTGAGGTTATGCATGTGGTTTTCAGCAGCTCTTTGGCGTCTGTATGTAAGAAATCTTCTGTTTTGGACATGGGTGTATCCATGCGTGTTCCATCAATGTTCAGTTCCTCTGTGTCTGATGATGTATGCCCTTGTTCTTCACACTTTGAAGAGTTATTCTCCTTGATGGTCTCAAAACTGGAGACTGGTTAAAGAAATAAAATGCAATAAATTCAAAATCTGAAACAAAAGCAATTATACAAAGTACACTGTTCGTTTAATTTTAAAAAGCCCATGGAATAACTACAGTGTAGCAATAATAATAATAATAATAATAATAATAATAATAATAGATTCAGGGGACGGTTTATTTGGCACCATGTAGCTACATTCACTGGCCATTTTATAAGGCACCCACCATATAGTTCCATTTTGTAGCACAACACAACAACTGCATGTAGCCCAGTGATTTGATGGTACGCACAATCTGTCAGCCCGACTCTACCCCTTCCATTAGCAAAGGATACAGACAAAAATTAGTAAACAGCTCCACTCACCTAATCTTGCTCCAGGAACAATAGAAGGTTTCAGTTCTCCCAGTCCTTTATCTCTAAAAACCACTTGCAGCACATTCACAGCTACAAAATAGCAAAGAAAAAAGTTAATTACTGACAGTGGCTCTCATTATAGCCTTATCCACATAAACTGTGCATTTGTCTAAAGATTTAATTAAAACTAAATGAAAGTATCTTATATTAAACATATTTTAAAAAGTCACACTAATTCACTCACAGGAAGAAACTACTCACCAGACATAAAGGAGTTTTTTTCAATTTCGTTAAATTTTCCAAAGCTCACGTCCACTTCCTTAAAATGAATATTGACAGGATGTGTGTTAAAAATAATTATAATGATAAAAGTATTTGTAATGTTTGCCTTAGTGACAGCGAGAAGAATGGAGGTTTGATATTTGAAAGTTCAAAGTTCAAAGCGTTTATTGTCATGTGCACAGTGAGGAAAAACAAGTTTCCCTGTACAATGAAATTCTTTCTTTGCTGAAAATCTAGAAAAAGGATTGATATCTCAAAAAAAGACTTATAGAATCACCTGAAGTCATGAATGTTCAAGACAGCACAATATTAAAAGTCTTATTATCTCAAGGTTACTAGTCAAACGTGGAAGACGTTACAGATAGCTCATATCTATAGCTGTCATCAGCAATAGTGGATATATTAATGTTTTAAATAAAGGGAATGTAAAAAAAAAAAAAAAAAAAAAAAAAACTGAAATTTTTTATATTTCAGTATAACAAACTCCACTTCAGTGTTACAGTGCAATTCATACATTTGCCAGGTGCCACTCTCAAAAAACTTAGAACATAGACCCACCCGCAAAGTCATATTAGGAGTGATTTTCTCTGCCTGCTGTGCCAAGTCCATGATAAGGGACACCTGCTCAGAATCCTCTTTGCTCAAGGAACCAGGATGGGCCATATCCTATAGAAACACACATCCAGAGTGTTCCTGAATATACCATATTCACAGTTCCCTACAGACTCAATCTGCAATAATCTGTTTTATCTTAAACACTCACAAGATAGGCGAACACATGAGGAAAGCTCAAAACATGGGCAATGGCACGCCTTTCTGGAAGCTTCTTTTCGCACAGCAAGCACAGATAGCTACATCTGAAATAATGCTGGGTTGTAGTATATTTCACCATGAACTGCAGACCTGGTGATGAAGTAAATCTTGAATCCAGGTACACATTACATATACAGCATATACACATACACTCCATTTGGGAGTTGCACTATGCCAGACTGCATCCCATTAACAATGCACAAAATGCACTTGTTTTAGCCCAAAATGCAATTGTTAGCCCTTTTCTACACCATTTATCAATAGAAAAGAGTGACCACAGGATCACTGATGAAAAAACATCAAGGTAGTGGATCATTTTCACTACAGCAGTGACACTGATATGGTAGTAGGGACATTGATAATGGTAGCAGTCATGTGGTCAGAAACTGACTACAAGAGCAGGTGCATATAAGAAATGGCCAGTAACTGTACAGTGTTTCACTGCTACAGTGAATAACTAAACAACTACTACAGTATGTAGTAGTGCTTACCAAGCAGTGGAGACTTCCTTTCACAACTCGTAGAGTATGACTGTAGTGTCACCCGCTTCTCAACTGTAGAACATAATTTTAAACACAGTGCAATTTAGGTGGTGCACTATCTATACAGTAACCCAAGAAATAACCAAATATAATGTCCAGTTAAAACAAGCATCAACGTACCAACCTTGAACACATTTTTTCAGCTTTGAAGAGTGCTTCCTAACTGTTTCCATGACTAGAAAGAGCAGGTGAAAAGATTTTTAGTACAAAACGTTACGTCTCTTCTTTGCTCCAACAGACAATTATTTGCAATTCTTACATTTTTCATATGCCAGGGTCCTGAGTTCTGTAAACTGCTGACTTGGAAGCTCACACACCTGGGGATTACAGTCAGTACAAGTGAATATGTATGCAAATGTTAATTGTAGGCACAGACGAACACACACAAAGCACCACTATAGGTTGGTTGATGGCAAAAATAAAGCCATCTCACATACCCACATGTAGCAACACATTTCACACAAATAGGTGGTGGTTGAGCTATTGCCAATAAAGCAGTCAATCTAGCAGACAGACTAGTCTACAAGCAAAAAGAGACTGAGCTTGAGAATATGTTCTGATGATGGAAAGTGTGCAGATACAGAACACCAGTGTATGTAGTAAAAAGCAGTGATGGCTTGTTGTAATATTAACTAGAAGGACTAAAATTAATATCTATCAATAGTTCCACAATGAAACTATTAGGCTTGGGGTCTCATTGGTGGTGTAATAAGAATGATGTGATGCAAACTATTACACACAAAATATTACACAGTTAAAGACAAACACACACCAGCATTCGTGATTTCTATCCCCCCCCCCCCAAGTGTTTCAAGTCTGTAATGAAACAAAGGATGATAAAGCAAATAAACTGCCTTATTCATATTCATTACACCTGTGACTATTTCACATGACCGTTGTTAACAGCAAATAATCTGTGGATGACAAAAATTAACCATTGTATTGATGCATTTGTATCTTTGAAAGATGCGGGGCTTAGCCCTGCTAGTTCTTTTATATCAGCTGCCTCTGTGTATAAGAAAATTGGATTGAATGTGTGCGAGACAAAGTCTAAATAACACCACACTGCAATAAGGTACTGAGCACACTTCATTTCTTACTTGCAGGACCATCTTCTGCTTTCCCTGACTCAGTTCTTCTTCTTGTGCAAGCTGGTCCAAATTCCGGGATACAAGAAAAACAAGGTCCGGTTTGGAGTATGACTATTAAAAAAAAAAATAGTTTATAGTTTAAGTAAGAGTAACCAATAGTTCTTTTTTTTTTTTTTTACTCAAAGTGGATGTATAGTAGTACTATGCATCATCAGTCTTGCTACAATTAAACAAGCCATTCTAAACAAGGGGTAATTTGTTAGAGGAAGTGCTTACAAAGACATTGAAGTAGTGCTGTGCAGATGTAAGGTGTACAGACACGGAGGAGACAGGGATGTTAAGCTCACACGCGTGGCACAGGTAGAATGGTGTATTAAAATCCAGACTTTGCCTCTGTACAAACACAGTGAGCAGTGGTAGGCCTGAAAAACCCCACATATAAAATCAAAGCATGAGCAACTTGGACATGAAATAATCTGAGAATCTCATTGAAGAACAGCATAATAACAGAATGACTTCTTTGAAAATGTATGTAGTATTCACCACATCACGATCACTGATTAAATAAAACAATAGTGTAGATTTAATTTTCAGCATAGCACATAATGACAACAAAATACTTCATAAAATGTGGTGTCATACATCGTACATCTCACCTATGAGTGGGGAAGATGAAGTCTTGCCAAGGCGGTTCCATATGTACTGGTACAGTTTAATCTGAGAGATGGCTCCTAACCAGAGACACCAACAGGGGAAGGCAGGCATCTTTAGTTGTAAAATCTGTGTTGGTAGGACTTCATTTGTATATTCGCATTACTTCTGTATTATGCATTTCTCTTTTACTGGCTTTGCAACCTGCTGCTTTGAACCTATGGTAGTGATCTTTATAAACTTTTCCAACAACTATATCTGTTCAAAACTTGAAGCCTTTGTAACACTCTGAAGTAAACTTTGGTAAAGCAGGAGTGGCTATCCGGGCTTGAGAATAAAAGTACTATAACGAAATAAATATTTGCTCAAGCACATTCAAGTGTTGGTAGTGACTTCTTGAAGAGGTGAATTTCCACCACATTACTATTCAATTAGACAAATCTAATTGGGAAAAAAAAAAAAAATCTTTGTAATGAAATGTACGTACCACTGTACTGGCCTAGAAAAGGAAACACAGGATACAGGAAGGGTTAATCAATATTAGCAAGGAAGCACCACTACATCTCAACCAACACCAAGCAACACTAACAACTTGTTAATGAAACATTTCTTCTTCTCTTACTGGGGTTCTTCTGGTCACAGTTTATGAAGAATGACTGTTTTAAACAACTGATACAAGTCCTTTTAAAGTAAATTGAAAATTCTTTAGCATATTACCTGCTCCAAACAGCTCATTGAGTTTCTGTAGTCACAAACATTGAAAACAGGAAAATTATTAATAGGCACTTAAATAGGCATCCATACTATGTTCAAATAGACAGAGTTACTAATTTATTATGATCAGCACAATGACTCTGATATGGTATTGCATGTGGGGCACTGGTATGAGGGCATCAGATCAGTCTTCCAGTCCACCATATATGTTATAGACATAGTGTAGAGGTGTGCATCAGGATGGACTCCCACAGAACCCAAAAAAATAAATAAACAGGGGAAGAAGGCAATTTTACCATCACATAGGTGGGAGCGGTCAGAAAGCTTGCGAGACAAACAAAGGCCATATCAATTAACATGATAATATATTGGATGTGGCACAGTACTTGCATGATGCTGGACATGTTTACTGTGTTAATTCATTCATCTTCAGAAACTGCTTTGGTCGCCGTGGTTTAAATTACTAATTTGATTATATTAGGAAACAGTAGGAGAGAGTAAGAAACACAATCAGCCATGTTCATTAGAAATTATCATGGGTAAGTACAAATAAATAATAATGGTGGGATTGGTCAATAACATCTGCAAATGTGGATGGGAGTGGGAAAATTAAACAAATACATAAAAACACACTATATGGGTGTCTTGCACACACCTGTAATATAGTGTGCATGTGGATGAAGCCGAGAAACCCACCTGTTTGTGCTGCTTTCCCTTAATATGCTGTTTGTAATCTATTATGAAGTTTAAAATCTGGTCACATTCCTATGGCAGACATCAGGAAAATGACTATTAACTAAAACCACTTCCACAATAGGGATTAGACAATTTTCAAATTCAACCCCAGGGGATTGTGGGAAAAATCTCCAGTGGCACAAACAAAAACACTTAAGGTATCACCAGATGGATTTTGATAAAGGTTTAAACTTAAACTTGTCTAAGTTCTTATTTGTATGTGACCAGACAATAACATGTTGGTACTTACTACACACAAAATTCTGCATGGTAGATCGTCTCTGGTTTGAGTGACAGGACCTTCTGGGAAAAAGTAATAAAATGTTATTCCTTTACTAGCTCCTCTTTCCCTCTTGTTCTCACTCTCTCTGTTTATCAATATATTTATCAGATACAATATATGGAGTTTCTTTCTGGAGAGCAACCCTTTATTTGCTTCCTTCCACTTTGTAATATTTTATCACTGTTGTTGTTTAGGTTTTAAACAAATGTGGCTGAACCCAGAGGTCAAGTTAGGTATTTGAACAGAGATGGCTGTGGAGGAGGATGAATTAGATGCAGAATTCCAGATGCTATGGACAAATATGTGAATATGGTTTGGGTTTTTTTATGCTCCTCCCTTATCTCATACTAATAAGCTTCACTACATTTACATTTATCATTTACATTTCCACTTTCCATTTTCATTTTTATTATATTTACATTTAAGTGACTTACAAGTGAGGAAATACAAGCAAAGAAACTAGAATCTACAGTGCACCAAAACAAACAGGTTCACCTCAAACATTAAGACTTGTGACAGTGAACAATCCCAAAATGTCTGTAGTTTTGTCTTAGTAACTGTAACAGTAGATAAGAATGCTATTATACCGATTTGTGTTTTCTCCTCTTGTTGCTCTGCTGAGATGTCAGTGGTTGCTGTGCTAGCAGATGACTCATGATCCTCTTGAGCAAACACTGCAGGATGTCAAGCAGAGGGTCAAATGTGCATCAGTCTCAGAAGAAAAGAGATTAGCTAAGTGAGACAAATAATAAATGGGACTTACTGATCCGTTCTCCTGGTGTAATACTAACATTCAGTTCACTCTGGTTTCTTTCTCTCCATATTACCTGCAGCTTTTCCAGAGCTACAGAAACAAGTAAAGTTAGTTAAAAAAAAATAAAAAAGTACTTGCAATTAACTTCTTTCAGGGTTTAATTTCCTTTCATGAAACAATACAACTTCCTTTTGCTAGCTTATTCACCAATACCTATTTAATTCAGACAGCATCTTGGGCAGATGTTAGCCTACATTCACAAAGCGACAAGTGACCATTTTCTACATACATGCATGACAAAGAACTGCAATTTCTGTGACAGTAGCAAGTGACAAAATAACAGTGTGACAAGTGACATGATAAAGTGACGAATCCAAATGAATGGCTCAAATGATTCCTCAGAAACACCCTATGCGCATATTACCATTTACTATTTGGCAGAAGAAAAAAACTTAACTATTGTTTCGTTTTATCTTGTCATATACGACCTCTCATTACATGTGTAGAGATACTATGAAGAAAATAAAGCTTGGAAGGAAGTTGGTCAGTGGTGCCTCTGGTATGTTTATGCATTTAATACAGTTACCTTGCTTTGTTAATCTGTCAACAAAGCTGGTACAAAGCCTAGCATGCAACATGTAAATCAAAACAACCAATTCTCACAATAATTATTGCATTATTTTCATTGGTTTTTACTAGTTAACTTTAGAAGCTACTTTAATTCTTCACCGAAAACTACATACATCAACATCATACATCACTGCACTGCATCTGGTTTTAGATGTTCTGTTGTGACTTTCGTTTCCTGTGCAGCTGAAAAGTGGAGTACTGCAACCAGTACCTCATTTACTGTCCTTAATGTCAGTATTATCTTACCGCTTGCATAGCTTGAGGAGTTAACAGCTTTAAAGCATTCCAGATCCAGATGTACACTCTAAAAGATAAGGGCAAAGAAGAAATACATTAGCCCAGCAATATTAAAAGGAAACAAAAAAAAAAAAAAAAAAACCTTATCTACACTTACAAATAATAAAAATCAGAATAAAGAGAATAGAGCAGATTTTATGCATAACAAAGTAAAGGAAAATTAAATAACTCCACAATACCCTGTACTGTACATGTATACAGATCAGTTAATATTTGTTGCCTCACATCATATGAAACTGACCTTTAAATAAAATATTCAATAAAAGCTGATTCCACAGCAGTTTTAAAAATCAAGCTGATATTGCACTACCTGTATTTCCGTTGGAGGGCAGACAATCTGTGCCTGATTGGCCAGATAAAGAATCTTCTTGTGGAAACTGTAGGAATAGTGACTGTAACTGCTCTTAGGAGAGGCCAAAGTACCTGGGTGAGCAGCTTTCTAAAAAATAAATAAATAACTGTAAATAAAAGTCCACTAAGTCCATCCATTTTACATACAGCTGATCCTACACAGGGTTGCGGGGAGCCTGGAGCCAATCCCAGGGAACTCAGGGCACAAGGCTGGGGACACCCTGGACATGGTGCCAACCCATCACAGGGCACAATCGCAGACACATTCATACACTACAGTACAGACGATTTGGAAATGCCAATCAGCCTACAATGCATGTCTTTGGACTGGGGGATGAAACCCGAGTAACTTCGGAACATGAAACCCCCGAAGCACATGGAGAACATACAAACTCCACGCACACAGGACGGAGGCTGGATTTGAACCCTCAAGCCCAGAGGCGCAAGGCAAACGTGCTAACCACTAAGCTAACCGTGCCTACTAAGTCCATTAAAAGCTTATTTTGCACACATAAGCACTTACCAGATACCAGTAAATATGATCAAAGCTAATGCAATGGGAGATGCTTTGAATGGCTGAAAGTTTCTTCTTGCACAGAATACAGAGATAGCCACAATAGCCCTCGTTCTTTGGACAAGAGTACTCCAGCAGTAGGTTCAAGCCTGGGAAAAGAAAAGACAGCCATGACAATCAGCAACATCCCGAAGATCTAGACTGCTATGCCCAAGACAATCAATAAGGCAATCATGACTCTGTGTCTGAGTGTGTGTCTTCCTGTGCCATGTGAGTTTCTGATGTACTGATGTGTACAAGATGTAAATTTACACTGTAGCTGATGACCTTTTGATTCTGTTCCGACTTGCATGGTTTTTACCTGCTTTTGCATTGCATTAAAGACAACTTCAAATTGTATTCAGCTCCATCGTTCTCTGTGCTCTTCGTTGCTAAAACAGTTCTTAGTTTTGGGTTATAGAAAATGACATCCCTCTCAATATGTGAAGGTGCCAAAACTCTTATCCTTGACTAGTGTTGGTTGTGAACATGTCGTACCCAATAGTGGACTAGCTCTGGAAGTGTCAGCGATGTACTCCTGAATGGATTTCCTCCGTGGTATACCAGCTGGGTAGCAAGACATTAAATAAATGTAAAACATTACAAGTAGCTTTTAAAATACACAGACATAATAGGTGAAATAAAATGACTAACCTTGGATACGTTCCAATAGCTTGTCTGTTTTGGAAAATACTGACATGACTAGGAAGGACAGAAGAAAAAAAGTTGTTAGATTAGAGGTTTATCTTCTTGTACAATGAATAGAAAATCCGTTGGTTAAGTCATTGCATTTATTATGTACAGAATACAACACAATGGAGTATACAGCTATAGGAAAATAATCAATGATGGGGTGGTGTGATGATACCCCAAAGTTTATTTTCTTATAACAGCAAATCCTGAAGTGTTTTATTCCTGTTGTAACACAGCTGCTGGTCAAAAATTACATGTTTTTAATTACATCTTTTCATTTACTCAGGAATGAATTTTTTATCCTTTTATAATTGTGTAATGTGGACTGTCCACAACAAGCTATAAACACTCCTTTCCTTCATGTTCTCCTGAAGTTAATAAGAGAAAAAAAATGCAGCTGGTTACAGAGTCCTCAAACCTTAGACTTTCCTGTGGCAGAAACTTAAACAGCTTTATCTCTGACTTATAAATATCTGGCACTGGATAATTCCAAAAACGTTAAATAAATATCTTCTTACAGACCTGCACCATATGAACAGTTGTTTTTACTTATCAAAGAAAATATACAAGTTTTTTTCAATTTGGATTAAAATGGATTTAGTGGAGCATCCACCATACAAGTCCCTGGGAATGAGCTGTTACTAGAGAAACAGTCATGTATTTGCATTACAGCTAACACTACCTTTACAGCTGTGCTATTATAGAACATTAAATCAACACCTTCTGGCCAATCGGATTTGCAAAAGTGGTACAAGGATTCATGTTATAAATATAGACAAGCATGAACACATAACCACACAAAATTACCTTGATGATATGGCAATTTTTTACACTTCCTCAGCATCATCTTAGGCAGCTCAAAAACCTGTGTGCGCACACACACACAAAATGCTGTGTCTTCCAAAGTAGAGAACAGAAAACGATTCTTTTTTTTTTTTTCCATGTAAAGTTGTTTTTACCCGTAGGTGACCAGAACCATTGGTGTTGTAATCTTTTGTAGCACTGGACTGTAGATAAGAACAGGAGTCATTCAGCCAAGCAAAACGCAGCAACTCTGGATTAGTGTAGGCCTGAACCAGAAAGAAAATATACCATGCCTCACACTTTCTCACTTAAAACTAATGGCATCTGGATTGACTCTAGGACAACAGGCACTCACCAAGTATCTGAAGTAATGCTGATCAGAGCACAGATGCAATACATCACCAGTGCTTAACTGCTCCTCACATACGTGGCACAGGTAAAAGGCACCAATTTTTTCAGGAGTAATAAACATTGTCACCATGTCGAATCCTACACACAATGTTATATTAGTGGATAAACTGAGGGAAAGTACAGACGACCAAAAAAAAAAAAAAAAAAAAAAAAAAAAAAAAAAAAAAAAAAAAAAAAAAAAAAAAAACAAAAAAAAACAAAAAAAA
>CM075025.1:12045333-12059283 GCA_037576675.1 Pangasius sanitwongsei | reverse complement strand
AAAAAATTTCACCCATTTCTAAACCAAAAAACAATTTTTTTTTTTTTTAAAAACCTTGTTAAATTAAACCCCCAAAAAAAAAAAAAAAAAAAAAAAAAAAAAAAAAAAAAAAAAAATACACTGAACACACACAAGCAAAGACACACTCACCAATGAGTGGCTTAGTCTGGTTTGGGCTTCTCAAGTAATCCAGGAAAACAAACATGGGAAAGTAAACTGTGTGACAAATAAATAAAATGACAATACATGAAAAGACAACATGAGTAAAACTGATAACAGACACCAACACTTATTTATACACAAGATACATTACATACACGTACGTAGTGGGTATATAGGGTCAAATCTTACCTGGTCCCTTATGTATAGCTACAAAGAAACAATAGAGAGAAAAGGGAAAGAAAATAAATTGTATTACAATTACTTCTAATGGGAATCACTGATTATCAAATTGCAACTATTCCTTCCTCAAATTAGTTTTTGATTTCCTGATCAAATTTGAACCAGTCAGTAGAATTATTGGGAAGAACTACAGCTCAGATTCAAACTAGCTTCCATCTGGTCTCATGAAAGTCTACCAATAGCACAGGTGAGCTCAAGGTCAACAAGAATGTATTTACCCAACCCATTATAAAATTTATCTATCAGCCTAATATAATCAAGTCCATAAGAGAGGCTGTAGGATTCCAGAAATTCTGGAGTTGGTCATGGAAATTGGGGACTCGAGTAATAGGCCCGAGAGTGCATGTGACAATACCATGCCAAAATCAGATAATTATCCAAATATGTTATAAGAGAGCATCTTATTTCTTATTATTTTTTTCTTATACGTTAAATACCTGTCCGTCATAGCAACAGCAAAAGAATTCTTCAAACTGTTTGTACTTTTAATTATACAAATTAATTTCTCACCTTAGTCCCAGAGCAATCTAGACCACCCTGAGTGTTGCTAAATCTGGCCTTTGTACAGCCTGTCTCAATTAAAAATATTTTTGCACTGCATTACAGCTTTTGCTGAGCATCTGTGGTTACAGGAAACATCTGCTACCTTTCACACATCCTTTGCTTTTTGCATGTCATTTATGCAGGTTCTTAAACCTCCAGACCTCGTCATTTTCAGAAAATCACACAATGAAACATTTCCACCATAACATGATGTTCAAAAATGCTTCATCTGAAGCCATCAGGCTGGTTTATTATTCCCCTCATATTTGCGTCATGATGCATCTATTATTCCTACAGTGGAACAGTGAACTCTGCTTTGTTTGCCATCTATATTCACTGTAAAGTCTGGTGTAGGTCATGTGATACTGCCCCCTTTTGGACACACTCACGTTAAGTGAAAATATGAAGACAAGTAAGAAGGCAAGCATCTACGCATGACATCCTGGCATGCTCATATACATGTGCTCACATAAGTATAAACACAATACTAATACTGGCTAGGCCTTGCTCATAAACAGCCACAATTCTTCATGGCATGGATTCCACAAGATGTTGGAAACATTCCTTTGAGATTCTGGTCCATGTTGACATGATTGCCTCATGCAATTCCTGCAGAATTCAGCTGCACTTTCACACTGTAAATCCCCCTTTCTTCCACATCCCAAAGGTGTTCTACTGGATTCAGATCCGGTGACTGGGAAGGCCACTGAAGAACACTGAACTCCTCGTCATGTTCATGAATCCAGTTTGAGATGAGTTTTGCTTTGTGGAATGTATCATGCTGGAAGTCACCATCAGAAGATGGGTAAATTGCAGACATGAAAGAATGAACATGATCAGCAACAACACTCAAATAGGGTGTGGTAATCAAGTAATGATTGATTGGTATTAACGAGCCCAAAGTGTCCCAAGAAAACATTCCCCCACCATTACACCACCTCCACCAGCCTGGACTGTTGGCATGAAGCTGGTTGCATTCATGGATTCATGCTGGTGGCACCATATTCTGACACAACCAATCTGTGTGCCTCAGCAGAAATTGAGATTCATCAGACTAGGCTATGTTTTTCCAGTCTTAAACTGTCCAGTTTTGATGAGCCTGTGCCCATTGCAGCTCAGCTTTCTGTTCTTGGCTGACAGAAGTGGAACCTGATGTGGTCTTCTGCTGTTGTAGCCGATTTGCCTCATTCGGCGTGTTGTGCATTCTGAGATGCTTTTCTGCTCACCACAATTGTACAGACTGATTATCAGAGTTACTTTGTTAGCTTGAACCAGCCTGGCCATTTTCCGTTTACCTTACTCATCAACAAGGCATTTCCACCTGCAGAACTGTTGCTCACTGGATGTTTTTTCTTTATTGCTCCATTCTGAGTAAACTCTAGAGCCTGTTGTTTGTGAAAATCCCAGGAGATCAGCAGTTATAAAAATACTCAAACCAGCCCATCTGCCACCCACAGTCGTGCCACGGTCAAAATCACTGAGATCACATTTTCCCCTATTCTGATGGTTGATGTGAACATTACCTGAAGCTGCTGGCCCATATATGCATGATTTTATGCATTGAAACACAATTGCCTGCTGCCACACAATTGGCTGATTAGATAATTGCATGAATGCGTGGGTTTACAGGTGTTTCTAATAAAGTGCTTGGTAGGTGTACGTTGTGTATGTGCGTGTCAGTGTGGAATCAAGTCCACAGCTCTTGGGATGGACACATGATATCCAATGCCAACAATCAAAGAATCCCATGTTAGTCAACCCATACTACACGCATTCATACACAACACACCCACATATGTAATAAGAAAGGAGTACAAATTACCTGTCTGAAAAAGTCTCGCCACTTCCTGTGGACGGAAACAAAAACAAATTTTGTTTATGGTTGTTACATACCAATTCATTTGTGGGTTTAGTCTTGAAGTTTTATTTGCTGTGTTAATACTGAGCAGCTGTGCATGTGAATGGTGACTGAGGTTAAACAGGAGTTAAGTAAACTAACGGTGGAGCTGTGTGTTACTTTCTGCATGTAGTGCATTTGAAATGTTCGATGCATCACTAGCATACCTGCTTATGTCTGTAATTCCGGACATGAGCCTTAAAGTCCTTAATTTTCTCATACTGCGTATTGCAGTTCTGTACAGAACAAAGCAAAAAACAAAAAAAGTAATGGACACATTTCTGAAACATCTAAGTAAAAAGAAAATTAAAAAAACAGAAGAGGAAAAAAGATAAAAAGAAAACAGTATATGGACCATTTGCTAAGTGACATGCAAATCCACCTGATTAATTTCTTGTGTGTATTCCTGTAGGCATCATTTTTTGGGAGGAGCCATTATACAGTTTTTGTATGTGCTATGTACTAATTGGTGCTATTGTGTGTTTACATACAACACAAGCTTCTGGCCTGGAAACCTCCCCATGACATTTCAACCAAACATTGAATGCATTCTTTGAGTTACTGTATCTTTGAACCGTCATTGGCACATTGGCCAATGTCATGGACATTGGAATGTCTATAGTTAAAGATCTTTTGGACTATTAAATATTCTTCTTCCTTGCAGTGTGATCCTGATGTGAGGTGGGATGAGTGAAGTGGGTGGGGTTGGAAGGGAGTACTAATTTGTTGGATCATTTTTGGATCATATGGATCTCATGTCTTTTATATGCTTTTTTTTTTTGAAAAATAACACACTGAATTACAAAAAAAAAAAAAAGAAAAAAGAAAAGAAAAAAAAACAGCATTCTGGCATTTTCATTTTAAATGCCATTGTCTGCCACATGACCCCCTCTTCTGTCCCGTTAATCTCAGTTAAATAAAACAGCATTTTAACTTAACCAGACAAAAGGAGATATTTGTTTTTCTTAAAATAAAAAAAGCACTCATTATTATCTATTTTTATTCATTGCTGGAATGATGAGAAACAGAAAAGCTGTATCTAACTTTTGTTTAGATATTTTTGTTTCCACAAAATTTCAGGTGCTGCGAGATCTGGTTATCAGCAGAAGGTTAAAATAGTATTCTGTTCCAAAAATGTGTCTGACAAACAGGGGGTCAGTTTAAATAAGCTAATGAAATGTTGGTTGAAACAGCCTTGTGTTTTGCCTAAATTCTGTAATATTATACATGCATTCTGTAATCAGTTCAGATTAACCAGATTACAACTTTTTGTAATCTGTAACAGATTTCCCTTAATTTTTTTTTCCTAATATCCAAATTATTTCTCCAAGATTCCTTTATGAAAATCTCCCACCCCCACCAATTTTCCAGTTTTCATGCGTCAGACATATGAAGCCAACCTCTGCATCTTTTTTTTTTTTCCCCCCCCCAAACTGCTGCTCAAGCTGGGCAGTGGGCACAGGGCAGCGCAATACACTCGAAGGAAATCGCCATCTACCCTCTTCTGCATACATGAGCATACAAACGGCCATGAGTGGCTAATGTTGATGTGACTGACTGGGGAGAGAGAGTATGTCACCTCTCACACCCCAAGAGCACGGCCAATTTTGCTCTCCTGACTTCCAGCACGGATGGCTCTGGCATCGTCAGGATTGTTATTTTCTTATGAAAAGCTTATTCAAAGCCTAGGGGAAAGGATTATTAAAAAGATCTTTGGTTTCTAACAAAGATCAACTGACCTGACAAATGAGCTGAAAGGGTTTCATCTTGCTCATATCAGAATCCAGTGAGATTTTTCAGTTTCCTCCAACAGATGTAAGATCTTATTTCCCAATTTGCATTTCTGTTTACAAGCTAAAAAGGAGAGAGCACACTGTTAGCTTTAGTCACTGAACAGTAGGGGGGGGGAAGGGGGAAGGGAAAAAAAAACAAAAAAAAAAAAAAAAAAAAAAACACATTTTGCTGAGGTTTCTAGCACACATCAAGAACACACTGTAAATATACAGTACTGTGCTGTCTTAGGCACCCTATTCTTTTAGTACAAACTATGACTTCTACATTTTTGATTCAGTACAAAAACATTTTAGATTTCCAAACATCAGTTTTCCAGCACAAAATTAAATGTTACAGAAAAATATTTGTTTGTCAGTAAAGAAAGCATATTACATAAGAGACCACTTTTCAGACAAAAATACACAATGAAGGCTGCTGGGTTTTGCTGCAAAAATAAGAAGTAAGTGCAACAGAAGTCTCCAGAAGAACTGTGGCTGCTTCTGCAAGATGCTCAGTAACACTTACAGCTCATTTCCTTATAAAACTGCATACTGTACCTGAGACTACCATTTATTTTTTTATTTTTTTATGCAAAGGATCATCACACCAAATATTGACTAATCTTGGTTTCATTTATTACTGTTTACTGCTCTTTATAGTATTTTTTAATGTAGAAACATTTAGTTTCATTATTTTTGAAGGAATATTTACTCTACAACATTTCTTTGCATGTGCTTAATACTTTTGTACAGTACTGTACATGCAGCACACATACACGCTCGGCACAAAGGAACCTGGCCCAAGTGGCAATGATCTTGGAGACAAATTATTCCATCATCATCGTCTCACATGGGCCAGGTTTCCCAGAGTTTGCCCAGTGCTAGATTTAGGCATGCTGCAAAAAATACATGCTGCAGAGTTTTATAGCACAAATACTGCATCATCACATTGAACTATATTACTGCTAATGCAGAATTGCATGCTTATACTTGATTTATACTTTATACCTATACGTACTCTACTTGTGACTCCACTATATCCACATAAAACAGTATCATTCGAGTAAATTGAGAGAAATGATCAACTAAAAAAATTATTAATTTTGTATTAAACTGTCCATATTTGTCTCAGACAAAATGTCATGTTCTGAATGTATAAAATACTAACTTGTCAATGGTCAAATGAATTTTAATATTATATAGCAAGTTCTTTTTATTCTATTCCAATTAACAAGGACATTTGACAAGAAACATACATTGTATTTTTATATTTACTCCTTTTAACAACATTCATTTTGCTAATCTTTTCAATAACCTTGGTTCTTGTGAGAAGTAGGAAAACCAAGGCAGGAAATAGTTCAGTCTAGATTCTACAATTCTACAGTCAAATTCACACTAAGACTCCACTGGGAAAATCCTTTTTTCTTTAATGGAACATTTATCACATTCATATCAATTGTATGGTAGAGGTATGCGCAGGACTGGATTTAAAATCCCACTGCAAAGGAATCCCGACCATTCCAACAGGTATTTCTGTTGTCTTTTAAAGGTAAATAAAATTTAAATAAAATCCTTGCACTGTTGCATACTTGATTCTGTCATGGCTAGCATTGTGCGAAAGAGCACATCTCGTGACGTGAGTTCCATGACGGTATCCTCCCATTCAGCTAGTTTAGAGCCATCGGCATATAAATGCCAGGTCAAAGAGGCCAGTTTAGACCCATTTCATGTGCTACTGAGGCCAAAGTTGAATATTCCCAGATCATTAGCAGCCTGGAGAAACCTCCCAGGGGCTGCTGCAGACATAACATCTACCATCCGTTGATGGGCATAAGCCACCTTGTTGCATGCACTCAGTTCAAGAATGACGGATCTCAGCTCAGCCACATCTGCCCCAGATCATCCACGCGAGTGCATTTTAAGAATGGGTATGTCCTTAAATAGTGCAATATCATACACAGATTTATTATTTTGCACATTTATTGCAGTGATTGATTTATTTTTAATTAATAGAGTAGCACCCCAAAAAAAATCAATTAAGCTGCCATTGTAAGATTCTCATACACAACAAATATTTGAACTCAAGTTCTCTATTTTCATGGGTCTGGGTCAGCCTGGGTCTCCATCTCTAAGCATGCACTCCAAAGATCCACATCCCAAAGCCAAGTGTTGCAGAAGCCTCTACAGTATATGGGATAGTGCATAGCTAAACTTTCAACCTATGTACAGCATTCTCCTGTTATACTTCCAAACTATGAGATACACAGACAATCTGACCTTACATCAAACACCCTTCAGCACTAACTTGGAAGATGTTCATGCTTTGTATACCATATGACTAAACTCCCATCACAGCTGAGCAAACAAAATTGACTTCCATCACAGCTGACATACGAGTTTCTTTAAGGAGAAAACATGAGTCACAGCTTACCATTAAACATTATATTTACTTTGTATTTCCTATGTTTATATTTACATTTATATTTATATTGTATTAAGCGACTGTCTAGCATAAAATGGCAGCAGTGGAAGTATCACTGACCTTCATTACTCCACTGAAATCTCACAGAGCTGCTTGCTGGCTCATGTCTATCTGCATCCAAGCTGTCTACCCAGATTCCCGACATTGGAAGTAGAAGTGAACTAGCCCACTAACAAGCTCGCTAGCTAAAATTCATTGTAGGGAATAAAACAATCATGCCTCCTCACTTACAACATGTGTATATTATTACTCAATCTGTGTTCTCTGTGTACATTATTTATAGGCATAAGCCAGCGCTGACACGCTAGCCAAAACAGGAAGCAATAAATAGTAACCCAAAGTCATACAGATACTCTGGATGAAACTTCAACAGAACAAATAAAAGTACTAGAATGGTTTTTGTTATACACTGAAGACATTTGGGTTTGAGATCAAAGATGAATATGAGATGATAGATCAGAATTTCAGCCTTCATTTCCTGATATTTACATCTAGATGTGTTAAACAACTTGGAACATGGCAGACCACCCAATGTTTAGGTGAGCAAAAGTATTGGAACATAGTCTTAAAGTAAACACAACATTTAGTAGCATATCCCTTGCTTGCAATAAGTGCATCAAGCCAGCAACCAACTGACATCACTAAACTGTTTCATTCTTCTTTTGTGACGCTTTTCCAGGCTTGCACCACAGCTTCTATGAGTTGTTTGTTTTGGGTGCTTTCTCACTTCAGTCTCCTCTTCAAGAGGTGAAATGCATGTTCAATTGGGTTATGGTCTGGTGATTGACTTGGCCAGTCTAAGACCATCCATTTTTTCCTTTGAAGAAGTCCTTTGTTGTGTTCGCAGTATGTTTTGGGACAATGTCTTGCTGCATGATGATGTTCCTCTCAATTAGATTGGATGCATTTCTCTATAAATTGGCAGACAGAATGTTTGTGTAAACTTCTGAATTCATTCTGCTGCTACCATCATGAGTTTAGTGAGCCTGTTCCAGAACAAGGCAAAACCCAGGGCTCAAACCAAGAGTAAACATTTAAAGCTATTAATTGTTTAGACAATCAATCCAACAGGGCACACCTGGGCAACAAGAAAGTCACACACTCCAATATTTTTGATTACTTAAAAAATGGGTGGGTTCAAACAAAAGGTACCATGTTCTAAGCTGTTTAACACATCTACGTAGATGTAAATATCAGGAAATGAAAGCTGAAATTCTGATTTATTGTCTCATTCATCTTTTGATCTCAAACCCAAATATCTTCAGTGTATTGCAAAAGCAAAAATTGGCCTTGACATTCCATTACTTTCGGAGGGGGCGGTACACAGGAGAAAAACAAACTCCAAAAAACAAACTCTATCAGAATTCTTTTTTCCTCTTATACTGTACTATTGGAGTCTTTCACTCTCACTCCCACTTGTTTATGCTCTGCAGTGGACTTCTTTCATGTCTTAAGTTGGGACATGACAACTTTCTCACCAATTCTGAACGGAGACCCTTGACACAGTGCCTAAGAATTACTAATACAGGATTGTCAAGGTGACTGACAGAAGCACAGGGACATTTTTCCCCTGACAAAAATCAAGTTTTCTTCATTTTTAACAGAAAACTCCTAAACTGTAGCTTTAACATTAAAAGGCAATTGCTCCAGGAAAAGAAACTGACACCTCTCCCCTCCCCCCTTTTCTCTGCAATTTGGTCACCCTTTCATACGACAGCTGGGGAGGGTGAAGGCTAACATATGCTTCCTCTGAAACACATGAAGCCAGTCAACCACATCTGGGCTTGACATTATTGAGGAAAACTTTAACCTCAATACAAACTGAGATCATTTTATCACCCTGCATTCCACCCAAGACAGCTTCACCTGTCAGTTGTTTGATTGACATAGTGGTGTGAAGTCTACACAAGCACTCACACATCACCAGGGCCAAAATAGTGTTAAAAGCACTAGTTATAATGAACATGTTGCTGCAAAGGTATTGTTACATGAAGCTTATACTTTGTAACATCATGTAATTGTGTTTATTCATCAACGCCAGCATGCTAAATGTATGCTGTGTCTAGATTTTCTATATGCATATTAGGCAGAGATTGTATATCTGCAGCTTGACTCATGACAATTTTCCTGTTTGTGGTGATTTTTCTCTTCTCTGGTTGTGGGGGGCGGGGGGTCTAAGCTGGGGCTATATTTCACAGTGGGGAAGCCCCGTTTCCCCTCATAAGAGCCAACAAATGTGCCTCATTTTTCAAGCTTGGAAGGATTGGATTTCTGGTCGAGAGTCGCCAAGTCACTTTGCTTTGAATAAAATAAAGATGGCAGTTTCTCTGTGAGATGTCCATGATCACCTGGGTACAACAGATATATATACACACACTATCTCCATTTTCTGTCAAACCATTTTCTTTTCACCTCACTTAATTCACATCTAATTCACCTTTTCCATAATTTGGCTCCAGATATTAACTATTTTTCAGCTGCTTTTACACAGTTAACCAACATCCATTTTTTTTCCCTCAGCATACACAAGTCAAATTAACTTTCACTTCTACCTCTAAGAAAGTCTTTTTGCCAATCACTTGCCCATCAGCGCTGTGACCACTGCCTTTAATGGAGTTTTGTGGGTGTCGCCAAACAAAAATCAGCTGTGCCATGCATGTGTCTGGTAATTTTTATGGATGATTAGGATTCATCATCCTAGGCACACATCTACGAATAAAATCAGCATTTCCAAAACTTTTGTAAATTCACTGGAAATTTTTAGTTTGGCTTGTCTTATACAAACATTTACATGCAACTTTACTAAAAGATTGATGAACGAAGCCCACTGTGAGAACGGTACTGTTAAATTTGTGTGTCAGTATTTGGAGTTCTCAGCACTGTACTTGATTTCTGTACCTTTCATTGTAGCTGCATGCTTACCCCTCAGATTTATGGCTTGGGTTTAACTGACCCCAGGAATCAGCACCAGTTTCATTTAAACCAGTACACGTTCAAAATACAGACGGGCTTCTGGGAATTTCCTCTCCCGTGCAGGATTCCCCCTCTTCCCTCATGAAATAATTTTCCTCCAGATTGATTTTTAAACCTTCCAGATTTCTTGGTTCTGTTTTCTTGCTAATTTTACATCTACATTCACCTTAAGCTAAATGTATAATGAAGAAAGGAAATTATTAAAGGATAAAAATAAGAGAATAAGGAAATGTCTACATACAACAGACTTCTGGCCAGAGTGTCTTGGGAACTTGGAAAAAAGGAATACCAAATTTCCATATTTTTTCATAGGGAGTGCTTTTAACTTCCATATTTCCCCAGACATTTCAAACCTGCACATAAATCCTACTGCCGTTAAGCACAAATGGACATGGACTGAACAGCAGGATCCCAATGAAGGTCTTTGTCCTCAGAATAGAAAGGACAGGGAACTAACATTTACCTCAACATCCCCAGAATGGACCAAAGTTTAAGTGAAATTTATTCATAAGTAAGCTACTGAACACAAACCATGTTTAGTGTTACACTCTGGAGACCAAGCCAAACTCAGCAGGTAAACACAGGTGTGTAAGAGATCATGGAGAATACACCACTAAACACACCCTACAAGATCTGCATGGGAATGAAACTCATCAAAATATTTAGCGTGGGAACGAAGTGACCAATTTCTCAACCAACGTGCATTTTCGACTCAAAGATACAACTATTCAACTCACAAACAGCCGGAGGATTGCAATCTGGCCAATGAGTTACACTAGATAAGGTATTAAATGAGAGACAGAGAGTCTCTACACATTAGAGGGAGTTAAACTAGTGAGTGTTAAACTACAGGGTTAAACCAGTGAGTGTTAAACTACAGGGTTAAACCAGTGAGTGTTAAACTACTGAGTGTTAAACTACAGAGTTAAACCAGTGAGTGTTAAACTACAGGGTTAAACCAGTGAGTGTTAAACTACAGGGTTAAACCAGTGAATGTTAAACTACAGGGTTAAACCAGTGAGTGTTAAACTACAGGGTTAAACCAGTGAGTGTTAAACTACAGAGTTAAACCAGTGAGTGTTAAACTACAGAGTTAAACCAGTGAGTGTTAAACTAGAGAAAAAGTTAAACTACTGTGTGTTACACATTGGAATTAAACTAGAGAAAGAGTTAAACTACTGTGTGCTACACATTAGAGTTAAACTAGAGTGTTAAACTGCAGAGAGTTAAACTACACTGCTAAACTAGCGTTTACATGCTAACGGTACTCACCTTTGAACCGTCCAAACTTTAAAAAAAAAACTTTTCATTTAGTTTCATTTACTGTGAAAAGAAAACAAACACACAGTCCATACATGACAGTCTCAAAAGCCGAGACACTGAGCTACTGACTCGTACTGCCCACAGACAGGAAACCAGCTCTGCCTCACAGACTCTTATGTAGACGCAGGTCACGTGGTCGTCCTGCGCCCCGCGCGCCAAACCGGAGGCCAGTGTTCAATCATTGCAGCCAGCCGGGCAGGTCATGAATGATAATTAAGCAGTGCGCGTATATCTGAGGCGAGATAGCGTCGTTTAAGCTTGTTTTAACAATATTATAAAGGATTGATGTGAAAAAACGATTCATTTGTGTTTCTTCCGGATACTCCAGTTTCCTCCCCCAGTCCCAAGTCATGCAATGTATGGAAGGATTTTTCTGTTATCTTTATCAATATTATTTGTCAATCAGTATTATGTCAATCAGTATTTATGCAACAGTATTGTAATGTGATCTTGTGTTAAACCATGACCTTAAATCACCTCATGTATTCAAGCAAATACTTAACTTTCAGAGTTTTCCTTATACACTACACTGTATCATTTCTGATAACTCTTATTTAAAAATAATAGGCAAGTATGATCAAATATAAGAGATTTAGTACATTTAGAGTGACTTTATGCATATGATTTTACAAGGATATTTCTGTGTATGTGAATCAAAGAAAACAAACTGGTGTGACCTTGCAGGTGGTGTAATGAAGGCTAATGTTTGAAGGCTAATGTTTTTTTTTTTTTTTTAAATAAACTGACTGACCTCTCGCCATGGTTAAAACTAAGATAAAGGGACAGTGAAATTATTTACTGCGAGAGGCAGGTGTGTGATTAAAAGAAAAAATGAGAAAACTCCATCGAATGAGATCATTGTCTTAAAACTGTAAAAAAGCATGAGCCTTGACTATGTAAATCAGATGCTCTGCAGACATCTCGGCTTTATTGTTTGATTCAATAAAGTCTATTGATTTTTGGCATCCAGAACCCCTTGTCTTTGGAAGTCTTTTTTTCTTATTTTGAATTGAAGAGTTTTTGCAATGACAATTGTAGGCATTTCCAAATGGTGCATAGTGTGTGAATGTGTGTGCAGTTGTGCCCTGCAATGGGATGGCACCCCGTCCAGGGTGTCCCCTGCCTTGTGCCCGGGGGTCCCTGGGATAGGCTCCAGGCTCCCCCGCAACCTTGTGTAGGATAAGCGGTACGGAAAATGGATGGATTCCTTTTTGTGACTTGAGGCATTTAGTTAAATGCACCAAAATTCATTTACTTTTACACACTTTGAGGTAGAAAATCCAATATATAATTTCATTAATGTTATTGTCCCTGACCTTCAATCTGGGTAAATTTTTTATATATCATGTCATCTTACAAGAGTAACATTAATCACACTTAAAAGAACAAGGTTCATCAATTTGACATATGTTTATTCATAATTTGTTTGACACTGAAATGCGTGTGGGTCATACAGTAGCACATGGTTGCTGCTTCACAGCTCCAGGGTCCCCAGTTCAATCCTGAGCTACTATCTGTGAGGAGTTTCTGTGCATGTTCTCCACATTTTGCATGGGCTGCCTAGACTTTGGGGTCATCACACCTCCCAAAAACATGCCAATAAGTGGACTGGCTATGCTAAAATTGCCATAGGTGAAGATTAATTAATTCATTAAATAATTGTGCAGGAATTACACATTCTTTCTGAAACTAGGCCAGGGCCAAAATCACATACTGTTCTTTGTGTGTTATTGATGAATTTGTTAAGGTCAGCTCTCCTCTCACTGGAAGATAATGTTCTTTGCAATTAGACAAATTTTACTATAAAGCCATAGCTCATGAATTTCTAATTGATGATCATCAAAATGAATTTTTAAAACAATGTTACAGAAATTACAAGGGTCATAATAATTTTCCCCAGCTCAGTGTTCAAGCAGAGAGACCAACCTTGATATCTGAAGTGATTTAGGTACCTTAAATATGCAGGCCTGTTTTCTTTCCTCACACAGGCTCATACACTCACACCAAGGCTCAGACATGCTCAAGGTCAGTCTTGCACAGCAACAAAGAGAGAAACAGTAACTCCTTTCCCTCCACTAATGCAAGAAACACATTAACTTGGCCCTGTTGGTTGCAAAAAAAACTGCTGTGTAAGTAGCTGAGACCGTCCTATGTCACTGTGCCTAACTTCTTGTCGAGTTTGCCTATACCTATGCATGTATTGTTGTGGAATGAGTCAGAGGCAGATTGTTTAGAGTGAAACCTTTTATCTTCATTCACGATTGAGGAGAAGAGTTTTATGCAGTCTTCTAACAGTCAGGCTTCATGTCATGTCATAATATTTTTTCACCAAAAGTATGGGCTGTCCAGAGGACAATTTAATATTTAATACCTGTATTCCAGTCCTTCTCTCCAACAACTCTACTCTGGGCTCAGTCTCTCCTAATTCTAGTATCTCTGTGCAGCGCATGCTCCTATTATCTTCCTCCTATATCTTTTACATGTGTATATATATATATATATATATATATATATATATATATATATATATATATATATATATATGTGTGTGTGTGTGT
>CM075025.1:12033205-12045233 GCA_037576675.1 Pangasius sanitwongsei | reverse complement strand
CAACGTCTGAGGATTCTTCATTGAATTTATTTGATTAAGTTAGAAGAAAAGTGAAAATATAGGTAATTGAAAAATACCTTGATCCACCCGCGAATGTGTCCACTCAGACGGGGATTCTGAATTCCGACAGTGTATACACACACATAAATTTCAGTTAGAAATACGTTGATATACTGAAACTACTACATTGATTAATACATAGTGCTTAGTAATACGTTACTCATTGTATTAATGAAATAATAGTTCTGGATAATACTGGTTAATATGTAGCATATACAGTATAATTTCTTCCATAGTATATTTGATACTCGAATGGTAATCTCTCAAATACAGATGATACACTGCTGGTTCCTGTGTCATATTAAAGACATTCTGAGATCCCTATTATCAGGTATAAGAGGCTCCTTATATTCTTATTAAGTTTAAACAGAACAGATTGGTATTTGGAATATTTGTGTGCTTTGTAATGTAGAGGATTTGGGTTTATTTAATTAATATACTATTATTATTTGTCTATTACTTTCTAAATAGTATCCTCATTTCATCATATACTGTATCATTGTGATAAAAATTAATATTATTAATAGTAATAATTTATAAATTAAATGTACTCAGAGCAATCAAGTCAAACAGACAAGTATGTTCAGTCTCTGTAGCACAAAGGTCCTTGATGCTTTCTTGTGGTTTCCTGTTTACTGAAGCTAGGGCATCTGGTTGTTGTCTCATTCTTTCCACGCTGCTGTTTCTTACCTCTTTCTCTGTTCTGGCATTCTCTTTTCCTCCGCTGTAACATCACCTGTCGCTCCCTGTCTAATCCCAGGACTTGACCTGCTCCTACTAATCTCCTTCTAGCAAAGCATGACTGGTTCACAACAATGTATTATTTCTACAGATCTGTGACTTTTTACTTGCTGCTCAGTTTTAGCTAGCAGGTCATTGTTATCCAGCTAGTGGTGCATATTTCATGTTTCCCTGTTCTTCATTGCAAACTGTTCTATTGGGAGAGTTAATGAATCACTAAAGACTATGGAGCTTTATTTTCTTAACACTTCTGTAAACCTGATGCGATAATGATAGTATCTTATTGATACCCCCAACATGTTCCTAGTGTTATATATCCTTATATTTTATCCTTTTATTCAGTAGAGCCTTTGCCTACTTCTCTATCCATAATTTATAGCCTTTAGTGTATGCTATATACAGTATATAAGACAGTGAAGCAGAGTGGTTTGGTGGCACAGTAGGTAGTGCTGCTCCTTATAAATCTCATGGTCTGTGGTGGAAATTCACCTGCAAAATGAGAAATCATTTTTGAGAGAGAAATCAACTTTTTCAGCTATCTTTTGCCTTTACCTGTCTGGGTCAATTCTCCAAACAGGGAAGTAACCCTCTGAACAGTCGGTACTTTGTCCCAAAAGCATGCAACTCCTTGAGATCAGAAATTTCATTTACCCATTTTCTTAAAACAACCTGTTCTTTCTCATATTTGAACTGCTTAATATGTTTGTAAATCGTGATTTTTCTCCATAGGTCCTGGGTTTGATCCTGCACTTAGTTTACTGCCTGTGAAGAGTTTTGCATGTTCTTCCCACATTTGCTTGGGTTTTCTCCCACTGTCCAAAGACATGCCAGTAGGCGGACTCGCTGCACTAGGTTGCCCCTAGGTCTGAATGAGTATAAAAAAATGTGTGTTCATGGTGCCCTGCGATGGACTGGCATCCCATCTGGGGTGAATTCTCCTGCCTTGTGCCCAGTGTTACTTGGATTGGCTCGGGATCCAATGCGCCCCTGTTCAGGATAAAGTGATTACTGAAGATGAATGAATTAATGAATGAATGAATAAATGAATGAATGACTTGATGCCAAGGTGGATAAATCTTTTCTAACATGGAATGTAATTTGAGAATCAAAGATAAAATAAATCTTCCCCAAGAGGAGACCATAGAAGAATCCAGTCAAGGAGAATGAGGTAAAATGAGTATAAGTTTAATACAAAATAATTCAAAGTAACAAAGTAACAAATTTCTTTCATACAAATGCTTTCAACCTTTGATGTTTAGCATGATGCAGATATCTAGATCTTTGATGGTTATTATTAATCCAGCATCTTGCTCATGACCTTTTGTTCCCCATTTTTTCCAAGTGCATATGCATAATACTTACTTGCACACAATATTTTTTTGCCCTACTGTGTTCTGCTGTGGTTTCCTATTGACTGCAGGATCTATGATTGCAATTCTTATATGACATTTCTCGTGACAGTGTTCATATTTTCTGCTGTTTGACTTCCTACTGCTTCTCTGCTTCTCTGCTTCTCTCTGGTGAAAGACTTGAACTGCCTACACTAATCACCTGTTTGCAAAACTTGGGAGACAGTGGTTCACATCCATCACTTCCATCCACCATTTGTCCTACAGAACGCTCTGTGGAACCGTACATAAAATACATATATGTTGTTGACACATACATAGTTCATAATGTTTATCATGGAATTCTTTCAGCTAAAATAAAACTTCTCAGAGTCTTGGGGTCTTGGTGCCAAAAAATAAAAGAGTTTATTGTAAAAAGCAATAAAGCTGAGTCAGTCTGCAGAGTACCTGATGAATATGAACGTGTATCTCTCTAGGTGGAGTTTCCTCTTTACACATACAACTAGTATCTGTTGGCTGTCTGCCACCATTATTTATCAGTCTAGTTTCTATCTCTTTTCACTCCCCTCAGTTGATTTTAATGGTGGCGAAAGAACAGTTTCAGTGTTCTTTTATATATCAGCATATTCTTTCATAATCTCCATGGCCTTGGTACATCCTTTCACCCCATGTTTTTCAGACACTGAGAACCTCCAGACATTGATACCTTCTGGTACTTTGCACAGTTAGTTACTGAACTGACCTTATACATGAACATGATATTGCATACTTATGATTACACATGGGATTATCTTGATGATTATACTAATTATGTGATTAAATATTCCATATGTTAAGTTTATGCAGGTGAAGATATATATACATAAAAAGCTGCAATCGATGTCTGTATAAATAAATCAATACAATAAAAGTGATAACTGAGAATTCCCAAATTACCTGGTCAATAATTATCCAAACTTTAGACTATGGAATATGTCGGAACTCAGAGGCCCCGTCTGAGTGGACACAATCACAGGTGGATCAACGTGTTTTCTAATTACCTATATTTTCACTTTTCCTCTAACTCAATCAAATAAAACTAATGAAGAATCTTCAGACGTTGGATGAGAAGAAGCAAACTTCTTTATTGCAGAAACAATACATCAGTTCCAATGAGCCCAAGGAAGATGACAGTGACACAGCAGTCTCACGCAGGAGAGTTGAGTGCCCCCAGCTCCCCAAAAATCCCCTCCATATATATCCAGGCGCCTGCCAGCGCTTCCTCCTTTAGTTTGCCTATGTCAGCAATTTTCCATTATTTTCAGTCTAAGCCCTCGTAGCTCCTCCTATCCTTATTTGCTTACTGTTTCTCTGTTTTTTTCTCACTATCTTCTAATTTCCCACTATCTTCTAATTTTCCCACTATCTTCTAACTCCTCCTGGAATTAGAAACCCCATTAATTCTAATTTCCCACTATCTTCTAATTTTCCCACTATCTTCTAATTCCTCCTGGAATTAAAACTCCTTACTTCCCATCTTCGAATTCCCCAACTGCGCCTTCAAATTCCCCTTATTTTCCAACTGCCCAGTTACTCCCTGAGACTCTGTTGACCTCTCTTTTCTCTTCACCTCTTCCCCCCCTTTTCGGCCTCACTCTGTTTAAAACTAGAATGTTGTGCTTACATGAAAGCACTTACTTCCTTGTTTCTCCCCACTTCACTTCTGGTACTCACTTCGCTCGGATCACTCGTGGGTTTTTTCACCGCATCACTCGTGTAGGTTTTCTGCTTTTATTCTCTTTTTACTAAGGTTAAAATGTAACAAAAGGTAGAATAAAATGACTCTACATTTAAGCGATCTCTATCCTAACTCTACATTTAAGCAATCTCTATCCTATATTACTTGTTTATATACTTCCTACTTTAAACTGCGCGTGCTTGTGTACTTTAAAGTCACAGATAATTTAAGTCTGTGCAACGCTGAATATTACGCTATATATTCTAAAGCTGTAAACTTGCTACTTCTTGTTTTACATATTGAGCTCTGAGCTGGGTGCCTGGGCCCTGTCTTTTCTGTTTTTACCTCAGCTCACCGATCCCGCAGGGACACCGAAAGGGGACTTAGGCGTACTTTACGCCAGCGCCGTTACTTTCACCTCTTGGTTCTCGCCGCCAAACTTACTCGCTTTCTCGAGCACCTCCTGACCCCCGCGTCCCTTGAGACTGCATTTGAACCACCACGCATTGTACACCGTGTTCCAACGGCCGACAAGAGCACACAAACGGTGTCCAACACTCATGATGTGTTTCCTATGGTTTCTCGCAGCGTGGCCGCTCAATCTGCCGCTCAACAGCTATTTCACGATGACAGCGCGTACCCTGAGCTTCCAGAGCTTCCTGAGTCCACTCTGATTCCTTCTATTTCCCCTGATCAACACTCCCCTACTGGTTATTCTCCTACTTCACCCATTTCACCTCTCCAGTCTGATCTTTCTCCTTCCCCGTCTGATCCTATCATTCTTGACTGAAGCATGGTGTTGTTATAACATTGTTGTTGTATTCCCATTATTTTCCAATAAACTATCTTGCCCTTAAGCCCTTTGCCCCGAGCGTGGTTACTGCATGCTATTATGCGCTCTACTATAGCTAACTTTAATAGGCAGTTAATACTTTGATTATTACAGAGGTCTTTTAAATCCTACTTGGGTCTCAGGTAGTTCTATATGGCGCTTCTGAGTACACTTAAGCACACATGCTTACTTTAGAAATTATATAAAATACATAAAAGTACTATTTTCTTAACATTATTATTTTCATGCACTCATTAATTTTCGACAAATACCACAGTCTAAAAAGATAACCCTGCCTTCCAATTCCTAATTTGAGTGTAATGTTTTGTTCTCATCTTAATATAACCCTTGGTCTCATCATCATTCTATATTGCATCAGTGATCGTTTGGATACCCCCATATAAATGATTCTAAATGTCTCATATCTGTTGTTCCCATTGGCTTATAATAGATTTGTATGGTTTAGGTAGGTTCTGGATAAAGTCAAGATACATATGCAGATGGATTTGCTACAGCCTCATTGTGCCTTGATTCCCCCTTTCATCAACTACTCTGTCCCTTTTCTTGCTGCTGACAGTAACCAATTATTCTCCTCGAACAGTTTTATCATACTTCAAAACCACCAAACCCACAGCAATGTCTCTTGTCGGAACTCAGAGTCCCCTTCTGAGTGGACACATCAATGGGTGGACTGTAACATCTGCCAATTACCTTTATCTCACTTATTGTACTCACTCAAGAATTAGCCTTAATGAAGAATCGGCAGTCGTTGGATGAGAAGGAGCAAAATTCTTCATTGCAGAAATAGTACAACATGTTCCAATGAGCTCAAGGAAGGTGAATACCTGAAGCGGTGACACAACAATCTCACGCAGGAGAGTTGAGTGCCCCGAGTCCTCCAAATTCCCCTGCATATATACCCAGACGCCTGGGCTGGCACCTCCCCTTTTTGGTCCGCCTATGCCAGTAATTTCCCATTACCTTCAGTTTAAACCATTTTGACTCCTCCTGTCCTAATTTACATACACTCCACCTTTTCCTGGAATCTTCTCCTTGTCTTGTCTGAATTTCCCCTTAATTTCCAGTTACCACATTATGTTTTTCTTGCCTGAGTTTCCCAGACACTTCTATTTTCTGAGGCCCCACATCCTGTTTTTCTTGCCTGAGTTTCCCCTGGCCTAGTTAGCAAACTGCTATACAGAAGCTTTATTTTATACTCATTCTTTATTTTCTGCTACATGAGAGTTTTGCTTTATTCTCATTTTGTTGTTTTATGGCTGCAGCTATTATATGATTAAAATGCATCTTTGCAACTACAGCTGCTCGTGCTCATACAACTTGTTTATATTTCCTGCTTATAGCCATCTACAAAGAACACATGCTGGGCATCTACTAGAGGCTGGGCCTCTAGATCTGGTGTAGCTTTCAGGAATTTTTCAGCTTCTTCAGTGCACTCGTGTGGGGTTCCTTCATCAGGTAACACTATTCTGTCAGCTGGATTTATCGTGGGGCATCTTTCAATCGTCAGTTCAGGTGCTGACAGGATCACATCATATCCTGTTCGGTGGGCATTAGTTATCACAAACTTCTGACTTGTCAATAACGCATGCAATGCATGAGAGGTGTAGAGGGTTACCGGGTGCCCCATTGTGATTGTGGACGCCTTTTGATAGGTGAATGCTGCTGTTGCTAACCCTCGATAACATGGTGGCATGCCCTTCTCCACACTATCGAGCACTGTGCTAAAGTATGCAGTTGGTTTTCTTCCCATGCCTTGTTGTTGCTGTGCCAATACAGCTGACGCAAACCCACGCCTCTCCGGCACATAGAGATAAAACGGCTTACCATAATCTGGACAGACTAACGCTGGGGCTGTTCTACCTTCCTCTGTCCAGACTAGTGGGGCACCTGATTTTGTCTGATCAGCTGCCTTCATCATATCTCTAAGTTGTTGTGTTTTTAGTGCAAAGTCACAAATCCAGGATCTGCTAAACCCTGCCAGGCCCAGGAATTACAGCATCTGTTGCACAGTTTGAGGCCGCGGTGCTTTTCGGACTGTTTCCACGTGCGCTGGTGAGATTTTTTGTGTAGTGCCTTCGAGCACTCTGCCTAAATACTCTACCTTCTGTTGACAGAACTGCAATTTGTCTTTACTCGCTTTGTGCCCATTCTGGGCCAACGTCTTCAATACTTTTAGCGAATCTTGCACACACTGCTCCCTCGTTTGGCTACAAATCAGTAGGTCATCGACATACTGCAACATCAGGCTAGGGACGTCCACTTTCGCTAGGTTGCAAGCCAACACTTGGTTAAATATTGAGGGGCTCTCACAGTATCCCTGTGGTAACCTGGTATAAGTGTATTGTTGTCCACCGTACGTGAAAGCAAAAAGAACTGGGAGTCTGGGTGTAGTGGCACACTGAAAAAGGCTGAACACAAATCAATTACTGTGTACCATTTTGTGTGTGGGTCTGGCACTACAGGATTTTCTGCCACCACTACACGATTTACTGGTCTTAGATCGTGGACCAGTCTCCATCTATCTGAATTTGGCTTTCTGACTGGAAAAATAGGGGTGTTGCAAGGGCTTTTAGTTGGGATCAGGACCTTTGCTTCAACTAGCCCATCGATTGTTGGCTTTATTCCTTCTACTGCCTGTTTTGACAGCAGGTACTGCCTCTGATAGGGTAACTGCATGTTGGGTTTGAGCTGAATCTTCACTAGCCCTGATGACCTTACTAATACTACATCTGTGGGGTGTTTTGTCCATAATTGGTCTGGAACCTGCCTCAGTACTTGTTCCACTTCCTGCTCAGTGAGTTCTTTTCCTTCTGTCCACTGGGACCATTGCCCTGTCACTTCTACTCGAATCCTGCCACTAGCCTGACGACTAATTAGTAGCGTTCTGGTTTCCATTACATCTATGATTGACTGTTCTATCCTGAGATATTTCCTCATATCCTCATATATCCCTGAGATATATCCAGGCGAGATGGCAGTCATTACGCATGTGTTCAAGCCATGGGCTCCCCTGAGCGTACAAATTGCGTAGGCCTTTGGAGGTGTCCTTAATTTCTAGCCAATACACTCTGTCTAATGCACTTTGTTTCGCCTTTCTTTCCACTACAACACATTGTTGGATCAGGTATTCTGGAAGTTCAATCCACACTCCTGTGGGCCCGCACTGTATCTTCGCCCCCAGTTTGCAGAGCACATCTCTGCCTAAGAGGTTAGCTGGGGTGTCAGGGGAAAATAATAGTGGTGCTTGGATGGTGATTCCCTCCACTGTTATTTCTTGGGGCTCTGTGTATCGTAAAGACTGTGTTTTACCCGAGAAGCCTACTGTCTTTATTGTCTTTCGAGAGAGGGGGAGCTTAGAGCCTTCTTTTCCAATACTTGTGAATGTTGCTCCGGTATCAACTAGAAATGATGCTTGGAGCTTATTTCCTATGTCCACCATGATCGTTGGTTCTTGTGCAGGGTACAGTGAGGTGGGGCGCTGTACCAGCTCTCCCTCTGGCTTCTCTGGGCCCCTTCACATGTTGCCCTGAGGCAGCCCCAGTGGGCTTCCCCCAGGTATTATTGGGGCCTGCCCCTGCTGGTTCGGTCCCATCCATTGTCCTGCCCAATTCCTAGTGTTCTGCCAGCTTTGGCTCTAGTTGGGGCTTCTTTGTGGCTGCTGTGGTGGATATGGACAGTCGCGCATCAGATGACTAGGATCCTGACAGTTCCAGCATCCACCTCCTCTTCTTTGTATTGGAGCAGCACCTTGTCTTGGAATCTGTTGGAACATTCCTCCTCTCCCTCGACCTCTTCCTTGACCCCACCCTGTATTCTGTGGTGGGTACTGTGGGCTCATGGGATAGGCCATTTGTGGCATTGGTATTTGGTATACTACTGGCATTTTTGGCTGCTGCGTCATCGTCACTGGCTGTACCATTGATGTGGCTTGTGGGGGCACTTGGGTGACAGGGGCTGGCTGGGCTGTCGTTGGTACCACCATCACCGCTGCTTGCCTTGCAGCACTCTTTTCCTCTTTTTCCTTTTCTTGGTTTTCTTGCTTGTTACGTGCCAGCTCTCCCAATTGGGCCTTATGAAGCTGCGTCAGCAAGTCCTCAGCAGCCTTTTTCGCCGCTTTTTCCCTCTTTCGGTGTAGCTCAACGTAATGTGTCACATTGGCTTCAAAGGTTGGCCAGGGCATTGTGCTCAGCCCTAGCACTGTCTCGAGCTGGTCTTGAACTTCACTGGGGAGGGCCTTTCTCAGCATCATTTTGAATAAAGTCTCACTTGCTGCTGTTTCATCCCATGCTGACCCCATTTCTTCCCTCTTCTGCAGCCTAAGGATAAAATGGGGAACTCCCTCATCTTCCTCCAGTTTTAATTTCTCCACTTTACCTGGGTCAGCCTGGGTTGGGTAGGTCGCCTGGAGGGCGTCCCAAATTGCATTTCTCCTTAGCCCAAATGAGTAAGAGTCATACTTTTGTTCTGTTGCCATATTTCTAATCTGAGTTGTATCGAATACTTCTATCATTTTGGCTTTTCCCAACAATTGTGATAGAATGGCCTTAATGTCTCCTATGGCCAATAGCTGGCCCCTGGTCTGTTCTTCAAACCTCGTTATCCATTTTTGGGCTCCCTCACATACATTAGGTAGCCTATCTATCAGTCCTTTTAAGTCCATGAATGTCCAAGGGGTGTATATCACGTCCTTCCCCTTCAATACTACCGGCATTTGGGAGATTGCCTCACCCTCTTCAGCCTCTACCTCCTCCTCACCTTATCTTTTTTTTTCTTTTCAGAACTCTTTTCAATCCACTCTGTTCACCAACATCGGTATGTAGATGGCAGCCACCGTACCATTAAAAAAAATGTTTAAACCTTAAGACTTTTGGTGTCTGTGATCTCAGAGACATTGTCTGTTTTTATGGCAGCATGTTAGCACAGCAGAGAGAGTTGCTGTCTCACAGTTCCAAGGTCTCCAGTTTGATATTGATCCCAAGTTACTGTTTGTGTGGAGTTGTGCATGTTCTCCCCGTGTCTGTGAGGGTTTCACAATTAAGGCAAGTTCTCTGGTTTCTTCCCACCTCCCAAAGACATGCTAGTAGATGGAATGGCTATGATAAACTAGTCTTAGGTGTGAATGTGTGTGTGAATATATATGTATGCATGGTGCCTTGCGATGAACCGGCATCCCATCCAGGATCCATTGCTGCCTCGCACCTAGTGTTCCCAGGACGGCCTCTGGATCCACTGTGACCCTGTCCAGGAAAAAGAAGTTGCTGAAGATGAATGAATAAATGTCTGTTTTTACCAGGATGACCCTTACTTAGAAATGTAACTAGCTAAATCATTGATAGAATGTAACTTACTAGATAAGGTTGCCTAATAGTTTATTTTACTGCCCTATGATTGCATAAGCCATATGAATGCATACCACTTCTAACAAAGTCTACAAAATGTGTCAGAGAAACCAAAGCAGCTTTATATTTTAGAAATTTCTACCTGGCTTCAGTTATTATGACATGTGAGCCATTGTGTTAGCTAGCAGGCTAGTGATGAATACCACTGAAGACTGCATTGGAGATTGCTGAGGCAATATATAAGCTATAACAGGGTGGCATGGTGTCATCAAGTGGGTGGCTTTGCCACCTCACAGCTTCACGTGTTCTCACTGAGTCCACATGTTTTTCCACCAGCTAGTAAGTGCTGGTAAAATGGAAACAATCTCTGAATTTGAATACAGTTTCTTTGGGCAATGCTCTTGCTGATCCCACTGCTCATCAAACTGCTCTCACTACCACAGCTGTTATTTTGCAGATGTCTGTTTTGTTTTGGAGATATTATAGAATATTTTAACCAAAGGGAAGGATGACAGTTAAATAATAAACAAATTTGTTTTTGTTCTAGGTGAAAAATTTCTGCTTCTGGTGAAAATTTTTGCAAAAAGTGTGCCATTTATACATCATTGTAGAAGAATTTGGTCTGATCACTTTGTGAGCAAAGGCAGGGGGTGGTTGAAAACTTACACTTATTCTTGTCACACTTTATGCTCTACTAATGTATTTTTATGAGCCAAAAAGAATGAAGACTCACTGAGAGGAAAAATACTGGTATGTGACTATCTGTGTGTATACTTGTGAAGGACAATGGTCAAGCTGTTCTGCAAGATAAGTTGAGGATGTTCTGCTGGAAGCTGAGCAGTGGCCTTGACCATGTTCCCTGTGCATTGTTCTTTGTTTCTAGGAAGATTAGGTAACATTAAAAGCATTACTGCTGCATGAGGTGATCTTTCTTGTGTTTGTCAATAGTGTGGAAAATTATCAGAAAATACATTTTATACATCTATATTACCTACTATATACTGCACATAATCCATTTTATAATGTATATCTTAATGTGACTCGAGAAGGAAGACTGAACTGAAGCCTATGTGTGAAGGGCAACTGCAAATTCAAGTCAAATTAGAGGACAGCCTTTGACACAGTATATAATGTGCAGTGCAATTTAGTAGAAGGACACAGAGAGGGTATGGACGATGCTGCCCGATCTGTACTGCGAATGGGTTCAAGTTTTATGGCTTGATTAAATCCTCCAGGCATGCATAAACAACATCAGTATCTATCTCTATACCATACAAATGCGACACAAACCCTGCAATATGCAAAATGCATGAAGTTTCATGAATCATAAAAAAATATTTTATTATAAAAATCATAATGAATAGTTTTAGTAGAATATGTTGGTCTCTTTGATCTTTTTTTGTTGATCTTTTTGTCATGTAATTACAATATATCAAAACTATCAGTTAAGCTATCTCATTTCCAAAAACAAATCTATGAGCATAATTTTAGTTAAAATACCGAAAATGATATAAAAAAATAGATCTATATTCCAAAATTAGTTTTAATAACAATGTTTTTATTAGTTTCTCAGCTGTTTAATGCAAATATATATATATATATATGTATATATATATATATATATGTGTGTGTGTGTGTGTGTGTGTGTGTATATACACTACTGTGCAAAAGTCTTAGGCACCCTATTTCTTTTAGTACAAACTTTGTTATAGATTTTTATTTTATGACTTCTACATTGTTGATTCAGTACAAAAACTTTTTAGATTTCCAAACATTAGTTTTCCAGCACAAAATTAAATTTTACAGAAAAATATTTGTATGTCAGTAAAGAAAGCAGCATGTTACATAAGAGACCACTTTTCAGACAAAAAAACATAATGAAAGCTGCTGGGTTTTGCTGCAAAAATAAGAAGCAAGTATGACAGTCAAAGTCTCCAGAAGAACTGTGGCTGCTTCTGCAAGATGCTCA
>CM075025.1:11940107-12027975 GCA_037576675.1 Pangasius sanitwongsei | reverse complement strand
CTTATCTTATCTTATCTTATCTTATCTTATCTTATCTTATCTTATCTTATCTTATCTTATCTTATCTTATCTTATCATCCTTTCAACACATTTAGTTTTATTTGCTTTTTATCTATATGACTACTGTAATCATTTATAATCCCATGTTCCTGTGTCATACAGAAGAGAATGGGTTTCATTCTGTGTGTGGTTCCTCACAAGATTTCTTCTCATGTTGTCTCAGGGAGTTTTTCCTTGCATTGTCACGTCTGGTTTGCTACATCTGGATTTCTATAAAGCTGTTTTGTGAAAATGTCTATAGTTGAAAGCACTATACAAACAAAAGGGAATTGAATCAAATCTGAGGCAGTACTGGCCTGATCCAGATACTCAGCGCATGCCTGGTCACACTGCAGTCATTATTCTTCTTACATTCTCAGTCCTCAGGCTTCATGAGTTTCACAAGGTCATCTACACACAACCTGCAAAAACTGGTCTAAAGTGGAGGGTTCTGGCAACTAAACACTGTCCATGTTTGCTCCTATTATTTTAGTTATGCTTCTGCAGTTATGATGTTATAAAATTCAGTTGTACCCTGTCTTCACAGGTTTTCTCCTTTTTAATGGTGTTTTAAATTAAAGCTCTTCATTTCAGCCCTCCCTTTTTCTTATCATTCCTCTTTCATTTTCTCCTCTCTCTCTCTCTCTCTCTCTCTCTCTCTCTCTCTGAGTGTGTGTGTGCGTGTGTGTGTGTGTACCAGTGATATGAACAGTCTGGAACAGTTACATAACATGATGTCCAGCCCTTCACCTCTCTGCAGTCTTAGTCACTTTTTGGCCAGTGTACACTACACTTCGACCTTTCTGTGTTTCATAAATACTGCGTACACAAATGTATACATAGTGGATGTCTTCTGGCTGGAGGGATATGGTGAAACTGAGGATGCAGAAACTCTCTTTCTTGATATTAGGTAACTGGGAGGAAATCCGCAGTCTCCTCACACACACACACACTCACCCACACACTCTGTTCTCCCCCTCCTCCATCACCATGGAAAAGGCAGAATAGGGCAAGATTCCATCAAATCTCATGTAGTACTGCTGTTTCACACTATCATAATCATGCAAATATATCATCAGATGAATGCGATACATAGAATTTTTGGATTAAGCAACAGGTGTAAAAGAGAAACTGCTATTTAAATCTAAAAACTAAGCTTGTATTCTGTATCCTGATTGAATTTCTTTGTTTGAGGTGAGGAGGAAGGCTGTATTTTAGTGGAATCATGGATTTTTTTTTTCAGGGGAATTTTATTCCCTCTTACTGATTAATACACCCTAGTTTCTAGGATCTCCTGTCTAATTAACGCCCTTGAAATTTCCCATTTTTACAGCATCCCTGGCTTTGTCTTTACGTTATTCTTTATCTCCAGCTGGAGAGCACCGGAAGCACATCCTTATATAGGCCAGGATGAGGAGAGGAGATTTCCCCGACGCTTAGCTCCTCGCCCACTTACTTCATTGAAATGCACAGCCACGCTATCACTGCGACGCCCACGCGCTCTCTATCACACCGAAGAGCGCGAGAATCCCCGAGTCATCTGCCAGGAAATAGCGTCACTGTGTTAGTGCTTTCACGTTATTGCACACAGTCAAAGCTGCGTTCACTGTTAATGCAGCATGGCTGCATGGAGTACATCGTGACAAAGTCAGGTAAAGGTGATCTTACACCATAGCTCCAACACGTACCCAGAATGTGCACCATTACTGACGTCACGGCAAATCAGCTCTTTCAGAGGCTTTCAGCACCACGGACAGCGGTGACTCACTCTCATTCTCCCTCTCTCTCTCTCTCTCTCTCTCTCTCTCTCTCACACACACACACACACACACACACACACACACACTAAAGTAATATAATAAAGTCTTCTAAATCTTTCTGCTTTGCAATATAGATGTGCACCACATCCCCATCACATCAATTACCCGTGACTTCCCATAAGTACCAGGACTGATTGCCAGTCACCACACTGATCCACAGCCTCTCCTCTCTCGCCGTCGCAGTGGGCGGGGTGAAAGAATGCGGTATTTTTGTGAATGAAATTACGCCAGCTGAAACTGTCTCGAGGCGCTTCGTGATTGGCTGTGCAGGGGGAACTCAGCCCCCTTCGTCGTAACTGACGTCATAAAGGAATCAATGAAGGTAGAGCAGCCCATCAGACTCGGGTGTTACACAGAAGAGCTCACGAAGACTACGGAGAAGACAAGACAAGGAGAAGAAGACGAAAAAGTCACTCTTGCGCTTTGGCATTGGAAAGACACGCACCCCGGATTTGCACGCAGAGCTGCGGGACTCTGACTTTCAGACCGTGATTTAGGTCGAGCTTGGATTTCAGCTCTCACTTTGCTTGGATGGTAGTCTATTGAAGGGAAAATCTGTCCTTGAGCAAACTCGACCACTTCAGTAAGTTTACTTAACACCATATAATTCATTTCAAGTGTGAACATGGGGTATATAGCTTTCAGTGTGAACCATTACATCTCTTCTTAGTTAAGCTCTCTCCTGATTCCTGCATGACTGGAACGGCAGTGCTTGAGCAATCTCAGCATGCGTTCGTGTCTCTTCGCTTGGCTTCGGCTCAGCTCGTGATTCATCGTTCAGCCTCCGCCGTGCGAGTAGAGTAGACTCAATCTGACAACCTCAACTATCCAGCAGATCTCATTCAAAGTGTTTAACTTTTATCTAAGTTTTAGATCACCCTAAACACGGGTAGCTAGAAAATGAAGACTATACATTTGCATAGGGTAATTTTTAAACATGAAATTAAACTATTTTCAGGGGTAAAATTTAGTCATTCTCTTTGTTGTTGAATACAGATATACGTACAGTAGCCCAGTGTTTCCAAAACTGGCTCTGGTGGACCCCTGACGTGCATATTTTGGTCTTTTACCTCCTCTAACAAATCTAATTTAGGTCATTTCTAAGTCAACGTGTGTTTTTTGTCACAGTGGGTTTTTTTTATCCCAATCCACCATTATCAATGTTTGTATATTTAATATTGAATTGATAGTTTTGGGGTTTTTTTTAAAAGCTTTTTTGACTACTTGAATTGTAATGGGTAAAGCCAAATCCAAAACTAAAATACAAGTAGGCCTGTAAGTAATGTCTACTGGAATCTAATGCCAATTTAATAAAATGAGATCCATGAATGGAACGTTATGAAATAAAAAGCTCTCTGGCTTACTTTTAAATAATAAGCATTAAAATTGTTATGTTCATAAAATATTCTGTACATGAGGGGTGCTTTTGTTTTTGTTGGTTTACTTTTTTCTAATAGCTGCAAAATTCTGAGAACTTTGGGTACTTAGTATTTGTATACTAACCTAGTGCAATGCATTGTGGGATTTCATGAGCACATTGAATACTTTCTGACCACCAAATGGTTCCCATAATAATCTCCTATATACAGGACATATCATGTGTTGAGCATTGCTGTATTGATGATACATTAAAACATTATTTCTCTCCTCTCCCACAGACATGGCCCTTAATGACTCTGACATGGGCTTGGAGGTTGTCTTTGAGATCGACCCCCTCCTGCAGCTCTCTGATGTCCGCCTTACACCTGACCCCATGGTGTCAGCGGTGTTGAGTCCATGGGATGTGGCCCTGTGTGTGTCGGGAGCCCTGATTTGCTGCGAGAATGCAATCATCATAGTGACCATCCTCTCTTCAGCGTCTTTGCGGGCACCTATGTTCCTGCTCATTGGTAGCTTAGCTTGGGCAGACTTCCTGGCAGGTGTGGGACTGCTGCTATACTTTATGTCTCACTGGTGTGTGTCCTCGAGGGGACTGGAGCTGGCTAGTGTGGGCCTGCTGGTAAGCGCACTCAGTGCGTCTGTTTTCTCCTTGCTGGGCATTACCCTAGACAGATTCCTGTCTCTCCACCGAGCCCTGACTTATGGCTCACGCCGCACACACACCCACACTCGCTGTGCACTGGCTATGGGGTGGGCTCTGGCAGGCCTGCAGGGGGCTCTTCCTGCTTTAGGTTGGAACTGTCTGGACGATGGACAGTCATGCAGCGTAGTGTGGCCACTGACCCGAGTGCATTTGGCTACACTGTGTGGGGGCTTTTTGCTGGCCCTGGCTTTGATGCTGCAGCTCAATGCCTGGATCTGCCAAGTTGTCTTGCGCCACTCCCATCAGATTGCTCTACAGAGACACACACTGCCCTCTGCACGCACACACACACGCCGACGTGTGCACACTCTCGCCCTCATCCTTGCCATCTTCGCTAGCTGTTGGATCCCCTTTGCCCTGTATGGTCTCCTCGGAGATGGATCATCACCTGGCCTATACACATATGCCACTCTGGTGCCAGTCACAGGAAACTCTCTGCTCAACCCCTTGATTTATGCCTACAGAAACACACATATACAGCGAGCACTGAGGCAGGCTTGCTGCTGCTGCCTACCGAACACATTTCACAAAAACACACACACGCCAAGTGATGTGTAACGACGTCAGAAGCTTATCTGAAATATGCCATTTGGTGCCATGATAGATCCTGCTTTAATTAACTTACCAGATTCAAACACATATGCACATGCACTGCCAGGCAAAAGATTGGACACACTAGCTTGAAAATACTGTATATTTTTCATCATCTAAAATATATTTTTATAAAGGCTTATGACCTGAAATTTATGTCTAAGACAAATATTGAGGTTAACGCCCACATATTAATTTATTTCTGAATTTTTACTCAAAACAAATAGTTCTCACTAAATTGTTTAATTTATTTCTCCTCCTGGGTAATGCTCTCTTATACAGTTGGTTTAGAAAATGCCAAGAGTGTGAAAAGCTTCATCAGGAACACTTAAGAATTTAAAAAACTAGCTTTGAATTATATGACACATTTCTGGGTCATTGCATAATTACATATGTGTTATTTCATAGTGGTTATGTATTCATTATTATCCTAAAATAGTTAAAAGGAAGAAAACCCTTCCATGAACAGGTGTGTCCAAACATTTGACTGGTAGTGTCCTCATTACTGCCTCCTTAGGAAACTGTGCAAGTAGCCAAGACTTCCGCCTGACTTGTGATACATGAGTCACATGAATCTGATGTCTCTCTTACAGACTCCCCTGCAACATATGTGTACTGTCTTGTATACTTGTTTTTTTGTTTTGTTTTTCTGTTATAAAAACACGTGATAAAACGGTGTTCATCTTTCATTTTCTATACACCAAGAACACAAATGACCAACACAGCAGTAGATTTTCTACTATAAAAAAAATTAATGTAAGCTTAAAAAATTGCTTTCATAAGAGTTGTATTGCATCGTCTTCAATTTGTGCCTGATATTTTCACAGACTCTGACATTCAGAGAGACTACTGGAATAAAAAAAAAAAAATTCGCACTTTACAATGACTTGACAATTTGTACAAATGTAGTTTGAATGTTATTGTTCCATTTATTTATTTATTTATTTATTTATTGACTGAATTACTTGACATTTGTTAAAATGATGATGGATGAATGCTTTTATACTTCAAGTATGTGCTGTTTGCACAGGGTGCACAAATGTCTACGCTGATGAGTGAATGTGTTCTTTTTTAAATGAAGTGTTTTGAAATGATCTATGTGTTGTTTGTATAAGAAAATAAATAATGATTTTGAGTAAAGTTATTGCTACTTTACTTCATTTTAATCGTGCATAGCAATGTCACAGTTTGTTAGGAAACTGACTGTGCTATTTTATAGGTCATAATTGTGGGAACTATACATATAACCCTCACAAATATCCAGATCCAAAATTATAGTATGTATATATTCCACATATGTATTTCAATACGTGCGTCAATGCTAATATAAGTAGATTATTCAAAAAAGCTCTATTTTTTTGAATACTCAGCAAAAAATCAGAGTAAATGAAAAACATGAAATATGATATGAAAGAGAAAATTCTAAACTTAAAATGTTTCAGGTGATTGACAACAGTGCTAGTACTACAGTTAAGCTTCACTGATAGCCTCTGAAAGGTTGTGAATGCAAAACCCTGGACTGCCAGAAAGCCAGTGTTAGGTCTTTGACCCCCAGCCAGATTAGTTGCATTCAAGGCCAATCCATTGACCCTGAAATACATGGTTTAATATTTTATGGTAACAAATCTGACTCAACAGTTCATTACCAAAGCTAATTTGAGATTAATCAGGGTGCAAGAGCAGGGAACTCAGAAAAACAATGCAATTTAACTATTTACTAATCTGCAGGCATAATTTTAAAAGATACAGCCTAACATTTCAATAAGATACATATATAGTACTATATTTCAATACAAGGTACAATAGGTTGAACCAGCATTGGCCACAGGGTATTTTTAAGCTTAAGCTCAGTGTTCTTAGAGAAAAATGTTACTTCTTCACAGAGCAATGGCTGTCACATTATACTCAGATTTCTTACCTTAGTCCCACATCAATCAATGGAAAGGAACCTCTACAGAACCAGAGCTGACCAGATATTGTTTGGGTGATGGAGCACACTCAGGCATGGTATTGTGCATCACTGGTATAAGTGTATCAGGCAAAGCAACAGGCTACAAATTGTACACAACTTTGGGTAAGCTGCAGAAAAAAATGCTCATCTACATTTGTTAGTTAAACTACACATACACTCACCACCACTTTCTTAGGAATAACATATTAATACTGGGTAGGACACTAACACTGCTGGATGGATAAGCAGGTGTTCAGCTGTTCCAAATAAAGTGGCCAGTGAGGGTTGTGTGTTCGTGATGAACTGGAGACCAAGTGTAGCTAGCAGGCAGCTCGTACGTAAAATGGCTACAAACACAGAATTTTGTAACTTGAGGTCTTTATTTAATTAAACCACCAATAGAAAAGCTTTACAATTATAAACCATATGCACCATATGCAATAAAAAAAATTTCAAAATATTGCATAATTTCTGGAAAAAAGGAATAGGCACTTAAACTAAATCATACCATGGCCAAAATACTAGTCTTTGATTGGCTGGCAGCTGTCTGTTTATTTACCTGTAATATTAGGATACCTATAAAAAGTTATCGTCCGGTCAAAAATGTACTAACAGTTCTACATTAGTGCTCCTGATTTTTGTTATCATGGCTACATGTCGGAATGTAACATTTTCAGCATAAAAGAAAAAAAAATAAAATACACTGATTTGCATATTAAGTAATTATTTATACGCTACAGTGCAGGCAAAAGATTGAATTAAAAGCGATGAACAGATGAACATAATGCCCTCAAAGACATAACCATAACAAATTACAATGGTAACCTATGGGTAGGAATGGAATGTTGGCTATTCATTGAGTTATAAGTAAGAAAAACATACAAACCACCATTGTTTAAAGCCAGGTAGGGTGGCCATGGTATAACAGGTAACGCCTGCAAAAGCATCTAAATATTATAAAACAACACAGTCTCTGCCTTGTCCATTATTCTTTGATATTGAGAAGCTTCACTGGGCATTGATCTTATATAAAGCAGGCACTTTGAACTAATGAATACACTTTCCACTGCATGTGAATTGAAACACTTTTTCCAGCCTCTCGGCTTATGTGACTTTGGCATACATGGATACAAAAAGATCCCAACACTACATCCATATAGAGTTTGGAGCCCAAGCCGTGGACAAACACATCAGCAAAAGGACACAAGAAAGAACTCACACAGAATGACATAATACCACAAATGGCACCAAGGTCAGAGGACAGATACAATGAAAGCACTTTAAATAGACAAAGATCAGTTACCAAGGCAACAGGACGGTAAAAGAAAAAAAAAAATTACATATTTTTATATAGATTTTATTTTATTTTAGCTTTAGAAATGTAATTTTACAGGCTCCTTGTGCTTTACACTCTGGGAAAGAGTGTTCTAAATAAAAGCCAATGCCATGAGAAAATGTACCCATAAGAGCAAAGAGAAAACAAAAGATAACAGTAGTTATCTAATTTACTGCCGCATATTGTGCATCATACTTGGCTTTGGTGTACGAACAAAGCAAAGCTTTAGGTGATTAATAATGATCTTTTACAGATATGATACCGAGATACTAAAAGGAAAAACTGTCTCTCTGTAGCTCAATTTACTCATTCATAGCTACATTACAGAGGAATGGGCACTCTGAAATAGAAGCAGGCTGATCATCTAAATAATTCACTCTAAGTCAGAAGAGACCATGCACACACACACACACACACACACACACACACACACACACACACACACACACAGTGGCCCTATTTCGCATTTACTGTAGTTGACCTCATTAAAGGGAAACAAATAGTTTTGGTCTAACAGGAATGATTTTTCAGGACATGCATTATAGTCTTATTCAGACCACTCCTCATCATCAAACTCTGAGGAATCATCCTCAGAATCACTGCACTCCACAGCGATACGGCGAGACAAGATAGCTGCCACATCATTGCCCACGACGTCTCTCTTCTCCTGCTCTCTCTGCTCCTCCACCTTACGTAGGTTAAAGCCTAGACACACAGACATACATTAAGTAACTTGAATTTTTATCATTACACAGCACATTTATTAACAATACAGAAAATCATGATGTCTTAACTGAGCCACATATAATTATTTCCTCCAAAGGTTTTCTATTCTTGTTATCACTTATGTCCTGAAGAGGTGGCGTGAGAAAAGTGGCTTCTATTCTCTAAAGGCAGGTGCTAGGAGGAAGGTGTCCAAGGGCTATGTCTGAACCAAACCAGACAGTGGTTCTTCCTAGCTCATAATCTGCAGAACTACTCAACCTACCCTCTAGTTACCACATTCATGAGATATTGGGGCAGACAATAAACATTTATACACAGCAGATTTTAAGAGTGCTTTCATGATTTCTTTAGTGAAAGGTAATTGTAAATCATAGAGCTGTACCAATTCATTCATTTTCTTGATGCACTGATTAGAACACTGCATTGGTAAAATCATAATAAAATTATGATAAATCGTTGACCATCTTAAAAAAATTACATTTAAAGTCTAAAAATTGAACAAATCACAAATTGTGGGAGAGACTGCATGTAGCAGGTGGCTAATTATTAGCATTCTTGATAAAAGTTTTTAATTTGTTGAGAATAAAGAAAGCTCAGTCTGCTCTATTCTGTGAAATGTTAGCACATTAGGGCCGAGACAGAGTATTCCTAGTAGTCACTGTTCAGAAACTGCATCCTCAGCTATAATACTGTAAAAGAAAGACTGCAGCAGACAAACCAAGAAGAGCTGTTCCGGTCACATTTGTTGCATGCAGAGGCATGTTTTAATTATGATACATTCAGTGATTGGCAACAAAAGTTATTAAAGCACACAGAGAGAAAAGTGTTGAAACTTCACTGTGAGAGAATGCAATGTCTCTGACATAAATTCAGCCCTTATTGCAGACATATGCTAAAAGATGATTATGGTCAGTCTGACTGTTGATTTTACTCCCCACATCCCTCTCCTTGTGCATACATGAGCTCTGGTGTTTAAAAAGGACATGTGATAAAATGGTACTTGATTATTGGGGAGTGAGATACTGTGCAGCCTGGTTGCCATGTGCACTTTGTGACAGAAATAGCAGCAACTCTGCTTTCCTGCACAGAAACTGACATTTAAAAATGACACACTAGGTGAAATGGTTCACAGGAAATTCTAGGGCATTTCTTGGAAAAAAAGAAGTGACAAAAGTAGCAAAGTTCACGTCAAGGATTTGTGAAGGTGAGTGGAATGCTACCCTCATGGAGAATGACACCAGTAACAAATAAATACCTCTGAGATCTACTCAACCCCTTCATTCCCGGTGGTCATTAGAGTGGACAGCTATTTAAAAGTTATTATTTTGTATAGGCATGGGGTCCCTGGAGGACTAGTGGTTAGGCCTCGGTGCTCTCACCACCGTGGCCCCAGTTGAATGGCCGGCGAGGGAACCAACCACAGCCACTGGGGTTGCACACAACAGTGCACAACATACACAGGGCCGGTCCCAAGCCCAGATAAAATTGGGGAGAACTGCGTCAGGAAGGGCACCTGGCGTAAAAGCTGTGCCAAATCAACTATGCAGACCAATGACGCGCTGTGACGATCCCTAACTGGAGCAGCCGAAAGAAGAACAACATTTTATATAGGCATGGGTTTTAAGGTCAAAGCTGCATGCTAGCCTCTTTAGTGGATGTTACTCAAAAACACCTCAGATCACCACCTACTGGCAAGTAATCATAAGTGCAACAAAAGACATCTTGAACAAAGATGGCAGACTAATTCAGAATCACTAATTACTCCAGGGATTCTATCCTTCTACAGAAAAAAAAAAAAAACTACGCAAATTACGATTAAACATGTGTCTACTAAACTGGACATCATGCATCCTAGTAATATTGCCAAATAACACCCAGGTTACAATATAAGTGCATATTTTGCTTATTTTTTTTGCAAATAAGTGTTTTTCAGTTATATTTCTATACTTTACAATGAGTTCAATAAAGAAAAGAAAGAAGCCCTCCTGACCTCAAGAAACTATCTTCTTTGCAATAGTTTTATTTTTATTTATTTATTTTTTTATCTTGAGTCAGGTTGACATAATTCATACATGAAAGCGTTAATATTTCTTTAATTGCTGAAACAAATCACTGTTTGAATGTATTAAATAAAATAAAATCATTCTGAACTCAAAATGAACTCCAAAATCATGGTAATGAACTATTTACTGTGAAAGAACGGGAGGGTGCTGCATCAACACATCTTTCAAGTGAAAACTTGAAGATACCTGCGTAGCTCTCGGTCAATTCGGATTTAAAGGATGATTGGCTCATTTGACGTTTTTATAAGGGAAAAATGACGAATGCTCTTTTTGAAAATGCAGCACTCCTGTACAAAATGTATAAGGGTTGGCAAGTCTGAAACGGTCATTTATATATTTAATTTTAATTTAAAGGAACTACCTGCAGTTCCTTCGCACACCATTAGGAAGCCCTACAGTTTGAATACATCTGCTCTTAATCAAATTCCCCTTTCTGAAATGTGAGCACTTTTTCAGAAGTAGGAATAGGTAGTTATGTGCGTCTTATCACGAAATACCTCATACCTGAAGACTTTAGGGAAAGCGTAACTTCCTGAAATGCGGCTTTGATACGACATGGTCATGTTCGGCTCATCACATGTTAAAGCACATCTGAGTGACCGGATGTCCAAGTACATAGAGGTGAAATTTCAACGTACCTTGGCGAATAGCTGCCAGGAGATCGCTGCGGCCATCGCTGACAGGGGCAGGCTGAGGCTTGGGGGCAGGAGCGGCTGGGAGCCCACCTGAAGGAGGAGGAGCAGGAGCTGATGGAGCAAAGCATGGTGGTGGACCTGGGGGTGGAGGGGGCGGAGGTGGAGGTGGGGGTCCATTCCCAGCAGCAGGAGGGGGTGGAGATGGAATACTGGGAGCCATGGGTGGTGGTGGAGGAACAGAGGGAGAAACAGAGGTAAAAGCAGGAGGAGGAGGAGAGGGAGGAGCATCAAATCCTAAGGGAGGTGGGGGCGGAGCCAACCCCATGGGCGGGGGAGGAGGTGGGGCAACAGGTGGCGCCACTGAAGGGCGGCCAGGAGGAGAGGTTGCCATTGTTGGAGGAGCTGGAGGAGGATGGGTAGGGCTTATAATGCTAACTGGTCTCTGGGGTGAGGGTCCACATGACAGATCATTATACCTGCAAGAAAACAGGCATTAGATCATAGCACAACATGCCCTGTAACCGTTAACTGTGATCACTGATGGTAAGCTCAGACACAAATCTTACGTCATATCTGGGGGAGGAGGTGGCAAGAAACCTTCATCATCCAACATTGGAGGTGGGAGAGGGGAGCCAGGGTCATAACTGTAGGAGGCAGTGCTTTGGTCAAATCCCTCAGAGTCTATCGTGCCCATGTCCTCACCAGACCCAAAGCTGCCATTGACCATGTCCCTAGAATGACTAAAATGCACAGACACAATTATGAGCTTATGTGAAGACTCAGACTAAAATGCAGTCATTCAGGTCATATACTTTCACTTACCCAAGGTCAGATTTCGGGACAACAAACTCTTCTCCCATCTTTCGACGTTCCCATTCCTCTTTACGTGTTTTGATCTTACGAGGGTTCAGGTTGCTCCGGTTGGGATTTTCTCTCTTTTCTTTCTACACTCACAAACAAACAAATTGACACAGTTTATTTTAAAAAAAAAAAAAAAAAAAAAAAAAAAAAAAAAAAGAGTCCTGGTATAATGCTAACTGATTAGACTGTGAGGTTCCCAGATGTTTCTAGTCTCACCCTATGTTTCCGTTTTTCTTTCATGATGTCTTTGGTGTCTTGTAGCATCTGCTCTTTCCACAGGTCAAAGAAATAGGATGGGTCAGTGTAGAATTTGAGTGCCTCCTTTCCATCCTCCCTGTGACAAATACAGGAGTAACTTTAGACAGGCAGCTAACGCTTTTACCTAGAAATACCATGATTTATGGCAAGTATTTGCATTTGGAGATACCAAGCTTGTACGATATAACGTTATCATCATCCCTACACGATATTACTGTGCCACGATATCCAGTGACAATTCTCCGATTACATTATAACACAAGGTCAGCCATCCATTATGCATTCTTCGCAGGAGCGCCACAAAAATATCAGTTTGCTAGTGTCAGACAGTAAATGGTTAATATTTCAGTGCACTGCATTATGGGTATGGTAGTTTAGGAAGCGGTAGAGGCTATGAGTGTGTGTGAGCAGCAGAGATGGCATCAAACTTTTTTTTTCTAGTCCTCTAGTCTACATGTTCATATTGTTTTTGTCTGTGGAAGTAAAACTGACTGAAATAAATGCTACCCATTCACCCTCTTCTAACTCATTAAGGGAAAAAAAAAAACACACCTGAAAATATGGAAACTAAAATGATTAGTGTTTTGAACTCTCTGATATTAAGACACTTCCTGGAGGCCACACCCCCTTCCCCTAGTTTTCAGTGCACGCAGCTCACCACCAAAAATGTTTTGAGTTCACTAATGTAAAATATGTTCTATCAGTCTGTGTTTGACTTACCTAATATTAGTCAAGTATATATTTAACACCAATTTATTATATTTATTAGGAAAGTCACTGAAAAACCTTGGCCAAAAATGGACGACTGAAAGAGGTAAAGGACGAAGATTTGACTCAAAAAGATTAAATATGCCTACAATGAAATGTCATATTTAGCATTTGATAATTAAATACTGATGATCATTAAAAAGCTATCAAATATGCTCCTGCTCAAGACTGAGCAGCATCAAAAGAAAAAAATGTCAGCCATGTCAACATTAGATGATCACTTTGTAAAAGGATTACTGCAGAATCACTTAAAAATCCACCATCCAGGTGAGTTTTTGTGATTAAAGCAGTATCCAACTGCACAGCTGGTAGTATTATTATGCCTCCCTATTGCATTCATTGGAGCTTTCATTTCAGAGCTAATTTATTTACAACACTGACTTTATATAGTCATATTTTGTGGCTAATAATGCACTAGTCAGTAAGAGAAATGTAGCATTAAGCACAATTATACGACTAACGTAGTGTTTTGTGATGTTATGCCCATGAGAACGTCAGGGGCAATATACTGTGAAAATGTGCGGCTTAATTTTCACACCATGCTAGCATCAAGGGCTATATTCATTGCAGGAGCAAAGTTATAAATAAATACAAATAAAAATGTACAAATACATACAGAAATACATAAACACAAACAACTAAAGAGAAATTCAAATAAATAAACAAATAATTAAAGAGGAGGCATTAAATAGTAAAAAAGGATCTTAAGTATGAAATATTCCATATTAAGCAAGTTAAGAGTCTATACAAGTTGTTTTAAATTAATTTAGATAAAGTGAGATAAAAACTCTAAAATTCTTTCTGGTGATACTTTATTAAATACCTCTATAAAAGACCTTACCGGCCAGTGCTGCTTAAAATACAATAATAATAATAATAATAATAATAATAATAATAATAATAATAATAATAATATACAGCATAACCGGTAATAATTGTTTGGGGGGTGCATATTAAATCTAAACTGTTTGTGTACCTGTAGATGCTGAGGATGTTGAGTGGAGGTGGCTCGTTGCAGGTTTGGTAGGTCTCCTGCACTGGCTGAGGCAGCGAAGGCCGAGTAAAGAGCTGTTGATCCTGAATCAGATTAGAGCGGAAAGCTTTGCGAGTGGTGATTGCCTGCAGTGAAACTAGAGACAACAAAACAGCAAAGCCAACAATGAGGGAGCAAAAAATATTGCAAACATGTTTGGGTTAATCAAGCATAATTACACTATTGTAGGGAAACATGGACAGGCATCCATTATCATCCATTCCACAAATGAAATGACTGCTGATGATATGGCCATGATGACATTCAATTAGCACAGAAACAGACACACTTCACCATCAGCCAATATGTGAACAATATAACAGCATGGTTTGTCATAAAGCTCAGATATAATAACTGCGGTATATTCACAGACAACCCTGTTTCTTTCTTACCCTCTTCCTCTTTGGGGTCCAGCTGGGTGACTTTGATCTGAAGTTTGTCCACTCTTTCACCAAGGGTATTCACCCTGTCTGCAAACAAGCTGGCCTGGACAAACAACTCGCCAAACACATCCTCCGCAAACCTGCCTGTGAGATAATACAAATGTACAAAGTCAGCCATAGCGCCATAGTTGGCCTAACATTACCAAAACAGTGTCACTAGCCCACAGAGAGAGAGAGAGAGAGAGAGAGAGAGAGAGAGAGAGAGAGAGAGAGAGAGAGAGAGACTCACTGAGGGAACCGAGTTGGCGAATGATGTTAGCCAGTGTGATGTTGGTCACACACTCCAGCTCACTCTTCACCGCCGTGGGCAGGGTCTGACGGCACAGGTGCCGCGGCTCGATATTCCGCATAACCAAAGGCATGATGGCAAATCGGTGACTCTCCTCCCTGAAGACAGGAAACACCACAAGGGAATGAGTGCCACAGATTCATGTCCACTGTGTTGCTGTTTCCACTGCATGTTTCAGATCCTTTTTTTCTGCTCATTCTTTATGGAGGCTGCCCCCACAGACTTGCTTGTTTCTCCATGCACATGGCCACATGCACATATCCAACCCATTTATAAACACAGACCAAACTGTCTGCTGCAAAGCAGAACCAAAACTGCTGTGCATCGTTCCTTTTAGGCACGGCTTACATCCTTTATTTTAGCAGCAAGCTTCATCAGGCAATACAATCTGTGTGCATGGTTGTAAGGTATCAGCCAATAAATTTCCATGCAAAGGTTAAAGCAAAAGAAAGGGAATAACAGTTCCCCTTTACAACACAAAATGATACTCCAAATAGAGAAACACAGATGTAGCCTGATTACATGGCTGCTTTGCAAGGTGAATAAGTCATTTTTGCTACCACTTTGGAATCAAACAAGTCTTTTTAGAAACTAATAATTTTTCCCCACCTGAGCATTAGGCCAATTATGCTGTCTTTGACAGCTGAACTACTGGGGAAAAGGCATTCCTGTCTGAATATTTATTGTTGTACATGTTCAAATTAAAACTGTTCAAATTTTTTAGATTATAAAATAGTATAGCACTTTCAACCAAGCTTCAACTATACCGTTTCTTACCTTTTCACTTGCCCTACTAAAGATACTAAAGATTCTAAAACGTTTTAATATAGATGTTAGAGGTTTTTTTATTCAACTGGTCATGTGCAAAATAAACCAGTGTACAGACACACAAATGTGTGTTACGGAAAATATTTGGAAAATGCGGATCTTTTAAGTGACCAGCGTAGAGCGACATGAGGAGAGGAAAGAAACACTGTCACAGTGAATACAAGGTTACAGAGCACCCAACTTTCCCTGGTTATTCCTAGATGAGGTAATCGGAGCCTATCCTTGTTAAAATGTGGAAGCTGTTCTGCCTTTAACAGCAATTTTTAATTTAGGTGAAACAAACAGAATGAAGGAAGGAATGAATATTTCTGTTTACAGGTGACAGACAGCTTTGTATCCAAGTGAGAATCTCTCCTGCCTGCAGGCATTTAACTAATGAGGGCAGTAAATCGCTGGTGTCACTCTGCGGACAAATTACATATTACATTCAATTATATTTAGCGATTTATAGATAATATATCTGTATGGAAACAGCCAAATGAACACTATCATTACGCTACTCTGGCTATATGTGCTTAAAAAAGTTCTTATGGTACTGTAACTATTATCTTGCACAATTTACCTCTAATCTGGTTGATTCTAAACTGGACTTAGCCGACTCTAATGCTAGCCTAGCACACTATGATCTAATTTCAAAATGCTCATTGTGGCTCTGATAAGTATAATTGGGCATTTTAGACATCCTGAATCCAAACTCAGGGGAAAAAGAACTCCAGGACCCATATCACCACTTTACACAAGATTGAGCATAGTCAAATGGTTTTTACCATTTATTGTTTTTTTTTTTCTTTTCCCAATTTCAAAACTTCTGACTCAGCTCTTCAGCAATTACAGAGTATGTCTATGAAGATGCTGAGTGTTGGGGAAGGAAAAACACTAAACTGTAGACAAGACAATCCCCTCTAGCACTAGAATTGAGGAACAAATAGGATGTTTTAGATAGTTTACACACACACCCACCATCAGAAAATTCTGTACATTTTAAAGTTAAATGCATCAGTCTGGTGCACTTTGAGATTAAAGAGGCTAGGTCTAGTAATTTAATCACAACGGTTGTATAGATATGAATGGTGAAAAAGTAAAAAAAGAAAGAAAAAAAAAAAGTCACACCCACAAAGCATGGTAAACGAGACGAAGTTTCACAAATGGTCAAAACACAAAATTGACTAGAGCATACATTTGAGCCATCAAAGAAATGAAGCAAAAGTGGTTACTTGTGTTGACAAATTAGGGAAAAAGTAGCCTGTGGTGGGCCACAGTCTACGTAATTACTGGGAAACACTGTGAATGTATGGATATATGAATTAAATCAGTGCTACAGATCTACTAATCTGTTATTCAGCGCATCAAGTCACTCCTGGAATTGGATTTAAACATGAATTGCAAACATATATCTTACTGACAAACATTCAATGGTAGTTATGAAACTATCTGTAGATACTATATATCCCATGACAAGAAAACAGAAAAGATACATCCATCATAGTATGTAGGCATGCTTTACTTCTTACACGCCTAGATTTTGACTTTGGGGTAGAATATGAGCAAGTATCTTCTCACTGCACATTTTAGTGTCTGTTCTCCCTGCAGCAACACTTCATGAGTTTAAAATGAGCGACAGAGAACTAAAAGGTTCAAGCAAAGAGTTACTCCATGAGTAAAATTTGGGACAGAAAAAAAAAAAAAAACCTGGACGTGTAGTGACTTTAATCACTACACAACCTCCTGGAGTAGTGTTACTGCTTCACTATTATTGTGTTGCCAAATTCACAGCCTTCAGCTGAAATTTTAGAGTCTAGAAAAACCTTCGTGTTTACTCAAAATGAGTGTCAGAACAAAACTACGAGTAAAGAGGATATTCCTAGGATAAATCCCTGCTACACGAGAGATAAATATCCTGTAAGTTTACAGTCAGCTCGCTATTCATGAGCACTGCGTTAGCTAATATTACATTAAACATTAAACGCGAGTCACAGCCTTCAGACACCAAATCAGGCTGATTCATGCAGAAGATTTACATGGAGGGGAAAAACGACAATTACAGGCAAATTTTACAGCGTCGTATGAAAACTAGGACACAGTAAACTACTTAAAGTAGGAGAGTTCATTTTATTTACTTTTAGAAAGTAAAACATCGCGGCCCACCCTAAACGTCCAGAGCAGGAAGTGAGTTGTTAGCTAGTCTGGCTAGCTAGTTATACAGAACCAACTGACTCAACTAGTTTGTAAAAGTGAAAAACAGGAAAATGGACCACTTACCACGGAATAAAACAGTTAGTCCTCTCTGCCGAAGTCTTTGTGCTTTTCAACTACCCAGCTACCTTAACATTACTTCACTTTTTACTGCTACTTTCCAAGTCGATAAAAATGTCCGCATTTACCGTCACAAGAGCTGTCGGTCACGGACTGCAAGGTCCCGGATTTTCTAACTTTCCATTGGGCGACGCGAGTAGAAGGAGAGACGTCATTGGGCGAAGCAGCTGTCAATTTAGTACAGAAGGGGCGGAGTTATAAATCCGGGCTCCGGGCTCCACCCGTGTGCGTTAAAAACATCTGCGTCCCGTGCAGGGAGGGGCGGTGAGTCCTGCTCACCGGGCCTGCTCCAACACATCCGGAACATGGCGAAATATCTGAAATGTTTGCGCTCCATACATACGGATTAAGGCTAAAACTGGAAGGACACGAAACATGGCAGTACTTTAACATTCATCATTTTCCAAAACCAAAATAAAAGAACACACGCTTCGTTTTCAAAAAAGAGTATACCACCAGCAACACCTCTTTGGGTGAACAGAAAATAAACTACTAAGAACAGAGAATAATCTACCAAGATGAGAAAATAAACTACTAAGAACAGAGAATAATCTACCAAGATGAGACAATAAACTACTAAGAACAGAGAATAATCTACCAAGATGAGAAAAACTATTTAGTAGTTAAACTACTAAGAACAGAGAATAAACTACTAAGAACAGAGAATAAACTGATAAGAACAGCAAATAAACTACCAGAAACAGAATAAACTACTAAAAACAGAGAATAAACTACCACGATGATGCAATAAACTACTTAGTAGTTAAACTACTAAGATGAGAAAATAAACTATTAAGCACAGAGAATAAACTACTAAGGAAAGAAAGTAAACTACTAAGAACAGAATAAACTACAAAGAACAGAGAATAAACTATTAAGAATAGAGAATAAACTACCAAGAACAGAAAACAAACTTCCAAACAGAGAATAAACAGAGAATAAAGAAAATAAACTACCAGGAACAGAGAATAAATTCCTACTAGATATTTTCCTACTAGTATCTGATCTTTCCACTGAAGTCTAGAGATCAAACATTCATCTAAATATAATCACTGCTATATCTGAATGGATATATGGTCTGGTCTGAATGGATATTATTTACTTACAGTGGAAAATTCAGCCTAGTAATCAATCACACATACAGGTACAAATTTGAAGCCCACATAACTGAACCCATGAAACACTGAAAGTCATTTAAGCCCTTCAACTTAGGCATAATTGCTGCATTTTCTGCACAGGATGTTTTTGTTTATTTTTGTTTATAGGCTACACCATTTGAAACCAAATGCACGGAAGGGTGTGTGAGTAGTAGTATGCAGTCAGACCGTGCTCAAAGCAGTTTCAGCAACTGTTAAAAAAATGTATGTAATACGCTGAGATTCTTACAACCCTGAGTTTGCTTGCTTTTTATGTAAAGAGTAATAAATGATGATGAAAGATGCCTTATTTTCGATTAGTTTAATAAAACCTAATTAAAAATGATCACATTGCATTATGTGACACTCATACACCACACTAAGGCAATCTTACAGCAGTGAAATATAATTATAATAAACAATTGTGTTTCACAGTAGACCAACTGATATAAATGACACAGAAGCAGAATGGCTGTCTAAACAAATGTTTAGACAAAAAAAAACAAAAAAAAAAACAGACTCAAGCAAATCTGCTTCACAGGAGGACCAAGAACTAAAAAAAAAAAAGCACATAGAAAAATGTATTTAATTTAATGTCTCAGTTAAAGCTTACAACTAACTTGTCATTAATCTCTTAGTTAAAAATGGTTCTGATTAAATCGTGTTTAATTAATAAGCCATTACTGCTACTGCTAACAATTGGTATACCCGTGTTCTGACAAATTGTTTTAGGTATTGAGAACAAGGGTTTGCGCTCACTTCACTTTGGAATGCCCATAAATTCATGCTTCTTCTTATATTTTAATGCTGGAGATATTTTTTGATCATAAGATAGCATATCAAAATATGCCACCTATAGTTTTATGACTGCAACCAAATCTGTTTTTTTTTTGTTTTTTTTTTTTTACCTGCTGGATTTTTGTCATATACACAACTTCATTCATTTCACTTTCACATCTGTTTGGTGCAATTACTTTTAATGTGTATGTCAACAAATGTCATGGGTGATACATTTAATGAGAAAGGAGTGTAGAATACACAAAGACAGAAGTTTGCACTCCTAACAGACACATAAGGATTTTAAGTCTGTGTTTTCAGCACACACAGCTGTAACTAAGTTTGATCACTAGAGGGCACCTCATACATCATACAATGGACAAACAAAAGAAAGTCAGTATCAAATAGAATATATATATATAAAAAAAATCTATCCTAAAACATTATTCCATACTTGTGATTACCACCTTGTCCACTTCAATAATTAAACTGGAAATGCATAATGTAGAAATCTCATTTTAGTCAGTTTTATCTACGAATTTAATCTTCATAATTCAAAAACAGAGATTTAATTCCCAGTGCAGCATTTCATTCATTTGTACAATAAAGTGTGTGCTGACTTACAGGTCCTATCAATAAAATATATTCTATTATATCCACACATATGGATCAGTCAGCTTGAATGTGTTTTATAATTAGCCTGTAAACTGTAAACTGCGTCTAGTTGTGATATGCAAAATAAAAAGTATTTCCTTTACAAAATCGGGGTGCTGCAGCCCCCCCTAGTGGAACACAGTAAAATTTTATTTTACTTATTGTTGATTAATTTTGCGAGTAAATTAATTATTCTGTTATTTAAACATACCGTAGGTAGGATACTTATTGGGATATTAAGTAGAGTCATTGAGTGCAACTAAAGACCAAATCAGTATCATATTCAAAATTAATAAACATGCACACCCATGTAAGGTCAACATTTATGGGAGTTACATGCATGAAGAGTTCTTTGGTTTGTCCCTGTAGATTTAAAAAAGTTTAGATAGCAAGAACCATCACCCATCCAAAGAACCCTGGGAGGAACTCCTTTTTGAGGTTAGAGTATCGATAGTGAAGAATATCAGATTTCTTCATGTTTGAAGCCTTCAAGTAAAATCTAAAACATAATTTTACTGTAATTGCATCAGATATTTGAAGCAAACATAGATGAAATAATTAAATGAAATAATGTTTAATATATGAATTATGTACATTAGGTATTGGTACTTTTTATTTAGCTGTCAGATTTGACAAATTGACAGAAGTGTAAAAGTAGATCTCACTCACAATCTCACTCTCCTTGTCACCTCAGAGATACCCTCAAGGTTACCTTACCAAATACTATGCTCTTGTACAAAATTCTTCAGTGTTAACAACAACAACAACAACTTAATTCCTCTTTTTAAAAAGCCACTGGATCTTTCTTCAGAATGTGCATTTGCAGCAGTTTTCTTGATAAGTCTGAAGAATTGCTGGTTATCATGTGAATTGTTCCCCCATCCTAACCCAGGTAAGTTTGTATGAGCTGTGTGCATTGGGAAGTTCTTGTCTCAGTACAGTGTGTCCTGGCCCAGGAGCTGAGTGGGTCAGGCGCAAGCCTGAGCTGTGCAGAGCATTCAGTACACTGTACCAGAATCGCACTACTTGTGCCTCGGTCCCACCCACTTCAAACCCTGCCCAGTGTAGATGTACAGTCAGAATGAGCTGACTGATCCGTCTGAGACTCCCATCCTGCACCCAACTCTCCAACACACGCCATTCTGCACTCTCCAGATCTGCCCAGAGAACATGCACCTTTAAATACAGAAACACAGGTAAAGAGAAAGCGGGTAAAGACATGCGTAATGGAGCATATACACCACTAAATTGCCCCCAAAAATATAGACAGTATTAGGTGCTACATGTGATATCGGTGGTAATATAGTATTATAGTGATTACAGTTAGGATTTGTTTCACTCAAAAAAAAAAAAAAATTATTAAAAAGAATTATGGTATACTGAACACTAGCAGTAAGGGTATCCTCTGGATGCAACAGACTGAAATGCAGTTTAGTCTTATTAAATACTTTATTTTTAAAAATTATATATATGAAGCATTCAGAATATGTTATTTCCACATAATGTCTTTTGTACACTTTTCTGGCCACAAGCTTCAGGAGCTTAAAAGGTTGCAATCTGATTGGCCCTCCAAATTTCAGTGTACACACACTTCTCTGTGCTGGTTTCTAGAGGAAAAATCTTTTGAAAACTTTTAAACACTGACAAAATAAGCTCTGGATTAATTTATATGAAGATATATTATTTCAGAGTTTTGCTTCAAACAGTTACTTGCAAATAATCCTTGACTGTGACTTTATTCCACACTCACATTCCACACATACATTCCAAATTCATGCAGTTTAACAAAAACGGAATTTCCATTTAAGAATATGAAATAATCAAAAGAAGATAAAAGTTTAAAGTATAAGATTGATTTTAAAAGTATATAAATCTAAGATAAATAAAAACATAAAAAAAAGAAAATAACAGAATAGATGGGATGGGTGATTTTCTGTTTCTTGCTAGCAAAAGCTAAAAGTCTGGTTTGTGAGACTAGTTATAGTGTAATATTTTTCAAAACATTATAACTGCTGGAGGGATTTTTGGGAATACACTACACAGCACACAACATACAGTGGGAGTCAGCTGGCTAACTTTAGATCGCTACCCTAAACTCCTGTTGGAGGGGAAAGTGTTCTGATTTCTCAGGATGTAATCCATAGTACTGGATTTAACTATCACACCAATGGTTGCCTGTTAATATATATATATATATATATATATATATATGCATATATATATATATATATATATATATACACACACACATACCCACCATCCATTTTAATAGGAACACTTGTATAAGTTTATAATATCTATTCAGTGTCGTCCGTATTATGATTTGATTTGTGCTCTCTTGCCTAGCTTGCTTCTATTGGCTGTGTGAAGCTGGGCATTTATTTCTAAGATTGGAGTGTGATGAAATATGATGTATCTGTGATACTATATGATGTATATACTGTATATGACCCTCTGACTGTAAATTACTGTGAATTAATGTTATAGGTTGCCTGGGACACTCACAGCAGCTCAGGAACTCTATGTTTTAAAGCATTTGTCTCCTCTGAAACAGTAATCTTTTTTTTACTATAACAATAAATGACACACTGTTACTTTAATGTAATATTTGTTGAAAGTATGAACAGTGGAATGAATGTATAGTGTATAGGTTGAATAGAACATGCTTACAGAACATAGAGAATTTAAAATGAGGTATTCTAAGGACCTCGTATGTTCCCCATGGAGAAAGCACAGCCTATGTCTAATGATCAGAGATTAACAACAACACGCACATATATTCTCTGAGGGCATCACATCTCTATGTGAGTCACCAGACACTGTTGCCATGGTAGCCATGCGTGACCACAGACATCTCCATGGTGATAAAGCATCAGCCAGGGGATTCTGTGCTGCCATCAGAATGAAAATGAGAAAAGAGATGTGTGACAGTACCATGCTGTGGCCCAGTGAGTCCATGATGTCCACCAGGCTGCGAGGTATAGTCCCCAAAACTCCCCTGTGAGGTCGAGTGCGGGGGCGTCTCCAATCAAGCCAAGCTTGATGGTGTTGGACAGACCCATATCCAGAGCCACTACCGTGTTTGCGCCGAGTACTAGGGTCAAAGCGATGCACCTCACATCTCATACTTAATGTGGATTCCAGAATCACTGCATCCTTCCCATCCAGACTGCAAAGGGGTAAAAAAAATGAACAGCTGAGGTCTCACATAGGCACCACACACACATAGCTGTCAGAAACTCCTTATTAGTGGTGCACCTTGTTAGCACGTACATGCATCTCAGTTATCGTATTTATGTTCTTAATTCTCTTACAACATGTTAGAACCTTTAATTCATTCATTCATTCATTTCAGTGGATCCAAACCCTATCCCAGAAACACTGGGCATGAGGTGGAAGAATTTATGCCAGTCCATTGCTGGCCACTATGCTCACACATATTCACAGTTACAAGCAATTTAGCATGGCCAGTCCTCCTACTTCATGTTTTTGGGAGGTGGGAGGAAACTGGAGAAGCTGGAGGAAACCCATGTGAACACAGAGACAACATGCAAAACTCTACCCATACAGTAACTCAAGCACAGGATTGAACCAGGCACCCTGGAGCCATGAAGCAAAAACACTATCTGCTGCACCACTATGCCACCAAGAATCTTTAACTGTGCTAGATTTTTTTCTAAGATTTAACTATGTTTTGAAAATGTCAGTTGTGTAGTCCTCTGTTCGGTAGATTGTGAGTTCAAAGATTGTGATGATACCACAGCCATCCGTGGCCAGGAGCCAAGGGAACAAAATGGCATTTTCTCTCTCTCCCCTGTGAATCACAAAGAGACTGTGAGCTCACGCATGTGGAAGAGGGTAGATAGCACTTTCCTCAGGTGTGTTATGCTGCATGAGCAGCAGTTTGAAAAGTATGCTTGGCTGGCTTCAGAGGAAGCATGTGTTAGCCTACATCCTCCCCAATTATTAGCAATCAGCTGGCTGGTGGGTGGGAATTAGCAGGTGACCAGATTGGGGAGAAAATGGGGAAAAAATAACAATATATTCAATTATTTATATTTCCTATGTATAAAGAGAACTGTGATTCATTCCGGCGGTCCCCATTGTAATAATGTCATTACCTAAAAAAACTCACTGTATCCAGAGTACATGACTATATTTACCTGAAAGAGTAAGCGACACAAGGATGGCCAGCGGCCCAGTAATTCAAGCACAGAGCCTCAGAATTTTCCCCAACATATGCAGACCCAGAATCACCAGACCCCTGCCATCTGGAACAATTCACCTGAAGAAGCAAATCACAAGGAACTATTGCAGTGTTTATGTTGGGAATTCAAGTATCCCCAAGATAAGTGCAATTAGACCAGTCTGACCTTGTGAAGATGTTTGGCTGGTCTCCATGAAGAACAATATGTTTTCACAAAAATACAGGTTTTGTTTGAAAAATAACATTAGCCATGAGATTTCCTTTGGGTTACTGTGGTTACGGTTAAGAACAGGGTCAGATGGAGGCAGAGTTTTATTGGGTAATACAAAAATCAATGAAAAAGGACTTGTGTGTGCACATATGTGTTTCATTATTGTTTGAAAGGGTACATACCTCCGGTGTAGTAATGAATTGGATAAGACGTTGCACTTCTGCACTAAAAGATGGTTGTCCTGATGCCCAAGGCTGAAGCACAAGTTTTCTGTCAGTGGTCTGCAACAAATTCACAGGCCTCGTGAGTCTTTGTCAAATTTCACAGGCCTCTCTCTCTCTCTCGCTCTGTATGTGTGTGTGTGTGTGTGTGTGTGTGTGTGTGTGTGTGTGTGTGTGTAAGAAAGTGAGCTACATTTCTGAAGTTTCTTTACAATAGTGTGGGTGGGTGTGAAATGCCTCTGGCGGCTGGAGTAGTTGTGGCATGTTTTGGGGTCATGCACTCTTTGTTTCGTCCAAGCCTGAAACTTAATAGGGCTCTGGTCTAAATGCATTTGTCTTTTTTGAAGAGAAATTGTTAAAAACATAACAATGGATAGATCCCTCATCACAATCCACTGAAATTATAAAACAACATCTTAGTCCAGTGTAGTAGCCATGGAGACAAAAAGGAGGAAAAGATTAGTCACAGAGAGAGAATAAACATCCCTCTAATTAATTTAGGGGGATTCCCTTCATTACAGCCCAGTTTGGTTTATCCAGTGATATGCAAGTAAACAAAGCTACACCAGCACATATGATTCCTTTCATTTTTTGTTAATCACCAAACATTTTTGTGCTTCAGTGAAGGTGTCTTTCTCAGGACAGTAGGCTACTTAAGAGTATAGCCTACTCGTGGACACTGAGCGTGGTGAGGCTTTCAGCAGTGTTTACCTGGCGAGAGTTCAGCTCGTTCTCGTCGGCGTAGGCGCGCAGTCGTGCCGCTGTCTCTTCATTTGGCCAGAGTTCCGGCGCGCTGTCCGAGCGTCCATCCACTCTGGAGTCTAATGATCCGGATTCGTGACTACTTATACTGATGACGGTGAAGTCCGGTGCAGACGAATCACGCGGCACTATCAAACTGACCAGAAGCTGGAGGAGCAGTAGAATGGACAGAACAAGCGTGCACACACTTGGCAGAGCGCTGCTGCTGCATGCGGCCATGCCTCCCCCCTGAGTGAAGTAGTGCTGCATGACGGAGAGCCAGAGCCTCTGGAGCAAACTCCACAGCTCCAGGGCATGAAGGACAGAGGAGCATGCACAGCTGGACTCCCCAAGGAGTAGCACGAGCATTCTCCAGCACACCCCCCCCCCCCCCAACACACACACACACACACACACACACACTCCCAGGCGTGTAATCTAATGCCATTAACTTGCTAAAATATTAGACGACAGTATAATCCATATGCAGATTAACAATTTAATCAGTACATATTTTACAGTTAGATTCTGTTTGCAGTTGCAAAGTTAAAAAAGAGGTGCCAGAAACGTGTTGCTTAAAATATTAGCTTTTTTCATTTTGACCCAGTCTTATGCAAAGTAGCGCATTCAACTGTATGCGAAGAGCCCCAGAAATGGGAGTTATGGGAAAATGCAGGTGAGTTATGGAAAAGATTCCTGCTGATTTCAGAAAAAGTCCTGTTTCGCGCGTGCCGCAGAACGCCACACTTGGGTGTCAAGTTACAGGTATATGCGGTAATGTGCGGACCTATAGGCATTATCATTGGTAAAATCAAACGAGATCTAATATGTGAAATTACATAGAATATAAATACGCAATGTCTTGTTTTGTCTTCCCGCCTTGTTCCTCATTCTTTTCTCTGCACTCGCTCGTGTCCCCGTTTGAACCGCGCGCACTGCATCAGGGTTTGACGCCGTGAAGCCTCGCCTCGTGCAGAAAAGCCCGAGTGGTGCTGAATGTCAACGAGGCACTGAGAGTCCATCACACACACACACACACACACACACTGGTAAATCCTACTGCTAAAAGAGACACTGCAGTCAAACAGGCTGCACAAACATACACAGCCTACAGTATATTTATGCGCATTCATGGGTAATGTATTTTAATGTCTTTTATGGGTTCTTTTTTTAATAATTCAAAATTGAAATATTGCCTGCCATGTTTAAACAGCTCTAAGATAACCCCTAACACGTTAATTAGATCATATAAAATGAGTTACGGTCTATTTTACAATACTTTTCTAGTATATATCTACTGATATCAACTAGAATTTTTGTAAAATGTTTTCACTTTTAAAAAGTTTACTGTTTAATAAAAAGTAATAACTGTTTACAACTTATTATTATGGGCATTGAAAAAGAAATAATTACTGCTGTCAAGCCTATTGTGTAGTGCTACAGGCTTGATAAACACAACAACAACAACCACAACAATAATAATAATAATAATAATAATAACAATAATAATAATAATAACTAAAAAGTGTTTTCATTCTAATTGCTTGGAGACATTCGAGCACATGATGAAGGTGGAGGCAAATTTCAGTGATGTGCCCTGAAACTTCACCTCATACATAGTGTATTGTGTGTCATATTGAAAGATGATAAATGGCTATTTAGACATGGTATATTTCATTATGGTTTCATTAATTGGCACAGCTACACTAAACATACTGTATAACATTATGTAATAGTGTTAACATATTATTGCTACAATATAAAGCAATATAAAATATAAAATATTCACGCTCCAACATCTGAGCATTTCAGTGAAGAATAGAAGCATCAGACCATGGATAGCTGTGCTTCAAGCCGTAAGTTGTGTTTGAAAAAGAATTCTTTTAAGAGATGTTATGTGGTACAGACCAGAAATTGTGCTTGAACCAGTGTCTGAGCCCCATCTAGTAATTAAGAGGTACACTATATGGCCAAAGGTTTGTGGACACTGGACCATCACACCCATATCTGCTTGTTGAACACCCCATTCCAAATTTAGTCCCCTCTTTGCAGTTATAATAACCTCCACTCTTCTGGGAAGGATTTTGAAGTGTGGCTGTGGGGATTTGTGATCATTCAGCCACAAGAGCATTAGTGAGGTCAGGCACTGATGTCAGGTGAGGAGGCCTGGGGTGCAATTAGTGTTCCAATTTATCCCAAATGTGTTCAGTGGCGTTGAGGTCAGGGCTCTGTGCAGGACACTCCAATCTTGGCAAACCAAATCTTCATGGAGCTCGCTTTGTGCACAGGGTCATGGTTATGCTGGAACAGGTTTGGGCCTCTTAGTTCCAGTGAAAGGAAATTGTAATTCTACTGCAGACATCCTATACTATTGTCCTTCCAGCTTTGTGGAAACAGTTTGGGGAAGCTTAAACATGGGTGTGAGGTGTCCACAAACCTTTGGCTGTATAGCGTATGCAATTCTTGATATGTTGGTCCAAAAAGAAGTTTGCTCTCTCCTTGAACAATGAATATATTCTGCCAATAAATTGCTGTGCTATGACAGTTAGCCTTCAAAGACATTGGTAGTCTAAGAAAAACATGCCTGTTAGTATTTTATATAGTTTATTAGAGAGGACACCATGAGTTAGAGGAAAATAGAAATGCAATTTGGAAAGAATGAGTGATTTTAATACAAATCAGACAAAATAAGCAGAAGGCTTAAACTTTGTTTTTGTTTTAATTTGTAAGCCAAATCTTGGTTGTTGCTGTATATTATATATTGTTATATGTTTTCCTTAATTTGGCATACATAAGTCATTTCCACTGCACCTAATCATCTCCAACTGTCATTTCCATCACAACAGTGTTTTATATGCATATTTTATACGTGTCAGTATTTTCACTTTTTGTAGTCACAATTTTTTTTAGAAAGTTTTGACACAGATCTTGGTATTAAATACAACTGACAGGCAAGCTCATCTTTAGATATTTGTAATTGAAATGTTCTATAATAGCATCTAAAAGATCAATTTTAAATACTTGTGTATAAGTTAACCTGGATACTGCTATAAAATCTCTGCTATAAAATAGCAGTATGTCTTTTTTCATTTGAAAAAAACAGTATTTACTGATGTGGTAGAAATGACAGTTTCCCCTGATCGCTAAAGTACAAAAATATTGACAGTCTAAACAATTTAATTGCAACCACAGTAAGGGATTCTTCCTACACAAAGTTTAGAAAATATTAAGATTTAAAACTTTCCTTACAGCAAAATCAGGGCCAAAGGGGCCCCCAGTTGAATAATTACCCTTAGATGCTTGTGTATTTTATAACCTGTAATAATTTGTCCTTCACTTTTACACAGTAATTTCACAAGCTCACAAGCCATAAAGCTATTTCAAATGTGAAAAAAACATCCTCTAAAATGTTCTCTTCAATGGGCCACTTTAAAACAAATTTGGCAGTTCTTTCCTCATTATGTGAAAGGCCCATGTGGCCACTCACTGGTCAAATCAACTCTACCTTTTAAATATGTTGGTCAAGTTGGTTAATCTCAGTCAAGAACAGAAAGTGGCAGTAACCCACAAACATTTCACCTGTAAGTAAAACCGAAAGCGCATGGAAAAGCATACATAAATAATAGAGTATGTTAACTGTAGGTTTGATGCAGTTTATAATAGTTAATATTTATTCAGGAGTTCTAGGTTAATGTTGGTGAATTATGCAATTTATCTCAAAATACTGGGTTTTGATTGTACTTGTGTTTCCTTTGAAATATGTGGGCTGTGCAAGTTCTCACATCAAAATGGCTGTATAAAACATTTGTACGTTAGCCCCGAGTTATTCATTCATTCACCTTCAGTAACCACTTTATCCTGATCAGGGTCACAGAGAATTCAGCTTGGATGAGACACCAGCCAATCCACCTACCTGCATGTTTTTGGACAGTGGGAGGAAACCAGTGAACGTGGAGGAAACCCATGCAAACACGGGGAGAACATGCAAAACTCTACAGAGACAGTAACTTGAGCTCAGGATCGAACCAGAGACCCTGGAGCGATGAAGCAGCAACGCTGCCCTCTGTACCACTGTACCGGTGATCAAAACGCCAAGCAAAACCAATTAACCAAAAAAAGCAAATTCAAAAACACAACAGTAAACAGAAAATCAGCAATAAATCAAAACACAACAGCAAAACGAAAAACACCAACAAATGTAAATTAAAACAGCAAAATCAAAAACACATAAATATTACCGAAACAGAAAGTGAACGTCCTTACTTAATATCACATGCTAGTCGCTGACTGGCTTCAGTGTACTCCAGTATGAGAGACTGCAGAAAACAGAAAGCTAGAGGAAGTTAGATCTAGTTAGATGAATTATTGCTAGGCTAACTTGATAACAGACTGAAAAAGTGCATTTCTTTTTCTTTGTGATAGTCATACACTGTGTCCAATCAGCAACAAGCATGTTTGCATTTTGATGTTTCTGAATTTGCTGTTGTGTTTTTGGTATTGCTGTTGCATTTTCTGATTTGCTGTTGTGTTTTGGTTTTGCTGGTGCATTTTTTTTTTTAATTTGCTGTTGCGGTTTGGTTTTGTTGTTGCACTTTCTGATATGATGTTGTGTTTTTGCTTTGTTAATGTGTTTTGTACTTACACTTCACCATACCCATTGTCTTTCCTACTACCAACCCTATTACAGCCCTATTAAAACCCTATTGCCTTAACGATGATTAAATTTATAGATTAATAGATGAAACTGTAATCATATATTTTGTTTTTTGTTTTTTTTATCTCTGTTTTGCCTGCCTTGTCTTATGTGTAACATTCTCACACCACTCTACGCCACAGAGTAGAGGCAGGACAGAGTTAAGCAATGATAAGAACAGAATGTGTATTTAAATATTCCCACCTTAGATACAGTATATGGAACAGACAGATACAGTATTTCATCACAAAAAAATCACTGTACGACACAGCAGACCACAAGAAATAGGAACAGTGGAGAGAGAAAAAAGGAGGGGGAGCAGTATGAGTAGGAGAATAGGCATTGTCAACACCCTGAGTTCCAGACCTCCATGCTCAGAAAGACTGGCCTCTCAGCACCTTTGCCAGAGCAGCATCTTTGGGGTCAGTGCATGAGTGTCTGTCCTCCTGACAGAAAATTACAAAAATACAGAGACAAGAACTGGGTGTTGGGCAGGGTATGACCATGCTGCAGGCTGTGATCAAGAACAGAGAAAGAAGGCATTTGATTCAGTCAAACCCTATTGGACCAAACCATACCCTTGCTTAAAATGTTTGCAGTAACTATTTGCACAGAATCAAGTGGAACCATTTAAAGTCACTTAAAAATTGACATCACGTCTTACATGTCATAACAGAAATTCTGTAACATTCTCATGATAATTTGGTAATAAATTTACAGCCTTTGCAAAACTTTCTCCACTTCTGTAATTGCTATACTTCAGTTATTTATGTCATTGCATTGTTATTTCTGGCGTTGAGTTGGTTGGTGTGACTTATGTACAGATGCTGGTATTTTGGAGCAGACAGCACATAAGGTGGGATGAAGGGGATAAAGTCTGTGTAGGGAGCAGGGTCTACATCAAAAACCCTGCCAAGGTGGTAGATTCTGGGGAGTAAGTAATTAATCTCTATTGACATGACCAGAGATGATGTTGAGACTAGAAGAGACAGATAGACACAGAAAGAGAATCAGAGCAGAGAAAAAACAGAGAGATCAGTGTGAAGTCCAAAAACCTTTTGCATGATCTCTCACATCAGATTGAACAACCGTCGCAGGCATATCTGGGTTTCTGTTTAAATGAGTAATATTTGCATTCTGAGGATTTCTGCAGTTCAGCGGAGGAGCTCTTCTAGTTGACATTGGCAATATGTCTGTCCATCCAGAAAAAAAACTCCACCCAAGCTTCACAACTGGTCTTGTGCATGTAGGAGCATCTATCTGTGTATGCATGTGCTGTTTCAGTTGTTCTGTGTGTGTGTGTGTGTGTGTGTGTGTGTGTGCACGTGTGCGTGTATGTGTGTGTCTTGATTGTCACTGCTGAAGAAATCATCTTTTAGTCCACAGTTCCAAATCTCCTTAATCCTATCTAACAAGTTTCTTCTGTAACATGACATTCTTATAAAATATTAGAAACATGAAAATGGTGTAGTCCAAATCATCTGTTGAAAGGAAAGAGACAGTGTATAAACAAAGGTGGAAAGGGTGCAAATTGACCATGATTATTGACCATGATTTATGGCCATGACCATGCATCACAATAGCAACATTTGTTTAGAAACTATTTCAGAGTGCTACTTAATGATAATTACAAGTGTAATGTTAATGTACTTGATTATCTTTGTCTCAAGCATGTTCGAGAACTAAGCTCTCACCTTTATTGAGATGGTGCAATAATGCTAACTACAGGCTGGTGACAGTGAAGCCTTCATCACTGGGTTGATCCAACAGTTGGCAGAGAACCCCCCCTCGGGAACTTTGGGACACATAACGGTGCCCTACAGGTGCATAGCTGTCCGTATTACCATGATAACCCAACTCCTCATGCTGGGGAGAAGAGTCTTGATTCCCACCCACACAAGAAGAGGACATAGTATGTCCTCTGAGTAAAGGTGTAGTATAAGGAGAATGGGATGGTGCTCTCATCCCAGGGCTAATTAGAGACATGTCCCGTTTGTGTGAAGGCATAGTGATGGCAGCGGAGCGCAGCTCTTCATAGCTCTGGGGACTATGAGCAACACTCCCACCCTGCCCATACCAGCAAGGAGAGCTACTGTAACTGGGTGAGTCATACTGTGGAAATTGGTCCTTTGGCACACGGTGTGGACTCATAGCTGAGCTACACTGTGGCGGAAGGCGAGGACTAGGGGATAGTGTAGGGCTGAATGTCCTGGTAGTATGTCCATATGTGTGTGGGGGAGGTGTAGGTTTAGGGTGCTGCTTTAGGACATCTGACTGAGTTGACAGGCTGGGAGAAAGAGAGGCAGAGTCCGAGGGGTAAATATGGGCAAATCTTTCATCAGATGATGGAGTAGAGGTATGGGCAGAGTAGGGAGAGGGGTATTCACAGAGCTCCGGGGCATGACTTAGTGGTGAAAGGCTACTGCTATCTCCACTGTAATAATCTAATGCTTCCTGGTATAGTCCCCCTGATGAAGTCATCTGCCCTGCTGCTGGGGGTGCTGCAGGTTTTTGAAGTTTGGGCTTTGGTGGTAAAGATCGCTCTCTTTGGCAAGGAGAAAAGCCTCCCCTACCCCTACTCCCCCTAGGCTGTCGGCCCGCAGAAGCACTACGCTTTGGTCCACCTCCCTGCACAGGAGGACTTGCAGGTGATCCTGGGGGAATATGGCCTGTTTCCTTCTCACTCTGTGCATCAGACCGTTTTTTTCGACCTCTGCCTGGTTTTGTCCCACCTTGAAACAAAACATTCTGACTCCAGTTATAAGAGGGGCCTGCAGAATTTTCATTCCAATCTAACATCAGCTTCTCCAGGCTTGACAAGCTTGACTGCCCCTCAGACACTGGTGCATCCCTAGGGCAGAATGTCCCCCCCATGCTTCCTATTCCTGTGTGGGAGGAATCAGAGGAGGACTCAGAAAATGTGTCAGGGCAGGGACGCTGCTTTGCCTTTTGGGGTGTGTAATTTGAAATGTCTAGGATGTCTTTGGACTCAGAGCTTGTTCCACTGACTCCATAGTCAGAGTAGCCATGAAACTGATGAGTACCAAATCCATCACCACCCCAGGTAGATCCCCCTTGCCTGTAACCCCAAGGAGCAGAGCACTGGTATTGTCTGGAACCTTGAGGAGGAGATGAGGATGAAGAGAAGGAGCTAGTTTTTGATATTGACATGTAACTTCCACTCGGGGATGATGGACCAATAGACTCATTCTGCTGCATGGGGACATGGGTAGGCCCAGGATATGCACTATAATGTCGCTTGGCAGATGCTTGATAACTTGAATAATTTATATGGCGTGGTGTTGAAGAGGCAGGGGAGGTTTTAGTGCCATAAGCAAAGCTGCAGTCACTTGATCGCTGCTGCTGCTGAGTCACAGGGCAAACGCCTGCTCCTTGAGGCACATTTCCACTATAAGTGGAGGTGTACTGGGAAAAACAACCAGAAGAAGGATGAGGAGAACTGGGTGACCGAGAGAGAGAAAGAGCAGGCGATTTTGAGAAAGAAGTGGTTGGGGAAGTTTGGGATACACTGTATAAATATGGGGTCCTAGTTGCAGAACTGCTATGAGATTGGGTTGAGGAAAGGGAGCCCCCCTCTCCAGTACAAGCTGCTACTTTAGGGCTTCTTTTAGGGAAAGCTGGAGACCAGCAATGGGCTGCACCTGGACTGCTGCCCTCATATCCTGGAGTGATTTTACGAGCATCTTGGTGTCCTGTAGGGCTGGACATGGAGATGTCCAGCAAATCTGAGGAGTCATCTGAATCAAGTAAAGAACGAAAGTATCCTGCAAACATTCCCTGACATTCCTCTGCACTGCCAGCTCCTCTCATTCCAGGGCTATGGTACACTCCCCCTTTGCCAGTCTCAGAGGACGGAAAGCTTCCACGAGGTGAACATGAGCCCTGGTAACTACCTGGATCTGGATGACACTTCTCTCCCCACCCACTATTTCCATTTTGCCAGTCTTGATCCAGAACTCCCTGATCACCTTTTAATGTCCCATTCTTTCTTGAACGCCGCTTTCTAATCTTTTCCCCCGTCACCAGACTACCTTGCTCGCTCAATGTTGCCTTCTTCATTCCAGCACTAAGCCCTTTCCCCCTTTTTCGTGGAGTTCCTGGTTCAGACAGAGGAACTTTGCGCTTTTTGCCAATTGTCTCAAAGAAATCACTGAAGGACCTCTTAAAAGCCTCCGAGCACCCAGTCATACCCCCTCCCCTCCCTCCCATACAGCCTGCACGACCACCTCGCCTACGGAAGCCTGTGAGGCGATGCAGTAGCGTGGACAGATTTGGGTTTTCTGGAGATGTGTGGAAGGTCTCAGGTTCGGTTGGAGTCCAACAGCGTGGTGGGGAGCAACGGCCAGTACTGGGAGGTTGCCGGTTTAAGAAGGCTAGTTTAGAGAGAACATCTGCGTATTCTACTTTAACATCATTGGTGTCATTGACATACGAAGGCAGTGGGGAAGGTAGCTTTACTCGCCGACGCCTCCTGGGTTTCTTGGGCTCTGCAGCACTTGCAGCCCCAGCTCTAGTCTCACGCATATCAGGCTGTCCAGGTAAAGCCTGTTTAGGGGGCCGCCCTCTTCGCCGTTTCAAGATGACTGGTAGTTCTCCTGGAGGAAACATCACCATTACACTCTTCCCATTGTTTTTCATGCGGAGAAGAGCAGTGGGTTCCTTTGAAATATGTGCACTCATCTCTCCACTAGATCCCCCTTCTGGTGCTTCTCCTGCAGTACACCCTTCCCCATGTAAACCCACTGCCACAGGCTCTAGAGAGGAGATCTTATAGCTTTTCTGTCGTCGACTAAGATGCACAGGAATTCTTGCGATTTTTACCACTATCTTTCTCACACCTAAAAAACGACCTCGATGTTTAGCTCTCTGTGAATGCTGAATCACAGTGCTTCCTTCACTTGCTGCCTTCCCAAATGGTATTCCTACACTATGATTTGGCATCATACGAATTGAATTAGTAGGAGCTGGTGAAACCTCAAGGGATGAAGCAGCCACAGCCACTTCTAGAGGACACTCTTCCCTTGGTCTAATCTCTTCTCCTCTCCAAATGTTCCTATCCTCCTCTGCCTCTTTTTGTTCTACTTCTCTTTTCATTACATTATCCTCTGCAGCTCTGCGTAAACGAGATGACTTGCGAAGGTGGCAAGGGAAACGTGGCCGACCAGAACTCCTTAGGGTATACTTCCTCTCAGCCTCCATAGGGGTGTTGACAGGATTGTGGCTTGCACTAGAACTATGACCTAATTCAGGGTTAGTTAAGGGATTTCTCTCCAGTTTACTGGTATTAGAGGGTTTCTCTGCATCAACCTTACTTGTAGAAGCAGGGCTAGGTTGAAGGGCTGAGTAGTTTTGTGACAGTTGGTTGGTATGCAGTGAATGGGCTGAATGGACAAGGGGAGTGTATGTTTCAGTCTTTGGAGTTATAGACAGATCCTCTGGGACAAGAGAGGTGTCCTCTTCCACAGTTGAAGATCTGACCATCTCTGTATGTTTATGTTTGTGCATCATTACATCTCTCTCAGTGTGCACATGGGTATCCATTTGAATGTGCATTTGAGATTGTAGACGTGTGTTAGAGTGTTCTGTGCGAGTACTCTGTTGTTGTGAAAGTGGTTGTTGGTGTATGTGCATCTGTGGGCGTGTGTGTGACTGAATGTGAATTTGTTCATGCATGTGCGTTTGTTCCACATGGTCCATCTGTCTGCGTCTCCTTGCTCTGCGCTGAAACTGGTCATCATGATTACGCAGACCATTAGCAAGTGAAGGAGGTGAAAACAATCTATAGTGTAGTGACGCAGCTGTGTCAGAGCCACTTGCCCCTGCTGAAGTGACTCCAGGCCCCATATCTCCCATCCAGGAGCCTTCAGCTTCACTGCAGTCCTCCCCACCCAGGGCTTCACAAACCAAACGCACACTTCCAGATCGCAGACGGCCTGAAAGTCGACTCATTGCTTCTTATATTGATAGATTTCACAGTACACGTATATAATTTAGGCAGTAAATATCTGCCAATGTTTTGTTAATTTGCAGTGGCTGACCCAAGGACAAGTCCCTCTCTCAACTTGGCAAGTCTGAGTGCAAGACTGTCAGTAAACAAGGCTTCAGATTTCAGGAGTAAAGTCCTTGAAAATTATCCAGCAATGTTTATCTGTGAAGTAAAATAAATAGGATAAATAGTATAAACAGTATATAAACAGTATAAACAGATTATGCTTTAATGATAACTGTTATTGTTCTTACCATTTGCGTTGCTATGGTCATATTTTGTGTTATCCCTGTGGACAAAAGGACAACTGTTACCATAGTGATACACTTAGAGAATCGTTGTAACCCTGGCAATAGAATATGAGGGGAGTGGTAACCATGGTTACAGTTTTCCCATCCAGTGCACTTGCTCAAGAAAACAGTTTTACCATAGCAATACAGCTTGTATCTATTTTATACTATGTATTAAATAATTAATTATTATATTAAATAATTTTCTCAAGTTACCTATTTATTTAAAAAAAACATACACAGTATATTTGGATGGTTAAGTTTTCAACAAAACTTAAAATAGTATTCCACTCAAATAATTATTAAACCTGATAATTAACTGGATCACATGACTGGACTTGGGCATCCTTGCTTCACACACACACACACACACACACACACAGGGCTCCTTGGACAATGCAGAAAAAAGTTAAACAACGAAGTGTACAGACTGATCAACAGGGGGCAGCAGAGGGATGAGAGGAGTGGTGTCAGGAGGGCTGGAGCGTTTCTTTGCTGAGAGAAGGCTGCATGGAAACCAGTGCTTGTGTGTGTGGATGAAAAGGGCCAGAGAGTCAGAGGGTCTTGGCATACTTTCTCAGTTGCAACAACCAATAGACAGAAAAAAAGCGTGCCTACATATTAACCACAAGCATGTGTGAAAATAAAAGTGGGAGATAAAGTACTGTGTAAAAGTATTGGGCACCATACATTTTTATATAAATGTTGTCCTGGCTATTTTATGTCTGCTGCTATTAGTGTGTGGAAAGAAAAAATCTGTGTTACAGAGAATTTTTTTTGTTAAGTAATCAACCATATTAAGTCACACGTTTATGATAAAACAATATATATATCAAGGCTATCTGGGATTTTACCTGCAGAGACGGAAGAACTATAGCAAGTCTATAGCAAGTTCTCCAAAAAAAACCTGGAACAACCTACGAGCCAGATTCCTTAGAAGCTACATGACATGTATGTAATAGAGTTGAAGCCATTTTACAAGCAAAGGCAAAGGCTGTATTACTGCATTACTGTTGTATTACTGCTCAATATAATAAATGTTTCACTACTTCAAAACTTTTCATTCCATTGTTTTTGAAGGCATTTTTCCTTACAGAATTTCTTTTAATGTGTCTAAAACTTCTGCACAGTATTATATATTTTTTTATAAAACAAAAATTGCTAAGTCTGTAATGACAAACAGACATCTACATTTGCAAAGCCCATACCATGCACACTCTCACTCCCACTCTCTTCCTTTCTTTTTCTCACACACACAAGCTCTTATACACACACATTTCCATCCATCACTGTTGCTTTTGCACATGGTTCTTATTACTAACTGGCAAGGAAAGGGGAAGCAGGGAGAGAGGAGTAAAGGAGTGGAGCAGAAACATGTGCTGTGGTGCTCTGGGCCGAACAAACCCTGCCATGCCTATGTTCTTAAAGATGCACTGGCAGACAGACAAACAGACTGAGAGAAAGCAGAAACAGAGAAGCAAACTATCTACCAACACAGAAAGCCTATTTAACCAAAGAGTATTTAACTATATTGTTCAGGGAACAGACTGCAATATAAGTATTAGCCTCCATAATACGGAACAAGTAAAGGTATTCTCTAGAGATGAGAACCAAGATGAGATCATGCATGGGTTACTTAGACTGCATGAGTGTACTTTTCTCAACTAGAAGACTCAAAGAGCCTACAGCTCTTAGATCTGCTGCATACATCACCATGCTCCCTCTCTCTCTTGTGTTTTCTCTCTCTCTTTAATTAATGCCATTAATTAATTAAGCATCAGTCTAACTGAAGACAGGAATGAGTACAACTGCAGATCACCACTTTAATTATAGTCACACGCATACCTCTCTCTCTCCCTCTCTCTCTTTCACAGACACACACACACACACACACGTTTCATCCCATAGCCTTTGAAAGATAGTGTGTCTGGAGCTTCTCCTCCCCTTTTCACTCTGTTTTGGCCACACTACGCATCTCCCTGCCAATGCATGCTAGTGAGCTGGAATAACTCGAAAACAAAGTGTGTGTCCTTCTGTGTGTGCATCTTAGACTTAAACAGAGGAATATGTGATGGTTGCCTGCCAGTAACTCGATTAATAGCTTTACATGTTCATCATCCCCACCACCACTGTCAAGTTCAAGCTTTTCTCCACTTACTGCTATTCTTCTCCCATTCTTAGCTCTTATGCTCTCTCTCTCGCTCTCTTTTTCTTTTTTTTTTTACAGTTTTCCGCTGCTATCTTATCTCCTCTCAGAATCTGTCACAATGCACTGTGGGTAACAAAAAAACATCTGCTGACCGTAAGCCAATAACAATACTTTCCTGTCACAACTCTGTCCAGTCTGCTTGTGTTCAAAGCTGCCCTAAGCCATAACCACCAAATAACAAAAGTCAAGGAGTGGCCAATAAGCGCATCAGGTCGAATTTTAACCATAATTTTTTAGGAGTCCTCTTAATGTGATTATAGTATACTTCAGCACTCATAGATTCTTTTGTAAACATTCAACCACGTAAACACTGTAGTCATAAACATACAGAAGCGATCTGTCCACATCTGCAATGCAGCAAGAAAAGCTTGTGAAGAAATGTTTAACTACTTGAAAATTGTTAATGGAAACCTTGCAACATGACTAATGTTCTGATGATGGACCGAAACACTGTCTTAAAAGCACTGAGAAACACATACAGAAACGTACACTATTGTACAACCCACATGTGCCCCCATTCTCACCCAAAACCTGCAATATTATGATTTACTGGTAATGTTTGGGCTTTGTTGTCTTTCAAATCTGCAGCCTTCACACTGACCTGTTCAGAAAAGCCCTGATGCACAGAATGTAGCATATAACAAATCCTAAATATGTTTTTTTTTTTTCAGTTTTCTGACTACTGGCCAATACCTGATACTGACATGCTTTTAGTAACCAAGTAGACAGTCTGCCATCTGAGCAAGTTGAAGTGAAATAACAGAAGTATGATGTTGGTCAAATTTAACACATGTTCACCTGCATGGCTATGTTGTGCATAGCGTAACACACATTCATGATAAAATATGTCACTGGATCAGATATTGTGTCAAATCTGATCTAATGCCATTCCAGGTTTACTCAGTATCAGATCCCTTATTGTTGCTGCACTGTGCAAATGTTTTGAATCAGTCACCTCACAAGGTGGCAAAGCATCAACGAATGAATTGTCATCAAGACATCACTCTCTTTCAGTGTTTATTTGTTCACAAATAATCCCTCGGATAATTTTCAAGAAATTGTACTAGGTCTTGTCCCAGTTGTCTTTTTGGGATTTAGACTCTGGCATGTGTTCACAGTTAACCCCTTCCTGATAAATTATAGTTGAATTCCTGTGTAAAAGTGTGCGTATGAAAGGGGCTGTAGAGCCTGATACTCTTAAGTAGTGATGGTGGTTCTGGAGTATGTGTGTAATTACACAAGTGTATGTGTGGGTGTTTGCGCAATGTGAAAGAGCATCGTTCTTTGTGTGTGTGTGTGTGTGTGTGCACATGTATATATGTGCATATGTGTGTATTTGTGTGTGTTTACACAAGTGCGTGTGTTTCAGTGGGTGTGTTAGGGAAAAGCACTCACTCAGTTCAAATGAGAGTGCAGTTGTTGCTAAGATACAGGCAGCAGCCCTGACAGTGTGTGAGGGCAAGTGATTGGGGGGGGGGGGTTGATGGTTGGAGAGGGAGGGTGAGCAAGATATACAGAAAGAGAGAGAGGGCAAAAAGAAGGATGCAGAATGGAGAGTGAGGTGGGAGAGAAAAAAGGGGGAAGGAGAAAGGGAAACGCAGAGAGAGGTAGAAGTGGGTCACACAGTCCACAGAGACATTCGGTGACACTCTGCAGAAGAAACACAGCTGTCATCACACACACAGACACACACACACACGTATACGGACACATGAACACACACTTCGTCTGCCCTGTGTCTCCTCTCCAGGTTTCACTTTTTCTACTCAGCATTCCCTCATCGTTCTCTGGCGCTCCACTTCTCCCTTTTCCTGTCTCGCTGCTTGTCTCTAATACTGCTCTACTCTTTCACTCACACTCACCCACTCTCACTCCTTTTTCCCACCTCTCCATGGCCCCTACTCCTCCCCATACCCCACTCCCCCAAGTCAACTATCGCTCTCACCCTCCGTCCCTTTTCTTCCTCTCTTCCTCTCTCATCCCCAGCTGCAGGAAATTCCTAATAATCTTCATCATCAGAGCCTGTCTTCAACACCAGTTCCTGCCAACACACAGGCGCGCACACACACACACACACACACACACATACTTTTACTACATCTTGCTTTCTGTTTCTCTCTTTGCAGCAATATTACTTCTGTGAGAGTGTACATGTAGCGGTTATTTTAAGAATTGCAGAGACCCTCCAATCCACCCTTCACTCCTCCATGGGTCATGTGACTACAGCACCAGCTGGAAAGAAACATCCAACAGCAGGCAAAGAGAGAGAGAGAGAGAGAAAATGCTAGAGACCTATCTTGCTTTCTCTCACTCTTACTATGCATCTCTTTCTTAATGTAAACCTCTGTAGAGACTATAAGGCTGCACAATTATTCATTATATTTTCATTTTAATCACAATCACTGTTCATGGTTTCCCCAATTAATTAAACATTATTGACTGCAATATAGGTGAACTTACTGAAAGTTTGATAATTGGCTAATGTTAGATATTGTTGTAAATATAGTCAAACATAGACTTATTTACATACAATTTAACTGTCTGTTTGGTTACATACTGTGTAAATAATGACCTTTATTCGTATGAGTCTAATTTTATTTATATTTTGTGATTATATAGCAATTTATCCATGTGTAGGAATTTATGCTGTATATTCTGGGGGAACTTTTAAAGGTTCAATGTGGAACCCTATAACAAAGCATTTCCCTTTTAGAAAAAGTAATAAATAGAACAATTTAAAAAGCTAGAACCATTATTCATCCAAAACTACATTGAGTGTGCAAAGAGAAGGCTGTTTTTTGTTATTTTAAAGAATTAAACTGATAAAGTGGAAGAATTAAACAAACTACATTAATGAAAAATCAGCATGGTCTCAAAAACGTGCAAATTCAAAACACTTTGCATGACTCAATTGATTTGCAAACTTTCAAGTAAAGGTTAGGGCTGGCTTTAAAGTTTGTACCTTACCTATATGACTTCCTTTGCATGAAATCAAATACTACATCACTCTTGTTGGTCAGAAATCATACATATTGTTCATGAGATCACACTGGACTAATAATTATAAATTAAATTGAGCAACATAACTGTGATTATTATTTTAGTTGCTATCATGTAGATCTTCTGTCCTTTGTTTCTCACTTTCCCTCTCTCATTTCTTTAAACACATCAACTTCCACTGCATCTTCTCTTACAAGCACTTTCAACCAATTCTCATCCTTTCACATTACAATTTATCCTTTACAGCTTTCTGTATCTCATTCACGGCAGCTCGCTCACCCATTGCCTCTCTCCCTGTGCACACTGTGTTGGAAAACACACCGACACGTGCATGCACACATATTGAGTGAGACCTTGAGGCTAGCGTTTTGGAGAGGGGCCTCTCCACTGCGGCCCTGACTTCCTGACATGACCACTGCGCACACACACACGCACACACTCACACAGCCTGAACCCAGAGCACCCCCGTTCCACTGTTGCCGTGGGAGACACTGCTGCAGAGCCCGTTGCCAAGGAGAAGGGCTGCTGGCTGCCTGTTTAAACAACAATGGCTGCCTTGTGCGCATTCCATCTCAGGAGCACACACCAAGGTAAGAGCGGCTATCATGCACGCCTGCGCACATGCAAACATACGGACAGACGGGTGTTCATGAGAGTCGTTCTTTCACTCAGTCCAGTATGAAAACTCCGCAGTGGCTCTTCTTTACTCTGTGCATCACCTTCACTCTCTCCCTCTATCTCTCCATCATTTCTCCTCTCTTTTTCACTCTTTCCTTAGTCGGAATCTCAGGACAGTAGTTTCGAGGGAACTAATTCATCTTTCTGATGCACATTTTTGTGTTTTTCCATCATGGTGACCGCATACGTCCACTCTTACCTACTCTTGATTCTTTCTGTAGATTCTCTTCTCTGTCTTTCTCTCTTATCTCTCCTCAGTGCCCCTCCCCTTCCCCCACTATCTTCTTCTGCAATGTGTCTCACTCACTCACTCACTCTCTCACTCACACACACACACAAACATGCACACACCAAACACACACACACACACACACACACACACACACTCTCTCTCTCTCTCTCTCTCTCACAGCTCAGAGTTAAGCTTTCTGTCTCTCTATCACTCCCTTTCTGGCAAAGGAAGTGTGTGTTCCCCAGGGGGAGCTGGGCTCATTAACTTCCAGCAGACAGAGAGAGCGTGGACGAGAGAGAGAGAGAGAGAGACAGAGAGACAGAGTGAGAGAGAGAGCCAGGGGAGAAATACAGAGTAGTGAGAGACTAAAAGAGAAAGATAGAGGAACTAGAGGACGGTGGATGGGGGAGGGCGATAAAGTCCGCAAGAGAGACTAAAGGTAGGATAAAGACAGGAGATGGGAGAAAAAGTAGACTGAGATGGATCAACACAGCAAAAAGCAACAGTAAGAAAAAGAGCAATAGACGAAAAGAGAGAGAGGAGCAGAATTCATAACCCTCCTCACCTCAACCTCATCCTTTAACAGTCACTTACACTCAAATAATAAGAGTAATAACAAATAAACAAATGATGCGCTTTGAGCTTGGCTTGTGGCATGTAAACAGACATACACATAGAGGAAGAGAGAGAGACAGAGAAAGGGAGAGAGAGACGGAAGAAGTCATGATTGCTGTTGGAAGATCCAATTTGACTTACAGATTTTGCATGATAGACTGTTTTTGATAGTGGGACAAGCAGCTGTAGACTTACATAAAAAAGAGTACTAGAAGTGATGGGGGATAGTGTGTGTGTGTGTGTGTGTGTGTGTGTGTAGAAGTGCTGGATTTTCCAGCAGCAGTGCAGTATAACATGGTCTGGTTACTAATCCAAATCCAGAACTATTGAAACTTGTGTCCGTTTTTATCACAAAACGGTCCTCATGGAAGTACAAGATGTTCTCTGGAGGCTGTGAGGTGATGACATCATATCCCAGGCAATGCTACCTAACAACAGCAGCAACAATTAAGGAGCTTCAGGGACTGATTTATCTTTTACTCTTGTGAAAGACATAAAGCAGCTGCTCAAATGCAACTTTCCAGGTTATCCATCAACTTTCTAGGTTATCCATCATATTTGATGGGAGTGTTATCAGATGAAGACCCTACAATCTAGCAGGAGACTCTTGCTAGATATCCTACACCACAAACCACATAAAAGTATTCCACTATATTAAGTAATATTCTGCAATATTTACTATATTGTGCAATAAGATTGTAATGTATGATCTAGTGCATTTTTGGAAAAATGGTCCCTCAAAGGTTCTTAAATGGTTAACAAATCTAGATTTTGTCTGAGGTTTTACTTAAAGGCCTATCTGAATTGTTATGAGTTTCTGAAGAAAGACAAAATGAAGAATTCTTTAAGGTGCTATATAGAAAAGTGTAAAGTACACTATATGGCCAAAAGTATGTTGGCACCTGACCATCACACCCATATGTGGGCCTTCTCCAAACTGTTGCCACAAAAACTGCAAGCACACAATTGTATAGAACGTCTTTGTATGCTGTAGCATCAGTTTCCCTTCACTCCAACTAAGAAGCTCAAACCGGTTCCAGCATGACAATGACCCTGTGCACAAAGCGAGCTCAATGAAGACATGGTGTCACCCACCGCACACCTTTGGATGAAGTGAAACACTCTACGCCAAGCCTCTTCACCCGATATCAGTGCCTTACATCACTAATGCTCTTGTGGCCATTCAATTACACACTGAATATAATTAAAATATTTTCTCATCCCAAACCTGCCTACTTATTTTTCTTTTTTTGTAAAGCTATGTGAACTTACAAAAGAATCACTGATAATTATTAGTTTATCTGTGTCACACAGTAAATTGCTATAATTTAATGGTTTTCTATTGGTACCTGCCAACCTTTTGTTTATTTTTACAGTTTTTTTAACCAGCATACACAAAGTTTTGACCGTTCCAGACATTACAGATTTAGAATTAACAGAGCATTGCTGAATTAGAGTATCCAGTCAACAAATACAACACATTGCTCATCTTTGTCACGTTTTTAATTCTATATTTATAATCTAAATTTTTGGCATGGCTGCAAGGAAAGAATATAAAGTAGGAATCGCTTATAAAGTGCAGCATGCTTCTCTGTTTTTCTCAGGGTTCTCTGGTTTCCTCCCACAGTCCAAAAACATGCCACGCTAAATTGATGCTAGGTGTGAATGCATCTGTGTGAATGTATATGCATGGAGCCGTGCAATGGACTGGTAGGACTCCCATTCAGTGTGAATTCTCCCGCCATGCACCCAGTGTTACAGGGATAAGCTCCAGCTCCAACATTACACTGACCAGGATAAAGAGGTTACTGAAGATAAAAGTATATTATTTTGAACTGTACTGCAAGTAGATTTAACAATTGTCGAAGCAGTCTAGCTCACACAAGTCGCCAATAAAAAAATTCTTGCTCCCATTTATTTTGAAATGAGTGACTCATCTTGTGCTCATTACCTGGGGGACGAGCTAGGTTTTGTACAGGCTTATGGCTAACATCAGGTCTACTACTACAACCACTTGCTTCTTCTTTGGCCGTATTTTCTGTAGACACCTCGTCAGACTGTATGAAATGGCGTGATGATGGTTTAATTAACCACTTTTCCCTTGTGGCTTCTTGATGGCATGTTGCTTTTAGCTGCTTAAGCAGCACTACTAACTATTGACCAAGCCTACTGACACCTTCTTTCTAAAAGCTACAGATTCTACAGACTCTCACACTGTTTGAAAAAAAGGGTGTATTTTTTTCTCATTGCAAATCCATGTTGGATTTCTACATTTGTTTGTTGTTTGTTATTTGTAATAATAACTGAATATTGGTCTTTTATATTAATACATTTTTAATACTTTGTAAAATAATAGTTAATATTACAGAACATGGGTACATTTTGTATTTGCACATATTTGTAGAGATATGGTCACTACCCTGCATGTCCATATTTATTGCAAATTCCTCCTTATTTATAACATGCATTTCATCACATTTATAAATGTTTTATAGCATATTACTAACACAAGAGTGACAGACAAATTGCACATAAAACCTGTGTAAAACGTCTCCTGGACACACATAAAGCAATCACTATGTACACAAACATGAGTGTATCATGAAATATTTATGAACATGATGAAGAGAGTTAGACTGATAGCACTGAAGAATGACCAGGGAACAAGAGCCAAGAATGTGAATCCTGGTTCTTATGACACACTCGGCTTTACGTGAGTGTCCTCTAGTGTCTATGGTCCACTTAAAAAATGAACTGTCTGTGCCTGGTAATGTTTCAGTTCTGAGTGTATTAATGGTCAATGAGTAAATCTGAGCAGATAAGCATGACAAATAAAAGAACAGAAAAATCTCAGATCTGTCCAAAGCCACAAAAAGCACTGAGGCAAGCAATTCAGCTAAACATGGATTAGAGAATATACAGGCATCATCTTCCTACTGGAGATGGAGATGTCTCAATCTCCTCTACTGGCAAGTTCCTTTCACATCTCTCACTTTATTATACGTTATCCTTCTCATATCCTCTCCTCTACTCTTCTCTCTTCTCCTCTCTTCCCCTATCCTCTCGTATTCTCCAGTTTTGTAAATGTGAGCTTTGTATGTTATTAGTCACACTTTCAGTTTGCACTATGTCTCACTTTGTAGGTTTAAAGTTGATAGAGATAGGCATTTTACATGCCGGGTTTTGACTATTTGTTTCTGCAGCTCATAGAACTCTTTATTTCAGCACCTCCTCATGCTTTGTTCATCAACATTAATTATGCACCTCAAAATGTTATAAGAGTGAGATGTTTCAGTCAAAAATTTCACATTGTAACCATGCAAACAGTTTAGCTTGTGGTTTGTAAATGTACCATTAAAACTATTATTTGTAAACACAGTATTAACATGTTGTAATTCAGGATTCATAGTTTCAATATATGAATACTAAACTTGTTAAATATAAGTTACAAACACCATTGCAGATTTTATGAAGCTGAATGTTACAATCTAAATGTGACATTTTCATACCATTACTTTTGACAGGAAAAAAACACCATGGTCCCCCCTACAAACCAAACCCCCCCCACCTCCACCACCGAAACCACCCACCCCCACCCCCACCACCACCCCCCACCCCCATCCCTTCTCAATTATATTATACATAAACCTTTTGAGCACTGTATCTCCATGTATCATTAAGACTTTTTTCTGCTGATATAATTTCACAAATCACACCATGAATTCTCAATGAATGAATGGTTGAGCAACTGAGTCAGAATGAATGAGTCACCCTGAAACGAAGTGCGAATTGTATTAGCAAAAGTTGGATCTCCTGTTTGCCAAAAGACTGTGAAAATGACGTGGTTACGGGGGAGGAGGAACTGTGGGCCGAAGGCTACGTCTCTTTTTGCTTGGAGGAGAGTGGAGCTAATATTTGAAAATGAAGCATGCAGGTATCTGCACAGGCTGCTTAGCATGTCATGCGCTGACATATTTCATTACATCCAGAGGGAGGAATATATTTCTCACAACACATACACACACACACACATACTTCCCACTCAAAATGTGTGCTAACATATGCAGCATAACAAAAAAAAACTCACACTTACCTTTTTCTAGATTCTCTCAACTGATTCTCCTCTCACTCACAAATCGCATGTTTCCATGGCAATGCTACCCTGCCAGTTTGTTACCTGAGAGAGACAGAGAGTGAGAGAGAGAGAGAGAGAGAGAGAGAGGCTAAGCAAAGTCAAGGTTGATATCACTAGCACAAAACATATAGATTGATGCCAGAAAACTCCTTAATATCTCCTGCTGATTTTTTCACTTCAGTACTTTGCATACTCCTTACACACACTCACCTGTGTTGTCTTTATGTAACACTCCAATGAGCATAAAACATTTCATAAAGCCTGTGTTCCTGTGTTCTCACTCAGGATTCTCTGTCAATGAAATATAAAGTCTTGGCCACTGCATACAGGCTGCATAATTAACGTATGAAAAATATGCAACAATTCCAAATCAACACACTACTCAGTTTACTTGCACACCGAGTCAGAAAATGTTGCTCTGTGACAGTGCATCCATTTTTGGACACATTAAAAACAGACCTAAAACAGTCCATAATCAAATGTTCTTAACAGACATGTTTAAAGCATCTAGTTTTTTTTGCATATGAGTACCATAAGCTGTAAGAAAAAACAAATTAAGACAAAAGAAATTCAAAATTATTAGCAAAGAATATAGCAAGGAATTGCTGAACAAATCTCCAATTGGAGGGTTTTTTTTTCTAGACAATGTCTGGTAATATGTTATGCTGGCCTACTGTAGAGTTCAGGCTTCTGAAAGAGCAAATTGACATCTTTTTACATCCTTTTTCTGTCCTCAAAAATCAAGTGGGTCCAATAATGGGTCCATTATTTTCTTTAGCTGACTTTCTAACATTAATACAATTGCAAATCATCTTCCTAACTACAGCTTACTCTTTTTTAATGTGTGACATAATATTATGGTTTCTTTACTGCGAAATAATGATGGACATTGAATGAACGATGGATGATGGACACCCTTCAACACGGAATTATGTGATTTTTCCATCCTTTAAATGATTAAAATGCAACTGTTCTGGTGTGCGAAGTGGTGATGCAGTGGGTAGCATTACCGCCTCACAGCCCCAGGGTTCCCGGCTTAATCCTGAGCCCAGGTTACTACCTGTGCAGAGTTTCTATGCACATTCTCCCCATGTATACATGGGTTTCCTCTGGGTTTTCTGGTTTCCTCCAGAGAGATAAATTGCTAAATAATAATAGATAAATTAGATAAATTGAGCTGTGGTGTGAATGAATGTGTATGTGTGTGTGTGTGTGTACTGTGTACTGTGCACTGTGTAGGACTGGTGTCCTAGCCAGGGAGTATTCCGACCTCACACCCTGGGTGCTCCTGGGATTGGGTCAGGATCCACAGTAAGTGGATGTTGTGATGTGCAAAAGCCTCTAATCAGGATAAATGAGTTCTTTTATTGTTTTTCTTGGGACTGCATCATACAGCACAGTATGGTAACAAATCTGCAATCCCACATTTAGCCATTATTTCGATCATTAAATAACCTATAATGTAATTAAGGATGTGTGCTGAATTTGGTTACACTTCTTTCCAGGGTACTAAACTTATTGGATGGGCACATGGTATGAGCTAGAAACACTGCAAATCATTGAGTAGTCAAACACAATCATCACATAGACATGGCTCAAGTCCACTCTGACCACTAGGTTTGCATCTCAAACTACATACTACCACATTAAATAGCAGGCCAAAATAGTGTATCTTAATTTCTTATGCAATATATTAGCACACTTCCTTATCAATAGAATGCAGTTGGAAAACATTCCAACTAGTTAGAGTTGCTATTCTGTTGGACTCTAGAGCACTGAAATCTTGAGTAGTGTCTCACACCATTTTCACTGCGTACAATAGAAAACCAAGAAAGTTGTTTAGTCGGCTGTCTTATATCACTTCACATGAAATCAAAGTCCAAGAAAAAAAATCAGACTTTAAAGCATAACAGTTTTACTTTGATAGTCATTTTCTGTCCACCTCTTTTATATACATTTTGAAAAACCTGAATAGAACAGGCAGGAATTTTGGAGGAAGAAAGCCACCTAATTATCACAAAAACGCTTTGCACTTGACTAAACTTAAAAGTTGGTCTATTAAGGAAGACAAGATGCAAATAGAGGGTTGAATATGTATGCTTTAAATGATGATGATATAGGGGATATGTCACTGTTTTTGATACATTGGAACAATACCAAGCAAGCAAAATAATTTCTAGAAATTAATTGATATATACTGGAATAGAAATATTTATAGAATTTCTTTCTTGTCATTTAAGAAAATTTTCAGACCAACACTGCTTTGCACATTTTCTACTGAGCACTCTTATGTTTCAACTAGTCCATATTGTGCTGTACTGTAGCTGCTAAAGATACAGACACAATACAGTTCTGCATCTCTCCATTGTGCTGCTGTTTGCTTGGCACTCTATTTATTACATATAGTTGCCAAAATCAGCCAAGCACTTTGGATACTGTACTCTCTTCTCCCTGATCATGTTACATCGTTGTCAGGATTTCTGCATAACAGATTCATTCACATTTTCTCTTGCTGCTTAAAATTGGCAAAACTTTTGAACAGAAGCCCAGCTGCAGATGTCACCTCCCCAAAATCCAAAGACATGCTTAAGGCTTTTTCAGCTGGCCCTCTGGGAGAACCCTGAAAGGTTCTATGTAGAACCCTACAACAGAGTGTTTCCCAAATCAGAAAAGGTTCCAAATAGAACCTTTTTAGGATGCTAAGAACCTTAATTAATCAGTAAATTAACTGGTTAATTAAGGTTCTTAGAAGGTTCTTAGAACCTTAATTAACCCTAAAAATCCTTGAAGAACTCTTTTTTTCTAAGAATGTATGGACAGTTTTTGATTAGTCCACAGTGTTCTGTCTGGTGTCAAAGGGCTGTTTGTCAGAATTTGTGGCCAATTATCCTAAGTCTGGAGAAGGCAGAATTTGCTACATGGTCAATACATTTCAGCATAACAAAACATATTAAAACTTCCAGATCATTTCAATGCAATGTTTCAAGAAATTCAAATACCTCATGTAAACATTTCTGAGCTACCTCAGCTGATAAGCACCAAGAAACAGTGCAGTATCATGCTAGTTAAACCGAATGATCCTGCTTACATAAGTCATTCTAATCAATAGAATCAAAAGATATGGTGCTCCCACCTTTCAGCATTATCAGGCAGCAACACGTCAGAGCAGATTAAGCTTAAATGTTATCTCTATATATTTAATGTACACAAAGGATCTGGTATTTTAGTAGCATTTATATGCATGACCTGCAATCTGTTGCACTACAGTGTGTATATGTACTTCTGTGTCTGCATCTTCTGACTCACAAAGCTCCCCCCTAAATAATTGACTTGGTTCAGTCTCTCATTAGAGTTGGCTCAGTGTATAGAGGCATACAGAACACTCGGATATACAGAACCCCTAGACACATACACAGACTCTCACTTTCCCTCATCTATACCTCCCTCCCACAAACCCTGGCTCAGTGTCCTGCAGACAAAATTACACACACACACACACACACACACAGTGATGTAGATCAAGTCAGCTTTGCTGCATGCCCCAAATCCCATTACACCCACCCAACCTTCCTCTCTCACACATACATATACAGAGGCACACATGTACGTGCACACACACCCACACCACACACTGTCTCCTAAGCCAGGGTCAAAGGTGAAAGCTCTCCTAAAACGAGCCTTGTCGGCCAGGCAGGGAGACAGATGGAGAGAGAGGGAGAGACACAGAGGCAAAGAGTGAGGGAGGGAGAGAGAGAGAGAGAGAGAATAAAAGGGAAGAGCAAAAAGAGTAAGAGGAGCAGGAAAGGGAGTGTAGTCTCATGAAATGTGTGTGATAGGTTATGAATGCATTGTCGTAGTTCTTACATCTGTAGCGTCTTGAGTCATTCTGAAGCATGTAGGACTATGGCATGGTATGTAAGATGGCAGAGACATGACTGTTTTGACAGCTACCACCAAGGTCATGCTGGATCTCTCCTCTCTGCCAATCAGAAGTCTCCAGCTGGTGTGGCCTTCTAAATTTTCTTTAATAAAGGTCGCCATGGTGACCAGAGCTGTCTGATGGACACGCACACACACACACACACACACACTCGCACACACACACACACAAAATGCATACCCTTAAAAGCATGCACTAAAATACAGCGACCACCAAATTGGCTGCCATTTCAGTGTGCAACTGGGCAAATATTTGATGTAATGTATCTATCTTGCACTAATAAACGAATAAACAAAGAAACAAACAAAAAAACTCCCTGTGGTCTCCATGTGAATTTTCTTCTCTGATCAATTTTGTGATCTGGAATGCTAGGCACATAACCGGCATGTGTGCCAGTCTATGAAAAGTGTCCATACACTTTTCACAGTACGTCTGTGCCTGAGTCAAGGTATGTCCAAAACAGCACACTTCCACACTAAACTATACAGTGTGTCAAAATAGTATGCCACTTAAGCAGCTGTGCCGGTAAAAATGCTGTGGCCCCCTGACAGGTTAATCCACTGAGCTCACTGGCCCAGACTATCAGGGTCCACTTGGGCCCCCCTGTGTCCTCAGCCTTCATCCACCTTTAGGGTGCCTCTGCCTACACCTGTAAGAAGCTAACTACTGTGACACACTATTCAGTATGTCAGAATGCGGGTTTTGCATGTTTTACATGTGAAGCAGTGGTCAGAATCTGCAAATAAAAAAATGGAAAAGGAATCAGACGACTGTGAACTTTAATTGGCATCTGCGGATGTACTGCATAGCCAGAGAGAAAGAGCTAGAGAGAGAGAGAGAGAGAGAGAGAGAGAGTGATGCGGCGGGGGGCAAAATTAGCTAGACTAATCAAGAGAACCATAGGCGGGCTTGAGAGCGGGCGTGAGTCTGCTCTAACGTCTAACCGTAATCACAACCAAAACAGCACCAGACGCACGCGCCGCCGTCACTCAACACCAAATGATACATTTTTAACAGCGTTTAAGAATTGTTGCTCAGCAATCACCCATGTCTCAAAATGCATGTAACAATTGGTATTTATCTCCAAATACATTAGCAAGATCATACCACACTCCTGCAGAAATGGCCCTTAAACGCAACATAATCATTTACCTATGATAGACGTGAGGCTACAGGAATCCACAATGTGAATGACTAGGCTGAGGAGCGGGGCGGAATGTATGAAGCGCTCCCTGAGCGCGTGTGCGCAACTGACCTATGAATGGCAGCGATGAGGTTAATGAAAATTCAACAGAAAACACAAACCCTCTCCAAATTCCGAGCGGCTCGGGGCAAGACTGGGTTATGCAAATGTGGACTGTGAAGGCAGACGCCGCGCACTCACCGGGAGGCGAACGCACTTCACGCTCCGCGCTGCTGCAGCGGCGCCGCTGAGCTCCTCACGCGCGCACCGACACCAATCACACCGATCAACGCCAAAACACCGGGACACGCAGCCGCTTCAGCCTCACAGGTGCCCGCGCGCACAACGCGCTCCTCAGCCTGACCGCTTTCGGGCATCTCCCACTCGGCTCTCTGCCGTCTTGCGACGCTGAACCAAGCTGTTCTCTGTCAACATCTGGTGAAAGGGGGGGGGGGAAACTCTCAATTGAAAAAAAAATATGATACCATATGAAAAAAGCGCCTGTTGTCGTGGCTACACTTGAATGAAAAAGCAGAAATGTGAAAACGTGTGAAATCGTGCGCTGCAGTTTGACGCCGATGCGCCCGGGGATGGAGACGCGAGTCAGATAGCAGTGAGCGCGTTCCTGCGCCGTTCCCCTTCCCTCTGCAAACCCACTGACTCCACGCTACCTCGCCAGCTCGAAGTGCAAACGTGCCTAACAGCAGCTTCTCGGTTTCCGTAGATTCTTAGAGCTAGCCTTTCCTTGCTGGGGGACTCTGGGTATTGTAGTCTTTGCTTTGTGTTTGCCTCTTTGAAATATTCACCTGTGTAGGTAAAGCAAGAAAAGTGGGTATGATTCCAGGAACTCTGAGCAAACAGGGTGGGACTCTAGGGTGGGACTCTAGGGAACGAAAATTGTCTAAACAGGGGACATTAACCATTCATGGGGCACAAAAGTTGCACTGGCACCCTGGTACAGTGGTAGGTGCTGTTTGGGGAATGCGGTATTATATAGGTTAGGAGAAATACAATTGCAAACTCTTAGAAAAAAAAAAAGTTAAAGCTAGAACCCTTAGGAGTTAACCCTCTGGGGAACCCTTTAAGGTTCTAGACCTTGCAGCTGGGTGTTTTCCCATCACAAAGGATTTCATATAGACTCCTTCTGAAACAGGAAGTACCCAAATAAAAAAAGCACTGAAGACCCCTTGTTTCTAAGAGTGTGTGTCTGACTAAAATATTAAATGAAAATAAATAGATTAAATGTGCAAGCAGCAGTAGGCTACCTTGTCTTAGTGGGAGTACCTTCAGTCTCCAGCAATATTCATTACACTTCCAACATGAGCAAGATCTTCAGAGGAAATGCATTAACTATATATTTACATAAAACATAAATAGTTGAACATCATATGAGAAACATATAGCCTGCATCTGGCATTTCATCTCTGACTGCCATCTTGTGGCTTGTTTTAGTAAATCCAAAAATGACCATGTGTTGTATAATCAGGCTTCTTTTACTGCTGTGCAAAATTTCATGACTGCATAAATATAGAGTTTTTTTGTAATTTATTTGTAATTTTTTTTTTTTTTTTTGCTGCTGCTGCTGTTGTTGTGTGTGCATGGGCATCTGAGAAGATTTGTGTGATAAATGTATTCGTATGTTAAAAGCCCATGAAGTTCTCCATAAATATGGAGTATAAATTTAGGAAATTAAAAACCTTGAAAATAGAACTTTCTATAGGTTTGGCTATTACCAATTTTTAAATTTCATTTAATTAACAATCTTCAGTAGAAGTTCAAGTCAGAAGGCTTTGTGCAAAGAAAGTTTATTTCAAACAAACAAAAAGAAAGATTATTTCAAACAAACAGTCTTAACAAATGCAGGTGTTATGCGCACACTGTCATATCTTATAAAATGTTTAATATTCATTCAGTTTTTACTTTCATTCATTCATTCATTCATCCATCCATCCATCCATCCATCCATTCATTTCATGCAGTAAGACTGTGTGTAATGCAAAAAGATGTAAATAATTAATAATCTGGAAAAAAAAAAAGAATATTGACTTTTTAGGACATGTAGGAAGGGTACTGAGTTTTCTTATTTGATGAGCTCATTCCAGGTGTTTTCAATGGAGTTTACTTTAGTACACAACCATGACTGTTTGTCTGGTATGTGAGACATTACTAGAAGATTCTGTGTTTGTATTTTAACAGAGGTATACATTTTTTGCTATATAACGTACTGAGACCAGTAAGAGTCCCTAATACCATTCGTGTCAAGGTTGTTTTCCAACTGATGATGCATCCTCCTATGGCAAACCAGCATGTGCTGTTTGTGACTGTTTTGCTCTCAGCTGACCAGTTCCAAAACAATGTTCCAAAAAACAATATATCATGTTTTCCAGATTGTTTCTTTGTAGTTCTGACAGGACAGATTCTGTTCACAGCCTATCAGCTATTTTATTAGCATTGACATGTCATTTTATAATTAATCTTAGACTATTAGTGACTATAATACCTCTTTTTTCTATTCCTGTGATTTTTTTTTTACACTCTATGCATTTTCCTCATTGTGCACAGTTTTATCACATCCCCAACTGTGCTAACTTCTTAGTATTGGTGTAGAGGTGTAAATATAGGTAATGCTATGTACATAACTTCGCTAGAAATTCCCAAATTCTTAAACAGCATCACTTTTTGTCTTATTTAATTTGGATGTTTGGCATATATTGCCTATGTAGCCACATGAAACAGGAAGTAATATATGCCTGTCTGAGCTTAAAATGACTTGAACTATCTACCACATCTTACCTTCGCATCCTGGGATGCCAATAATTCTTGAGAAATTATAATTAAACATTGCTTCTCTCTCTCTCTCTCTCTCTCTCTCCCTCTCTGTGTATGCGTGTAAGATAAATGGAGTCTTCAGACCCAAACATGTTGAGCAGGTTGTTGAAGTGAAACTGCATACAAAATACACAACATGCTCTAAGAATCTGTCAATAATTTGAGACTGGAGAAATCCAAAACACAAAACTCTGACAGTACTTGAAGGCACCAGTTTGATAGGCACTTATTAATTTTTTTAATCAGTAGTATATTGTGACATAAAAATACTATAAACAGTTCCCTTCTAAAGCAAATGTTAGGGCTGTTGTGTCTGACCTACTCTCACTATATATATATATATATATATATATATTCATATATATATATATATGAATCACTATACCTTAATAACATGTCAATGCTGACTCAAGACCAGACTCAAAGCTTCAGCAGAGTACAGCAGTGCTAATTCAGGGACTAATTCGGCGACTACACTCACCCCTGCTGTTAAAGCTATGAAAATCATATAGCTTAAAGATAAGAAGGTTAAATAAAAAGCAATAAAATATCTGATAAAAAATCACAGTTTAAAGAAATGATTAAGACATTATAAAGATATGTCCCTATAGTTTGTTTGTTCCGGCCTATAGGTCTACTGTGGTCAAAACGTACTTGTGACTGTGCAAAGTAAAAAGTCCTGTCTGATTTCTTTGCTAACTGAAACCTTATTACAATATCACTGTGCAAATTCAGGTTACACAGTATTCATATGCTTTTAAATGTGTCATTGCTTCTAATGTAATACTTCAGGAGAAATTGCTTCTTTGCTTTAAAATTACTTTACTTTGAAGTAAAGACTTTCTATGAAGAAGGTTTGCATGTCATCCTACATACGTTCACTTGAAGACTTAGTATGAGGGCTTCACTTGGAAATCCCTTTTAAAACCCATTAAATGCACTGGAAGAGCAGTCAAATCACTTTACACATGCTTGCATCACAGGTCCTCTCCCGGCTGGTACTGTGGTTCAGTGGCAGTGAAGTAGTCCTCCAGGAAGCCCTGCAGGTACTCGAAGGTGTGGCGCTCGTCTGCGTCCTTCCTCCAACACTGCAGCATTAAATCGTGCAGAGAGGCTGGACAGCCCTGTGGACATGGCATACGATAACCGCGCTCCACTTGCTCCAGGACCTCCCTGTTATTCATCCCTACGAGCACACAAAGACAAATCATGTCAGTATAACTCAGAATAAACTGCCCAATTTCTTCTAATTAAATATAACTATTTTAAAGGAGCAGTTCGTAATTTTTAGCGCTCTCTATGAGGCTAATTACAATTGCATTGAAAACATTGACAAGCTTTGCCTTCACCCCCTCTATTAATCCCACATATATAAATTTTGAAGCCAATGTAAGTATTTTGGAATTGTTTAGTTTTTAGAGGAAACCTTCTATGGAACCACAGGTTTCCAGTTCATAGATTTTTGCTACAGGTATGCATAGCACTTTAGGTTTATTGCTGTCAATATAAAATATTACAAAGATCAACATTTATTGCAAACTGGTGCTTGCAAATAAAATGAGGAGAAGACTAGAGGAAATGACAAAAATGAACCGGACTGAATCAAACAGCATTTTGAACCACTTGAAATGCACTATCACAAGCACACACACTGAATATACCTGGGTATGGCACTCTGCCCTTCGTAATGAGTTCAGTCAGTAGGATGCCAAATGACCACACATCTGATTTAATGGTAAATTTGCCATAGAGTGCTGCCTCTGGAGCAGTCCACTTTATCGGAAATTTTGCTCCTGTAACACACCAAATAACAGTATTAGTTAAACACAACAAACAGACAAATTGATAAAATAGTGCCGTGAAATACAGAAGTGCAATAAGATACAACGGCAAAAAGGAACACAGATCTCATCTGAAGTAAAAGCAAATCAAAAGAGTGGAAGTTGAGTGGAACAGAATAGAGGAAAAAACAAGTGCAAAAAAACAATGCAATGAGAACAGTAGAGTGTTGGGTGGAGTCTATAGAGCAGAGGACTGAATGACCTTGTCTGGCGGTGTATTCATTGTCTTCGATGAGTCTGGCCAGCCCAAAGTCTGCAATCTTACAGACCAAGCTATCTCCCACCAGGATGTTGGCAGCTCTCAGGTCTCTGTGGATGTAGTTCATCCTCTCAATGTACGCCATCCCAGCTGCAATCTGTTAGAAACACAAACGTCACAAATGTTATCACTAAAAAATACTTCAAAAACTTACCCAATAATGTAAGGCATTACATTAATAATAATAATAATGCAAAAATAATGCAATAATAATAATGCAATAATAATGGTTTTCAAGTTTTTGCTAATGACTTATTAATTAGCAACACAAATATTTGTATTATCACTATTTAACATCCCATTCCATATTGTGTTAAATATGTGTTAACTAAACAGAATGCCGTTAACTTGCCCTCAAACGTACATTTTTTTTTTTTGCCATGTCAGGGATCAGATGAGTGCAAGTGTCTTTTACTTCTAAGCTATATTATAACACATATTTTAAAAATGTTTAAAAATCTGGCCATACAGCCTTTATTAATATCATAACACACTGGTTGGGTTAAAAGTAACACAAAATTAACTGGACACTTGTATATTACCCACAGACATGTGGTTTGAGAGTGAAAGCTTTACTACAGGCCTGGCACAACATGTAAGTAATAGGGTTTTAACCTGTGCAGCCATGTCCACAAGTTGTGGCAGCTTCAGATTTCTGCCTTCTCCATCTTTGAGGAAGTCTAACAGGCTTCCTGAAACACAAATAAAAGGTATGAATAAGATTAGCCTCTGTTGTGGCCATTCTTTGGGTGTGTTTTTATATGTGTATGTTTACCTTGACTCATGAACTCTGTGATGATGTAGATTGGTTCTTCTGACACCACAGCATACAGCTGCACCAGTTTATCATGACGGAGTCTCTTCATGATCTGGGCCTCATCTAGGAAGGCCTCTGGAGACATGGTGCCTGGCTTCAGAGTCTTCACTGCCACTTTAGTAGTGCCATTCCACATCCCTACAGACAGTCAGAGGCAGTGTGATACAGTGTGACAAACACAGAGACCCCAGGTTTATGAGTTAAGAGATGGAGTGAGGAAAAGGATAAGGGGTAAAAGATAACTTGAGTGGTGGATATAGAAGGTTATATCAGAATATCAAGCAAAGGAATGGTTGGACAAAATGGACAGAATGGACAGACAGATGCACTAGAACCAGCAAGAGCTATGGAGCTTCAGAAAAGGGTACTAAACTGGGGGTTTAAAGCATAAATATCTGTCACTAAGGTGGTACCTTCAAAAGTACATTTTTTATTGTGGGGGAATGCACGTAATTGTGCGACATGCCATAGGACCATAAAGACAACTGTTGTGCCTTTGAGAGAACAATGGCAAAAAAGCAACTCTCCGGATTTGTGTGGCTTTCCTACACTCTCAGAAAAATGTACTGTAGAAAATGTACTGTTCATATTTGTTCTTCAAGGTACAAACAATGTACTGTCAAGGGCATGCCTATTGTGCCTTTAATTAGAAGTCCATAATTCTAATAGTAACGTCATCAAGGTATACCACTTGACCTTAAGGACCACTGTCGTACTTTAATGTTGCTGCTACCTTGGAAAACAAAATGAACACTGAGCTCATCAGTTGAAGATCACATAAATAGGAGTGCAAATAAAGTTGTGAAACACAAAGACTCTGCCAAAGATTGCTAAGCAGCATCTTTTCTATGTTATCCATAGCTTTTCTAACAAAACTGTATAATTCATATTAAAAAAGCAGCGCAGATGTGCAACAAAGGCAAATCCTTGTTGAAAGCACATAATTCATTTGTAATTGGCTGTATGCTAAAGTTAACATGGAAAGAGACTGTATAAGCATACTAAGACAAGGCATGTGACACAGATACAGCCTCCACCAGACACAGGCAGCAGTGTTGAAGCTAGCGAGGACAGACACTGGCTCCAGACACTGATGCTACGGGTAACTATCTCACCCATCCAGACGTCACCAAAGCAACCCTGACCCAACTTCCTCTTGAGCTGCAGGGTGTCCCGGGGTATCTCCCAGGCATCTTTGCCCAAACCGAGGGTCTGGGGTGTGGAATTTGGACATGGAGTGGTCAAGTAGTAACATAAACCATCATGATTACCTGAGGGAGGGCGTAAGAGAAAAACAGAGAGGGAGAGGGAAAAGGGTGGAGATGGAAAAAGAGTGAAATGGTGTAGCATGCAATGACACAGGGATTAGAGGAAGACAATAGCAACTGCACAGCTTTGGGGTGATCCTCATATCTCAGCCATTTAACACTGGAGCAAGGTATGAGGATACACTTCATCAACTAGCTGTGATTGTTGCCCTTAATCTTCCCCTTCAGCATGCCCCAATTCAGTTCCTACCCATCCACACTTCACCAAATTGCCCGTTGCCCAGTTTCTTAATTAGCTGAAGTGACTCCCTTGGTATCTCCCAAACATCCTTAGTCTTCACTGACAGGTCAGCTAGTTTAGGCATACCCCGCCTACAGCTGCCCATCAAACGGCAGCAAAGCCCTGCTGCACGATCTGAGTCGAAGAACATACAGAAATAAGGACATTTACATATATATATACACACACACACACACACACACTCATGACACACAAAGAAAATCAGAAGAGATACGCAGAAAAACAAGCAAATAGCATTGGGATACAGAATTCAAGTTACATACAGCAGAAAGTTATAGACACATACAGTCAAATACAGTAACAGAACTGCTCACTTAAAGGAAGCACAACTTAGCATAGATACAAACAAACACAAATAAAGAACAGATCTGTTGTATCATGGCAGACTGGAATATGGCCTTGGTTTAGGTTCACATGTGTATTGACAGTTGCACAGTGTTAAGTGAGTGTATTTGCATGTGTGTGCATACAGGGTGTTAATGTCTGACTAAGATCAAACATGAACTCAAACATGACAGAAATATATTAAATCAAGACAAAGAGGGAAAAGAAAACAGAGAGAAGTATGTAGACTTTCGAAAGACAAAAAACTTTTTTATCAAGCATGACAAAGGAGGATGACAAGCTGGGAAAGTGTGAAAAGTGAGACTGACCTAAGTAACCACAGGTCATCACTGTAACCATAAAGTTACTTCAAGTGAATAAATCCTTAAACCCTCAAGTCACTAAATCTGGAGTTAACCGAGTACCATTCTTAAATATACACTCATCGATCACTTGTAACACCTGTGTAACACCTGTGCATGTAAGTAAGTGGCAGTTCAGAGGAGAATGGCCACACTGGTTCGAGGTGACAGGACCACACCAGGTTCCACTCCTGTTAGCCAAGAACAGGAATCTGAGGCCACAGTGGGCACAGGCTCACCGAAACAGGACAGCTGAAGATTGGAAAAACACTGTCTGGCCTTCAACTGCCCCGTTTCATATGAGATGCTTTTCTGCTCACCATGGTTCATTTCAATTACTGTAGCCTTCCTGTCAGCATGAACCAGTCTGTATATTCTCCTACAATATTCATCATATTTATCAGTAAGAGGTTCCCACCCAAACAACTACCACTCACTGGATGTTTTTGTTTTTCCCACTATTTTGTGTAAACTCTAGGGACTGTTGTGTGTGACAACCAAAGGAAATCAGCAGTTTCTGAAATACTCAAACCAGCCTGTCTGGCATCCACAAACATTCCAGTCAATCTCACTGAGATAACATGTTTTTCCCAATTCTAATGTTAACTGAAGCTGCTGACCTATATCTGCAAGATTTGCAGACACAATCTGCATTGTGTTGCTGCCACATGATTGGCTGTCTGGATGTCATGGCACGAATAAGCAGGTTTACAGCTGTTCCTAATGAAGTGGCCATGAGTGTATATTTAGTTTATTTTTATACATAACCCTACAAACATTACCTTTCAGTTTACAGTTTATCAGGTCATCAGCAATGGCTATCATCCTAGACAGCACTTGGAAAGCAATTCACATTTAGTGAAAATATAAAAATCTGTAGTAACATCTGCAACCTATACTACAGAACATCAGCACCACTAAGTGTGTTTCAGTTTGCATGCGTACAGGAAGAACTATTTCGGCTGACCTGAATAATGTTGCACCAGTTGCTGAACAGTTTCAAACTGGCTTCGGGTTGTGATGTAATATCCCCCATTATCAAGCTTCCTGATTTTATAATGCTTTACATGGTCGCCCTTTGCCTCATCCCAGTCTCTGATAGACAGAGAGTATGCTCCTGAGGGACAGAGAAACAGCCAGAGAGAACAAAATACAATAAATATATACCATTTGGAACAGGCAATGAGAGCAAGAGTGAAAGATATTAGAAGTGAGAGATGTCCCCTACCTTTAGTAGTCTCACTCTCTCTTATTAAGAAGGTTCCTCTTGGGTTGTTCTGGCCCAAGAGTTGCCGTTCTGCATCCTTACGGCCCATCTTTCCAAAATACCACCTACGAAAATACACGATTACTTGCTAAATATATAACCAACAATATATATATACCTATATTCAAATATATACATATACATTCAGTTGCCACTTTATTAGGTACAATTACTACATTGTCTACTTTGTAGGTATATAATTACTAACTGAAGCCCATATGTTTGTCAGCCCCTCTCTACCCTGTTACTGAGTGTTACTGGTGCTAATGGTGTTCCTGAGGATTTAAACTCTATGTACATTTATTGGCCAGTTTATTACACACATTGTTAATATAAAGAATAACCATTTTCAGTGCACATGACTTAAAAATCCCAGCAACCCTGCTCCATCTAATGCACTCTTACCAGTGCAACACACGCTACTATGCCACTACCATGTCAGTGTCACTGCTGTGCTGAGAATGGTAAACCTCCCAATTAACATCTGGCTCTGTGGTGTTCTCTTTCCATTGGTGAAAGTGGCTTAGAAATGTGTTGAACAACAACAGACGGGCTACAGTCAGTATCTGTATACCTATAAATGTCACCAGTATGGTAGTTGTACTTGATAAAATAGCCAATAGGTGTAGCTATAAGTTAAGTGTATCTAATAAACTGGCAAGTGAGTGTTTAATACATTTTTATATGACCTGGGTCAACAAGCTACAGATTAACATGTGTGTATTATATAATCTGTATGTTACTCACTCCTCAGCCTGTATGGAATCCACAGGGGCCACATAGTTACTGGGAATGTATCCAGATTTCCCTGTGTCCAGAGAGCGTGCTTCCCACCAATCACCTTCGCTGTAAAAGCAGAAGACCAGGTACTACATTGGTAGTTTTAAAACCACAAAGCTTCACTCTTAATGCTGCATGACTCCTGGTGGCTCAATGGTTAAGGTGCTGGGTTCAAGCCCAACCACCTCCAAGCTGCCACCGTCAGGCCCTTGAGCAAGGCCCTTAACTGCATCTGCTCCAGGGGTGCCATATCATGGCTGGCTATGACTCCAGCTTCCTAAGAAGCTGGGATATGTGAATAGAAATATGTGAATCTCCCTGTACTATAATGTATATGTGACAAATAAAGGCTTTCTTATCCTTCTAACCACCCAGGGCAGTGAGAATCACTTTGATACCTTCGTGTGTGCATGCAGATGCATGCCAAGACCTTTAACAAAGTCACAAAGTGACCATATGACATAGTATTTGATATAAACACCATTGTCAGTGGCCATCATTCCTTTTCTTCTTCTTGCCTCATACACAATACGCAATAGCTCGTAACTATGGTTGAAACAACGGGTAATCACAGTGTTCCATTAAGAGAAACCTGGTGACTGTTCTTTGTTATGCCCAGTATGTCCTACGTACAATTTCAACTTTCCAGGCAACTTTAAGGTGGGTCAGTTACTCCTGACATCATGCCATATGTTACCCAGTTAAAACTCACAGTGTTCTATGAACACCAGATAGTTGCTAGGATTCCTTGTCATTTAGAATTCATTCATGTCATTCTCACTGTCATTCAGGTTCCAGGGAAATGATGGCTGTATTTATATCAGTATTTATATCAAATAGCACGTCAGTATTTATATCAAATATCAGACAGTATTTATATCAAATAGTACGTCATATGGTCACTTCTTGACTTTGTTGAAGGTCTCATGTGCATGCACAGAAGAAGGTATTGAAGGTATTGATGCATGGTACTTTCATAGAACCAGTTATATACAGTACATAACTAGTGTTTTCTCAAGTTTACTCACGTGTTATTGATAATGTGGAACTTTTCTCCCTTCTGGAAACTCAGGTCATCTTCTGTCCGGGCATCATACTCATATAGTGCTACAAACAGTGTCACCCCTCCTCCTGTAGACAGGCAACCACAAACACACATATTAGCAATAGGGTAAATTAGAATGTATGATCAGTCTAAATTTCTACACCACCATCTACTAAAATAACACACACGCACACGCACACACACACACACAAACAGACCTGTGATGGCAGTAGACCGTGGTTGGCTAGGGTTGGAGGGGAAGCTGGATGCCGGAAAAGCGCTGGAGCTAGAGATTGTGCTGGGGAAATCATTGAAGTTTGGGATGAGACCGGCCCCTGAGTTGTGGGTGGGGTCTGGAATGTAACGCGAGCTGTCCGTCACCTGAGCCCCACTCCCTGCGTCACATGTGTCACCATATGACACAGTGGACACTTTGGAAGCCTTCCTCTGCTTACAGCAAGCACAGCCCATACTAATCTTGATTTTCACAAGATTTCTGAATATCGCTCATCACCCTGGAAACAGAGCTTCTGCTCAAGAGACAAGAAAGCAGACCTAAGCAAGAAATAACTGCAGATGCAACATGTTAAAGTGAAAGACACTAAAGCTCAGTAGTCTTCAGCAACATGGTTTCAACTGGTGTACTTTCCTGTACTGTGTCACTCACCGTTTTGCAATATTTCACTCAATAGTGTGGCGGGAGTAAAGTGTTTTAAGGTGGAATGGGAGCTTGAAATGATAAATGCACACTGCTGTTTGTGATAATTATTTACACGTTAAAATTTCTGAAACCCAGAAATGGTTGACAGTAGCATTAGCAATTTACCATTGTGATTTATAAACAAGTCAATCAGCGTCTTACCAGATTCTCAAATCATCTGTTCATCCACACCATCTCCCTACAGAAAGAAAGAAATACAGTCAGAGAGACAGAAAGTGAAAGAGAGTTACAGAGTTTCTGACTTTTGTGGCTTCCTCTTTTTCTCCCCAATAAGAGAAATAGGAAGTTGCTTTTCTGTACCGTGCCATTCCGCTTTCAGATGTACAGTATTTAGATCTTTTTTCTCAGCTTGGTTGAACATCATTATCTGACTGACCATCAGTGGAGAAACAGGATGTCAGTGCTGCCCGTGTTTCCTGTCTGACCCTCTAAAACCTCCCCCTGTTTCCTGTACAGAGAGACTACGCGTTTCAGTGAGCTGAAAGAGAGGTGGCTGCTTCTGATTTTTAAATATACCAAACCAAGATCAGATACACCATTACCACACTTATCTCACACCACAGCAGAGTGTGAGAAACAAAGTCACAGCTCATGAACAGCGTCAGAATTAGCAGTGAAAGATGTGAAGGTCTTGTAGTATAAAAAAGAATGTTGTAACTTTTCTTCATGTTTCTTGATGCATATTAAATTCCAGGATATGTTAAACATTTCAGAATACAGAATGTACAGAAGAAAAAAATGTGTATTCTGTTTTTGTATAAACCACCATTAAAAGGTTACAGTTACTGACACCTCTAGATATCTCTTTTTAGATGTGAACAGCTTTCAGAGCAGGGCTTGTGGCCCGTTATTATAGCTAAAGGGCTACTTCACTAATGTACTTTCCCTTAATCTGCCACTACAAAACAATGTGCATACATCTTGTACTTCATTTAAAGCTTTATGTTTGTGTTTTCTGCATAGCTTAGGAATTAAGATAATAATTAAACTAATAGCTGAGTTTCGTTCTTATCTTCCGCACTCTGGTACTTAACTATACCTCACCACAGAAAATAAATAAATAAATAGAAATAAATAAATATGTCATCCACTTATAGCTTTCTGCCACCTTCTGAAAATATTATTACAATATGTAATTTTCTTGCACGTAATCTAAAATACTACAAAAAGGTTTTTTTTTTTTTTCAAAACAAGGCAGCTTACTAACCTGAATGGCTGGATAGTGTTATCGTATATGCAGATGTTAATTTTCTTGATCTTACACATTTGTGAATGCATCCAAATTTGCCCACTTGAATGCTTACAGATTTTTGTAGAATACTCGACAATGACACACATAATCCTGAATTTCACAGAAATAATGACCTACTCCATCCTTTACAAATTGTATAATAAATTTGTCATGATAATAAATACATATTATATATCTCTAAAGCACCCCTCTGAGATTCCTGAGTACAAAATACACACGAGAAAAACAAAGATGCACTTGAAAAGTGTATTTAACAGATCTGTTTGTCTCATCTCATTCAACCGATGCTTAGACGTAAAAACAACATTTTCTTAATGTTCTAGACGTTAATTAAATATGTATGCGATAGCAATGAAGAACTCTGAAAGGCATCCAGGCAGAACAAGGTTAACAAGGCTTCATGAGTTTTCATCCAATATTACAAATACAATTAGAACTATTATTTCTGCATTAAGGATTTATTATACTGCCTAACGTACTTTATGATGCCATGAATAAGATGTTGGATGAGGAAATAAATAGTCATATACTGAACAACTTCTAAAAAAAAAAAAAAGGTTAACAGTTCACAACTTACAGTTTTTTATTTTTTTGTCATTCTTCATGACAACAGTGCTTCAGTGAGGCAGAGAGCAACTCACAGGTGAGGGTGAGCCAGAAAGACCACTTAGGTTGTTATTTTAGTTGAACACTTGTAATTTCTCTATAGAAATTCTCTACTGAAATGTCTGTATAGTTGGACCTTACACATAAGCATAAGTGTAAAGCAACCAGATAAGCAACCAGCATAAGCGTAAAGCAACTCCACCCTGAAACATATTACATATGTTTATTGTAATATCTGTGATCTGTGTGTCTTTATTTTGTTGGTTCATGCTGTATTTTCCCTGTTCCTGTAAGAAGTGATTACCACTTTGATGTCACAGAATGACATTCCTAGCGCAGTTACACTGGTGTTTAGTTGAACGATGTTCAGGTGTCTTAAACGTAAGTGATAATAGTCAGGTTTCACTGTTAGCTCCAAAAAAACAAAATAGCAAAAACTTTTTTTTTCTCACTCAACACTTGCCAACAACCGTCAAAGATATATTAATGAGTAATCCATCAGAGAATTCACGAAGTTGGACAAAGTTTTTGCAGCATCTTAACTTCTGGACTTTTACTCACTGCCTTAATTGCTATTCAGTACATACCTTTGAATCAATTCATTAATTAAATTACTGTATTCATTTATCAATCAATCAATCAGGTAATTAGTTGATTATGTACATTTATAATTAATTATGTGTAATTCCTAATAAATCTCTAATCTCTAATGGATCTAATCTCTAATATTTAACAGCTGTAAAAACAGGAACAGGGAGTACCTATTTGTAAACTTCCTTTTAAAATTTCACATGCCACTGACACATACATACATAACACACTGAGTGCAAACTCGTTGTCTTACACCAAAGGGATGAAAAAACAACCATAAAAAACGTCTTGCTTGCTACATTTGTATTTATCTAGCCAGTTTCTGAGAGCTAGCTATTAGCATGTAAGACAGCATGTGTGTGTGTGTTTGTATGTCAGCATAGTGCTAGTAGTCAGTGTTTACCATAGGGGTTTGCCATCTAATTTACCATTAGTATGCAAAATATTGGAATTGAGGAGAGTATGGTCCTTTATTTTACAAATATCTATCTACACAGTACAACCTCATACCATCTACCCAACCTAATGCGACACCCTAACAACTGCGTAATAGCATAATTAATTCTTAGGACAATCCAGATCATGAATCTTTTAATGAATAAATTCTTAATAAATTCATATTACTAAACATTGGTTATATCTGTGTTGTAACATTAGTTTAAAGAGGATGGAGAAGAGAGTGGCTCTTTTACAAGGGGGGGATTTTTTTTTTAATTTCACCTTCTTGAATCCCTCCCCACATCAAGCCCTCATAATATGGCAGGTAACATTGTCCTGAATTAACTGAAAGTTGTAAGCAAATAGCATGACAACCCAAAATTCATTATACTGAGTGGTATGAACTGTATCAACCAATAATCACTTATATACCACCATATTCACTCTCCCTGTATTCCACCTGGCAGGAGGCTGCCTGTGTAGTCAGAATTTTAGGGCAGTATTTGCATGAGATAATGTCTGGCTCTTTTAAGAGGGCAGAACAAGAACAACTGCCTTCTATGGTTCCTCATTTTAGCCAAATTTTAAAGGAACATCGTATGTCTCTGTGTCGGCAATCTAACAGTTCAGCATGCCATACAGTTCTATGAAAGTTTAAAAATGATTCTGAGGTATACAGTATATCTATATATATGTAAGATATGACGCTCAGTGATGTGTTCCAGTATAAGATAAGAAATAATACATCAGGTGGAGGCAAAGTCAAAATTTGTTATTTCACTCTGGCAAGTTGGTCATTTTCTTATATCAAGAAACTTTGTTAGGCATTATACCAGGACCACATAGCAGTTAAAAGCAGATATGTGTATAAGTTTTATAGATTCATAACTAAATTAAATACCAAACTACTTCTTTTATGTAGCTAACATTCCAGTCCCTCACACCCGCAGGCTTACGGGTACGTTGTTGCTCTAGTACTAATTCTACTGCCAGTCATTCCTCAAACAAAACTCATGGTAAAATAAATGCCATCTATTTTTTTCGGTTCTTGGAGGGATAGCTAAAGGTATACCATAGCGTGAATGTAGGCCAAACCTAAAACATTTGCTCGTTGTCATGATTATATTACAACATGCCTACATACTAGGCTATAAGCATTATTTTTATCTACTTTAAAAGAACAGGTATTTTTTATAGCCCTAGTATATATTGTGTTAAGAATTAACAATTGATTTCAGCACTTCTAAGTTATATCTAGAGAAATAGATTGTGATAAACTTGTGATATAGAGCTAGGGAATTATCATGATAGGAAATTTCACTATATCATCACTAGTTATAGGGCTTTTATATCATAATTTTTTTAATACCATTCCAGCCCTAATTAGTGTGTTACGGTTCAGTGTAAATTAAGAAAGGATAAAAAGTGGCAACTGCCTATACCCAAATACTATTGAAAAAAAAATGAAAATCTGATAATACAGGATTGAAAAGGACAACACTGGCTTGGGGGCCTGCAGGTGATGAATTTTTTTTCTCACAAAAACTCACAAACAGCAACAAATTTCTCACGGTCACACCCTTTCCTGTCCAATCTCCATTAGAAAAGAATTCTCTCTGTGGATCTTGGACACATGCTCACACACCTCTTTTAAGTGTGTGAGTCATTATGAGAACAGATGTTTACATCTTAGCCTACATTCTTGCATTTTTGGCGCTTTGATTCCTCTCTCCAGCCTCCTTACACCACTCCTTGCTCTCTTACTGTTTTCTTCCTTTCGCCCCTTCCTGCGACAAAATACCGGAAACGCAACAAATCCTGGAACAATACCACATGATATGAACGATGGTCAATGATATGTGTGTATATATATATATATATATATATATATATCTATATATATATATATATATATCAAGCTCTGGATATTTTGGTGCACGCTGAACAGCAAGCATAACTGCAATGAAAACATTTCTCCTTCACCTGCCTCGCTATACATTCTCAGTGATTTTTGCTCTTTTTTCCTCTTTTCCTGCCTGCCCTGTACCCCTTGCCTCTCCCCTTCCATTCTCTCTCTCTCCCTCTGGGACAGGAAGTTCCCTCCCCCTAACAGGAAGACTTGTGTGAGTGGAGCTGGAATGATAGGATACAGGGAAGTGAGCAGTCATTCTGCAGTATTCATACGTGAACACACATACATGCACACAACAGGGCTGCAAAATTAATTGTGTGTTAATCAGAGTCCCAATTTTACACTAGCATATAAGTTTATAATAACTACAAAAGGCCAGAATTGGTACAGTTTCTATTGGCTACACATTTTTGTACGGGCCATGAAGCATTTCCCTTAACAAGCAACACATCAGATATGTGTGAAAAAAATAGCTGCTGCACAAGCACATATATACTGTGCTACAGTGCTGCTTGAACGTGAACCAGCAAACCCAGTAAGTTACGTGAAGCGCCAGTGTGTTAGTCCAAAATTAAAGTGACATAAACACAACTTCCTTTTTCCACATGAAGTTGTAGATTTCTTATGATGAATTAGCAAACCAGTGTTCCGGAAAAGCACAAAAATATTTGAATAAGCATCATGTTGAAACCATTTTCAGTACTCTTACATTTAACACAACAAAACATCCCTGGTTCCTCACCCTAATTCCAAATCCTAATGAAGCTCACTGAATGAAACCTTGAAATGCAAGGCAGGTTAAAAGGCAATGGCAGATTCGAGTCTGAAAGAAAAAAATGGTTCGGACTGTACTGTAATTGAATGGAAACCCTAAATTGTAATTCAGAGAATTTCAACTCCACTACCACAATAAGGTACAAATATGAGCTCTTCATGCTGGGATATTCAGCTAGGAGCCATTTTGAGTATATTTCACAGGTCAGTTCAGGCTTGCTTGTGTTTGGACATTTCCCCGTTTCAGGGAAGAGACATAGGGCCGGGCCCACTTCCTCCCATTGCGCCAGGAGGCTATAGGCAGGAAGTGACCTCGTAAAAGAACAGGAAATGATGAACCTGACCTAATCTAGTTCCAGTTACATTCCATTCTGTTTTTCACCAAAGGTTATTAACTTTATCCACTATTTCACTATTCTCATCTAAGCACATACAGCAGTTTTACAAAAGGTTTCCCAATAGCTTACTCAACACTGAATATGGGTGTGTATCAACATATATGTGAACAGTACAGGCTACCTACATACCACTACCAGAAGCAGACTGGATGAATGCATGAATTAATAAATGGATGGATTGGATGCATGAACAATTTGCTTTTAGAAACTGCAAGTTGCAGTGAAAGTGCTCAGTTATTCTGGTCATCCATTTCCAGCAACAGGTAACCGGATGTACACCTACAGAAGATAGATATTATGTGCCATCAAATATTAATAAAATCGAAACCTGTGGGTACGGGTCATCCACATCCGGAGTGAAAGCACGCAGATATCACGCAGATGTCTCACACAGCCCACACACACGCACTGAGAGGCACAGTCACACAGCTACTACATCAGAGCTACAGAGTCAGTTAAAATAGCAGGCAAGGAGTTACGTGTACGTGTAAGAAGCGTCCAGCAGTAAACGCGGCATTCGCCTACATGCTTAACAGCCACACACGTTCTCAAACATCATACCAGAGAGAAACAATATCGGCAACACAACAGGGAAGTGATACTGAGAAGACCCCATCAGCTCGTGTTCAAGCGCACAACGGTTTAACCTAGTCCTGTGCCACAGTTACAAATGCACTTCACTTCTGACTGAATATCAGATGGTTTCCTTCACCCTGTGAGTGCACCACTACATATGATGTATACGTCCAGCAGAGGACCAATGGGGACCGAGTCCGTGTCTCCGCGCGCAGTGTTTGAGACGCGGCGCGCGCGCACCCGCTGAATACATCCGATATTCTTCATTCACTTTTATACAAACACCCAGTAAAGAGGAAAACACGGTCTCTGACACTCACCTGGACGAACTTTCTGACCCCGACGCACAGAAGCGGCGTCAATTCGCTATTCCGCTTTTCGACTCAAGAAAAGTCGCCGGCTCTGACCGCAGACGCGCTCGCGCTGTGTCCGGAAGGGCTGTAGTCTGCGCGCGCTCCTGTCCAGCGCGTGCAGGGGGGCGGACTTGTCTCATAATTCTCCACCCCTTGAAAACAAACAAACAAACACACATACACGCGCGCGCGCGCGGATAGTTCACTCAGCACATCGTCCATGCAACCAGCCATCTAACCCTGCATCCATCCAAACAAGTCCACAAATTATCTGCTATGTCAACATGCATGAAGACAGTACAGTCATGTAAGTTGTCCATTTTAGACTTAAAACTAGGAACTCCTCTTGATCAGTGGTATTCTAAATACTGGGAGGAGAAAATCTTGGGGGAAGAGAAATGTAGTTTGATACTAAATGTAAATTTTAATAATAAAAGTAAAAAATATTCTATGCACAATTTACACTACTCATAGACACATGAAAGTGCATTCTGAAAGTATTCATACCTGTAATTCTTCCCTCGTTACTATTAAGAAACAGAAACATCACATTTATACAAGTATTCCAAGCCTTTACCCTGAAGCACCTTGATGTGTGCTTACAACCACAATGTCTTACCGTATTTACTGATGCATTTCCTATAGATCTAAATGCAGATGTCAGTTTAGTCATTGTTCCTGCTGAAACAATTCGAGCCATTTGAGCAGTAGTTGTAACTACAGATCCCAGCACCCATGCCCCAATAATGAACTCTCTTTCAAAGCAAGTAGATCTTTATCTCTTGCTATCTTGATCCAAACTCGATTGCATGGTTGTTGATGCCAGACAATATGGTTTGAGTATTTCAGAAACCGATGATCCCCTGACATAACCGTCTCTAGAGTTTACACAAAATGGTGCAAAAAAAAAAAAGTACACAGCAAGTGGCAGATCTGTGATGGGAAATGCCTTGGGAAGTGGCAGAAAGGTCAGATGGACAGATGGTTTGAGCTGACATGAAGGCTACAGTAACCACTCACGTAATCACTCTTTACAACATGGTGAGCAGGAAAGTATCTCAGTGTTCCACTTCTGTCAGCCAAGAACAGGACTCTGAAGCTACAGTGGGCACAGGCTCACATAAAGTGAAGATTAGAAAAACACCAAGTGACATTTTTCCAATGTTCAACTGTCCAGTTTCCTGTGGCCACTGTAGCCGCAGATTCCTGTTCTGTCTAAAGACTAAACTCTAGAGACTGTTGTGCATGAAAATCCCAGACGTTTCTGAAATACTCAAACCAACCTGTTTGGCACCAACAACCATGCCATGGACAAAGTCACTGAGATCACATTATCCCTTTTCTGATGTTTGATGTGGACATTAACTGAAACTCTTGACCTGTATCCTGTATCTACATGATTTTATGCATTGTGCTGCTGCTTATAAAGTGGTCAGTGAATGTATATATAGATTTATTTAGAATGTGGTCTGACCTTCATCCAAGTCATAATAATAGAAAAACACTGTTTATAATGATGACAAACAATTGTACGTATGCTTGTCAAGTCAAAATTTATAGCTTATAGGTGTTAAAAAAAAAAAAAAAAAAACTACTGACAATTTCCTGAAAAGTGAATTGGAATGAGGTTTTCCTATTAATGAAAATAAATTGGAAGTGTAGGTTATAAATGTTCCCTGCCTTATAAAAAAGCACACAAAGTCTGGTTACTGGTCCTTCTCAAGAAAATCTCTTCGTGTGAGTCATGTCCTGGTTAAAGCAATTTTCCAAAGCCTTTAGAAGAAAATTGAATGCTTGAAGCTGGAAAAGGCTACAAATTGTCTAGGTGTTTATTAATCCACAGTAAGATAAATTATCTACAAATGGATCATATTCAGTACTGGTACTGTTTTCCTTAGAACTGGTGTCCTGCACAGACTACACCAGTGTTGAAGGTGATGATAAATAACAGAAGCGGAACAAGGGTAAGACCATGCTGAACTCTCTGTTCATGTGTCCACTATGCAAATGACACTGAATAAGGATACTCTTAAAGGAAGGAAACTGCAGAGGAAACCACTGCAGTTAAAAAAAAAAAAAAAGTCACACTATAATGTGTACAGTGTACACATAAAACATTTCACAATTGTTGTGGATTCTGTCCACCTGAATGTTCCACAACACTTCTGGGACAAAGTTCTGACAGATGAAGCAAAAGTTTTTTCAAGAGTTGCACAATATTGTGGAAAAAAGACACTGTACACCAAAACCAAAAATTTTTATTCTCAAATGTGAAGCATGTTTGCTGGCTCAGTGCTTGGACAGTCTATTGAAATGATCAACACTTTTGCAGGACAATACCTGGGTAGTTGTACATTACCTGAAGCTTAATGAAAGTTGAATGAGACAATGAACTAAACCACATAAATATTAAAAACTGAAGAGTTTTTAATGGTACAATGGGTCGAAAATAAACTTTGTGAGACATCACAGAAATGTAATTCATACAAATCGCAAAATAGCCCAACACGGGTTGTCTGTGGGTAGCCCACACTTTGGCATGATCACACGCATCCCATGGGGGACCACTGCGGGCTAGCCTGCAACGGGCCAATACCTATTTTACCCACATTGGCCCAATCCAGGTTTTCTGTGGGCAGCAGCACTTTGGCATACCCACCGAATCCCATGCAGGATCACTGCGGCCTAGCCTGTATCGGCACATCTTGGGATGCCCATGTGGGGCCATTAGAGATTTGCATATCGTCATGACGTTGGCCCCATGGTGTTGCTCGGATACGGGCAGCTCACATCAGGCCACTAGGGATTTGCACATTGGGGTGACATTGACCCAACAGCATTGGCCCATTCATAGTTTTTAACATCATTCATTGCCCATATCGGGCCAGTGCTGTGGGGCCAATGTTACACTGATGCTCAACTCCCAGGTGGCCTGATGTGGGCATGTTTGCTGGGGTAGAGGTATTGCTGCTAAAAATGGTTTTACCAGCTGTTAAACACAAGTTCACAGTTTTGACTGCAATTAATTGATGTGTTTAATAAAGATGTCAGTTGTTTGTGTGTTACCAGTTTAGGCAGAATATGTTATCCATTATTATGACTTGTATGAAGATCAGACCACATTTTATGGTCTGTAAAAGCAATTAATGCAGACATGTAGGTAACAAACACAAAAGGCAGGCTACAAACATTTTCTTGGAACTGTATGTACATGTTATTTCCATATTTAGTAGAGAACCATGGGAAAGTTTCACGTCATAGGTTTCTGAGTATGTCTGAGTATGACGCTTACTGACAAGGAGAAATTTTTGACAGTTGCTTTTATAATGCAAAAAAATCCAGTTCAAATGAAAAAGTTACAGTTAGGATTCCCTAGAATATGGTTAAACGTCAGTTATTCTCAATGGGCTTACATTTTGTAGCCTAGGGCCAGTATATCAGGAGGAAATGTGGACTAGGCATTGCCAAAACCAGTTTGAATTCCACTGCTCTGGTGTATATGCAGCTAAATGCCCAGTACTGGATAAAATTTAACTGCACCATGAACATAGCATATAGGAGTAGGAGACAGACACTACTGCATCTGCGTCACAAGTGATTTTACTGCAGTGTTTGTTGCTGTTCTTGCCCTCTAGTGGCAGCTCTTCATCACTGCAAGCCATTTTAGAAGTAAAGTAATGCATAAAGTAATGGTAATGGTAAAAGTACACAAAATAAACAAGTAAAAGTACACAAGTAAAAGTACACAAAATATAGGAGAAATGAAGAAATGCAGTGATGTGTTTGAAAATAATTTGTAGAAATTGGGGATTTTACCCATGAAATGTAACTAATACAGTAACAAATTAATTGTACTTTTTTTTTTTTTTTTTTTACTTTCACCTCTGCTACACATTCAATCCATCATGAACAGTAAAAAAATATTTTATCAAACAAACATACATTCATTCACTTTCAGACATTCCACCAAGAACAAACAAAATGTGCTTCCCCCCCCCCCCTACAATCAGGCTAGCTGGAGTCCAGCAAGCAAGTACCATTAAAGAGAGACAGGCAGCATGAAGAGAGTTTGCCAAGTGCCTCAGGGACACATGCAAACACAGAGTGGAAAGAATACTGCACTAGAAAAGTTACACACATTCACAGTTTGATAAGAGAGGTCACTGGGAAAAGCTTTACACATGACAGCACTGCTTCCCAATCCTATCTGTGATCAAGCAGCAGCAGAACAAAAATGAAAGAAACTATAAAGTTCGCAATGTGTGCAAGTGAAGGAGACTAAATCTGAGCTTGTGGTAGTGCCTAATATTTTCTAACATCACACAGTTTTCTGATGGAGTGCATGAGATTAAACTGAGTATTGCACTAGTGACTTTTTTGTACATCATGTTATTGCTGATAGGGGAGTTAATGCTAGTACGCGTATGCTAAGTCATGTAGCGGGTGATGGCTCTGAGTGCATAAAGCAAAGCTGCCTGCAGTCTGGCCTCCATCAGCAGCAGATTCACATGAACCTATGGGGAGGCGGGGGAGAGAGGGAGAGAGAGAGAGAGAGATCAGTACTATCAGAAATTCAGTTTTATCTTCATGACATTTCTAATCTGTGTCTCTTTTGACTATCACTGATCTGAACAAAATGAAGCCTACTTAAAATCCACCTCATATAGCTAAGCTTTCAACTATTAGATCAAGTATGAATGAATTTCCATTATACTTTGTGATAGAAACATCTACAGGGCAGAAAGAACTGCTGGCTGGCCACATTTTGAAAGATCCATCACAAGCATTGGCATTTAGTCATCTTTGGCTGGGATTTAAAGCAATATAACAATAACAAATTGATTCATGGACTGTGACAGTATAAGAAAAATGTGATATAATGGTAAAAATCAGACAGCATAAGTGCCTCAAACTGACAGCAACAAATAATTTATACATCATGAAGTTAATTACAGGAATGATGGCATTAAAGGGACAATTTGACCTAAAATAAAACTTGCTCAATTTACCGCTTAGCCAAAACTTAGAAGCTTAGTCAAGAAATTTTGGTATCCAACATTCAGTACATCACTTATTTCTGATGAACTATTTCTATTAATTTCTCAGCATTTCTTCAGTACTTCTCAGTATTCACAAGTCTTGAAATCAGTAAACCTACCATACACACAATACACCTATGAACACATGAAGCTTGGAGAAAACATTTTCATTTCTGCTGTCTTTGAAACATCACACACCCCCTCCCTGCTGTTTACCTTTTCTGAATGGCGGAACTGTCGCCAGAAAGTAGAGTACATTCTAAAGGTCGTCTTCTCCGGATGACAGGCAACAGTCTTGATATACACCTTCATATTACGTTCCAACAGCTGGTTGACCTCACCGTAGTCATAATCATCATATCTGCGCACACACACACACACATCAAAAAATTCACATAAATATCCATATAATAAGAGTGAATGCATTTCCAGCATCTGAAAATTTTTTTTATTACTTTATTACATTTAATCCTAAAACACACCATGGTTTTCCTATTTCACACCTGTACTGAGAACGTCTTGAGTTTTGGCTGCTGAGGTGCTGTGTTATCATTAATCTATGACTGACCTGATGCCATATATGCAGTGTATATAGTTCCAGACAGCTTTCCGGAGGGTGGAGGTGTCCACATCTGTGTGCATGGCCATGGTGTGGTATGTCAGCGCACACACCACCTGGAACTTCTCTTCCAGCAACTGAGCCATCTCTCCATACAGCCGGTTCATGAGAGAGAAGCCATGGTCCTCCCACGAGTAGTCCTGCACATTAACACACAAATGAACATGAGCTCTGAGAGGGAGCATTAACCACATTTAGGTCAAAGATGAGAAAAACATTCAGTTTTTCACATTTGAAGAAAAACTAAGATAATAAGGTCATTTTCTCTAGAAAAGACAGCAGATGGACACAAAAAATATAGACCTCATACAGTCCAGTTTTGTGTGTGCGTCTGTGTGGGCTGTACCTGAGCTCTCATGGTGGGTGGTGCCTGCTCTCCTCTTGGACTGAAATCCTGATAAATGAAATCTGGATCCTGGACAAACCGTGAGACAGAATCCGGGAGGACAGAGCGGCCCACTGCGAAGGAGAAAGAAAAAAACCTTAGTGTAAAGCCTGTGTGCTGGGGTGTGTGTGTGTGTGTGTGTGTGTGTGTGTGTGTGTTGGGGGGGGGTAATAATGTGTTATTACATAAACTAATAAACTAATAACAATCAATCAATCAATCAATTAATTAACAATAAATTTATTTAAATGTTATTATATTTCCATATTCAAAGGCAAAAAAAATCCAAATTCAGGATGTACTTCTTCAGATGTCTAAAATGTCTATCAAATGTCTTCCTAAACCTTTTAGCTAAATGACCATCATGTCACTTGAGATAAGGAAAGGGCCCAGAAAAACACGCTTTATTTATTTATTTTGTGCCAAAACTGATTTTACATGTAATCTGTTAACAATTTCCAAAAATGAATGTATTGCAGTCACATATATTTGTGGCTAAATCTCAAACAGTTTTTCACTGGACAAATAGTTCACTGAGTAGATCATTCATTGAGTAGAGTGTACACCACCATTATATTATACCTTATAAAGCGGGTATATACACTAACTGGCCACTTTAATAGGAACGTCTGTACACCTGCATATTCATGCAATTAAGTTGCAGCAGTGTAATGCATAAAATCATGCAGATACAGCTTCAGTTAATGTTCACATCAAACATCCTAACTGGGGGGATGATCATGATCATGACTTTGACCATGGTTGTTGGTGCCAGACAGGGTGGTTTGAGTATTTTATTTTATTATGAACTGCTGATCTCCTGGGATTTTTACGCACAACAGTCTCTAGAGTTCACACAAAATGGTGCGGGGGAAAAAAAACATTCAGTAAGCGACAGTTCTGTGGGCAGAAAGGCCTTGTTAAAGAAAGAGGTAAGAGGTGAATGGCCAGACTGGTTTGAGCTGGCAGGAAGTCTATAGTAGCTCAAATAAGCACTCTTTACAACCGTGGTGAGCAGGAAAGCATCTCTGAGTGCACAACACACCAAACCTTGATGTAGATTTGCTAAAAACAGCAGATGACCACATCAAGTTCCACTCCTGTTAGCAGGAAGAACAGGAATCTGAGATATTTGAACTGCTTAACTGTGTGGTGAAAGGGCACTTGTGTCTGTGATTAAGCTTTACTCTCACTTAATATACTGATGCATTTAAATTCTAAATCTATTTAAATGAAACAGGCCTAATGTTGCCTAACACCACCTTCAGCTGGTTCCAGTAAACTTTCAGTCCTCTCTCTCTCAAAGCGAGTAACCATCTCCTCCTGAGTGAACTCCTCTTCTTGCTGCTGAACCATCATCATCTTCTCCATCAACAGCTGCACTTCATTTACAGCCTCAGTCCACTGTATGAGCACCATACACATATACAGACAAGGACAAGCATGCTAGTGATTTTAACATTTAAATTAGCTTGTTAAATTTTCAGCATTTAACGTTTGGAATAAAAAAAAACACACCTCATGTCGATGGCCGCGGCCAACCTGGGGAGTGACAGTGGACTTGTTTCCTGCGGGGGAGGGTGGAGGAGACGTCTGTTCAGCTGCACAGTCTGGCTCTGGGTAAATGCCACAGCCCCAGATAAATGAGGCCAGAGAGTGGGCGTGGCTCATGAGGACCACGGCTTGAATCAGCTCTGCTAATGACCAGCGAGGCTCTGCTCCTGGACACACAAGCTCCTGTGGATAGAAAGGGTGGACACAGTGCTGTGAGAAACTTCAACAGAAAGAAAACTTGCCATTTGAAAAACATTTTGGAATATAGTTGTCTGTATCTTTTATTTAGATTTTATCCTAATAAGAATTTAACCACAAACATTTACACTTGTAAAACATGCTTCTACGTAGCTGGATTGCAATCTAACTGCTGTATATTCCTACATTAGATTTTGCACACAATATTCCTAGGCTTAGAAAGTAAGTAAAAGTAATCTCAAAAAAATAAAAAATAAAAAAACACAAGTACTGTCTTTGGAATTATTGTGGGAAAACAATATTTAAGTTAAATATATTATCTCAATCATGATACATAATCAGTCATTACTGTAATTATATTGTAAAACTGTATTCACATTGGCTGTTTCTGCTGACCTACATAATGGGATGATGAAACAGACCCATCTGATTGCTTTATTGGCCACAGCCTTGATGCGTCATACATTTTCAAGCTCAGACCTAACTACCAGTTCTTTTATTGTCATGCACCAGAGCGTGCATGCAAGGCAAAACCAAAACATTCTGTCAAATTCTTTCTGCCCTGCATGTGAACACACTCTCCCCATAAACACTAATTCATAACTCATGTTTCTAACAGGGAACTCATTTTACAAGCTCCACTTATCTGTGGTAATGAATCAGACAATGTATTAGAGCTGTAAACTATATATTATATGATCAGAGGTTTTTAAAACTTGCACCTTCCTTAAAGAGGAATGTTTATGAGTCCTCTCAGACTCGTTATATCTTACAGTTTAAACTGGAATGACTTTACATTAAGAGAGCAAAGAACTACAGCAAAGGTGCTACCAAAACTTTTCTGCCTTTCAGTATACAGAAAGTAGCTCTCATACAACTAAAAGCCATTCTGATTTAATTTAACCTACTGCTTTAAACAAAGAAGCCTCCAAATAAAATCCAAAAAAACATGAATTACATAACATCTTAACATACACTATATGGCCAAAAGTTTGTGGACCCCAACTGCTTTTTGAACATCCCATTCCAGATTTAGTTCCTTTACTGTTATAACCTCCACTCTTCTGGGAAGGCTTTCCACTAGATTTTTGAACATGGATGTGGGGATTTGTGCTCATTCAGCCACAAGAGCATTAGTGAGGTCAGGCGCTGATGTCGGGTGAGGAGGTCTGGGGTGCCGTCGTCGTTCCAGTTCTTCGCAAAAGTGTTCAATGGGGTTGAGGTCAGGGCTCTGTGCAGGAAACTCAAGTTCTTCCACTCCAACTTTTGCAAACCATGTCTTCACAGAACTCACTTTGTGCACATGGGCGTTTTCAAGCTGGAACAGTTTTGGGCCTCTTAGTTGCAGAGAAGGGAAATTGTAATGTTACAGCCTACAAAGAAATTCTATACAACTATGTGCTTCCAACATTGGCAACAGTTTGGTTAAGAACCACAGGGGTGTGCTGGTCAGGTGTCCACATATTTTTGGCCATATACTGTATAATATTGCAACATATTATGTCAGTAATATATTTGCAACATGATTTTAAAGACAGCGCTTTATATAAAGGCATTTATATAAAGAGAAGGAAGATTTCTGCAGCTGAAGTTTGTCTTCCTCCTTACTAGCACTGTTTTAGGTGTCAGTATTCAAAAACTGAAATTACTGTTCAGGCATTTGTTATGCTCTACACCCACAAAAAACATATGAATAGCAGAAGCCGCACCCAACAATATTTTGAAGCAGTGAACAGCATTACAGTATTACCGTGACCAAGTTTGTGGTATGCATCAGGACTTTAAAAAAAAAAAAAACGTCTCAAGAGCATGCGGTCAGATTTGATAGTCAGCGAGATAATGTTTTCAGTTCATTTATTACAAATCCAAAATTACAATAGGCACAAATCAGGTAACTCGGGTTGCAGATTAAGGCCATTTTACACCAGAAGCGTGGCACATCACAACTGCACACATTAGTACTGTGATCACAAAGTTCAATAATCCATTTAGAGTCTCTGTGGGATTTAGAACTTTCACAAATGCTCAGTTTTAGACTATGCCAGAGCATGTAGCTGTTACAGTAGGGCTGCAGGCTGAAATATTGCGCTGCTATTCAGTAAAGCTTTCTCTCACTATATTACATCTGTCAAACACAAACATGTGCTGTCAGTGAGAGGAGTAAAGCTTAATTAAATATTCTTCATTATTATATTATTGATTTCCAATATTAAAATTAGGCACCGATCATCTGTGTATACTGTGTATATTGTGTACAAGATATGAGTACTGAAATAGCCTTTCTTTGCTTTGCTTCAACATTCATGTGCCATTTGTTGCACATCTGTTGATCTACACCTCAAAACAACTTGGCGTTGACAAGTTATATTCATCCATTTCGTATATGGAGAGTACGTGTACGTTTATGTGAGTTTATTACCTGTATGTTTGCCTGGGTGATGAGCCACGGCCGATGTGCTAGAAGTTTGTTGAGTGTCTGCAGGCGCTGGACTTTAAGGGGAGCACAGTGAATACCTCTGAGCCAGGACTCATCACCGCCGGCCAGAAGAAATGCAGAGCTATGCAGCTGCACCAGGTAGGAACACTGATGCCGAGCAGCCGCCTGCAGAAACAAAGAGAGCACATTGTGACAATCATGCAAGAAAACATTTCCCACCTCAGACACACACATCAATGAGGAGAACATCAGATACAGCATCTTCTCTCACCATTATGATAATATAGTGTCTCCATGACAGTGGCAAGGGCCCATCTGGCTGCAGCAAAGCATTCTGGGTGCGCAAGAAGCAGTTCAGGTAGGTGCCATGCATCCCCATTACTGCAGTGACATGATCAGCATGGCTGACTGACAACAGCGTGTCTGTCAGCACCTCCTGCCCCGCTGCCTCATTCAGAATCTAACGGACATAAAGCAACACCTGGTGTAGTATAAGCAGGTTTACAGCTTTTGATTTCTACCACTAATAATAACAACATCCAACCATTTACGAAACTGTCAGTGAATTTGACAGGCTGCTTTGAAATTCTAAATTCAAACAAATACAATTCCTCACATCAGCATTCCCTCCAAAGATACCCCCCACAAACATCACTGAGTAGGTTAGAAGTCCTGAATGTTCATGCAAGAGGGAGAGATTTCAGAATTAACAAGCAACATGATTGATATGCAAGCAGAGTCTCCTCTCTGGTCTTCATTAATATGAGAGTAAGTGGTGGTCCACATCATATTAGCAACTGCCAGAATTTGAGAAAAATCACTGATCCCACTTTTAATACAATAAGACATACTTCAAATCATTTCACACACTTGCCAATGCTAAACCTGTACCACTAAATACCCAGCATTTATGTGGTTAACATTTAGGTCCATTGTACATCTTCTGTATAGCACTGCTGTCTCGTGTAGTGGAATGTTGGCTTGGTGTAGCATTGTCTTTAGGCTAGTAATATGTCTGCAGTGCTAGGTGTAGTCTTGAGAAACGACATGCAAGTAAGAATTTCACTGTACTTTTGGTGTACATCCCAATGAGCTTTGACATTTATTGAAATAAACTGGTCAAACACACTGATCTTGTTTTAATTAACTGATGTCATGTTAAGATCTTAAAACACAAACAGGTACGCACATATTTTTCTGCAAATTTACATTTACATTTTACATTTAAACCTGGCAGATGCTGTTATGCAAAGCGACCTTGGGGTGCACCAAAGGGTGACACCACATAACTATGCATAGGACAAAGCTGACAAAACTCCTGACAAATTGTCCAATACATATTTCATGTAGAATGTGAATAATGCAATCCAGGACTGTATTTCTGTGTGTGTCAAGTGTCTTTTTTTTTTTTTTTTTTTTAAAGAGAAGATACACACCACTTCAGCTGGAATGAAGGCACTGGGCCCAGAGGACAACGGCTGAAGGACCTCTAAAGTACCCTCCTCCTAGGAAAGACAGAGATGGGGAGATGAAGAAACATGAACAGGGAGACAGAGAGAAAAAGAAATGGTGACAAGAAGACAAGCAGAGAAAGATAAGCAGACATGGAGACAGGGAAAGGAATAAAGGGGAACAGGGAGACAAGCAGAGGAAGAGACAGAAACAAAAATAAGGAGAGGAAGAGACAGGAACAGAGAGACAGGCAGGTAGGCACAGAAAACAAACATGGACAGGGAGTCAAGGAGATGAAGAGACAGGCACAGGGACACAAGTAGTGAAAACAAAACAGGTACAGGGAGACCAGGTGAGACAGGGAGACAAGGAAAGGAAGACTCAGGGATAGTGAGAGAGTGAAAGGAAAAAACAGGAGACAGAGAGAGAGAAACAAATCAGGGAGAAGGAGACAGAGGGAGAAAAAAAACAGGGACAGAGACACAAGCAAAGGGTGAGACCAGAACAGGACGATAAGGAGACAAAGAAAGAAGGACAGGGAGACAGGAAGAGGATGAGACAGGGACAGGGATCGAAAGAAAGAAGGTGAGGGAGACAAGGAGAGGGACAGAGACAAGGAGAGGAGAGAGAGAGACAGAGAGAGAGAGACAAAGAGAGAGAGAGAGAGAGCGAGAGAGAGAGAGAGAGAAGGAGACGGAGAGAGACAAGGAGAGGGAGAGAGACAAGGAGAGGGAGAGAGGGAGAGAGAAGGAGAGGGAGAGAGACAAGGAGAGGGAGAGAGGGACATGATGAGCAAGAGAAGATGTAATCCAGTGCTAGTTATCTCTTTTAGACACTAAATGCACAATTTTATAAAGACTAACAGGGAGCCTGAAATGGTGAACCAGCTGTTTTCACGTAAACATTACATTAAATAAGTTAGAGGAAATAAGATGCAGTACTTAGAAACACAGTAAACAAGCTCAAACTGCGCACCGCCTAAACTTCAGCTCCTGACTTGGCGGTGAGAGTTAGCTACTGAAACGAGAATTAAAAAGCCGATAACATGCTAAAGTCCTACAATCCTCTGCTCATAAACTCACCTTCATCAGACGAGATCATGTGCTGAAATTACGAGATAAATAAAAGGTTCTGTACGTTTCAGTGTCTCCAGGAGCTACTCACTGCGAGCTAACTAGATTATATTCAGCATAGACTCAGTGCCGAAAACAGGAAGTGAACACGGGAGGGGGCGTGGTCAACCTGAACACACCGTCGACAGCTGTTGCATCATTAGCTCGAGCTGCAACGTGACGCAACCGACCTGCAACCAGGTCATATTGTGAAATCTCGCGATATCTGAAACTATCCGTGCTTACTGTGAGTGATTTTGTAGCATGTACATTAGTGTGTATTGGATAAATGTATTGCTGTCACAATGCTGCTGCCAAAAATGATTTCTTTTTGCAGATAATTTATTATTTTATGTTATTATTTTATTTTCTTACTTCATAGTGCAATTTCTTAGTTTCTATGCAAATCAGTTTATATAGTCCATACATTTTGGACCTTTGATGTTGAAAAGTACTATTTTATTATTATTATTATTATTATTATTATTATTATTATTGTTGTTGTTGTTGTTGTTGTTGTTGTTGTTGCATTATATTTCAAACCTTGCTTTGCATTATTATTCCAAGTGTTGCAGTGTTTGGTTATTAAAACTGTCTTATTCATTGTATGTATCACCTTTCTATTTTAAACAACTTTTTAAATCTACACAGTTTAAATCCATTCTTAAACTTCATGAGGTTAAATCTATATTTCAGTCTAGTTTAGGCTTATCAGGTAAACTGGATCCATTTGTCTGTATCTCAATTAGTGTACGAGACTGTGTAACTTATTTAACACACAAACACACATTTACACGCAAGTAGTTAAACTACTATACTCCATTTTGCCTTCGGCACCTGGGGATCCTAATTATATACAGACTTCAGTGCAGTTTCAGTTCTTCTTACTAACCTTAAATAAAGCTAAGGCAAATTAAATTATTAAAATGAGTTTGGCCTATACAGTGAGTCCATTGAAAAGATAAGGGTACCATGGGGCTAAAGGCCTCATGGCCTGGTTGAAACTAATAGAAAACATATTACTTGAATGCTCTAGAAATGTCTATTACACAAAAACTTTACTTTTTGACCAGGCTTTGTGTGTTATATACAGTACTGTGCAGAAGTCCTAGATACATGTAAAGAAATTCTGTAAAGCAAAGTTACCTTCAAAACAATGAAATGAAACATTTCTAATCATAAAAAAATGACAGGAATAAACTAAACCAAATCGATATTTGCCGTGACCATTCTCTGTCTTTAAAACCTGATTAGTTCTCTCAGATAAACAAATACACTGTAGATATATAAGGAAATAAGCTGGTACATTTTTGCAAGCAGCTTGGAGAAGCTTACAGTTCTTCAGGGGACTTTGGCTGTCACACTCATTTCTGTTTCTGCAGGTAAAATCAGACACCATTATGTTTTTATCAGGAGTCTATTACTCAGCATGTTACTTTATTATAACTTTAATGTCATACAAACATTCATCTCTAGCTTTTTTTAATTGATGTTTAAAAATAAAAAAAAATGTATAAAATGTATTAAAAATAGGGCACCTAAGACTTCTGCACAGTACTGTGTGCGCTTTAACCACATTTTAGTCAGTCACAGTTTTTTCATAACGGGGCCTTTAGCACTCTACAATCAGTATGTGTCCACACTTCTAAAACTTACGAAGGCCAATCTCACTCATTTACCAGGCATGACCAGGGAATATTCTGTCCTGTTCGAGGCCACTGTGATCTGCTGTAAAAACAGTAGATGTTTCTAGCTTCTTGCCCAGTTGCTTGAATATGATTAAAATAATACAGTGACTGCAGTGTTACAGAGTGTTCTGAAAAATGAGCCGTTCACACCACTGGACAAATCTGCTTCTGTGTAGTGTGGCGCCACAAAATACCAATCCCTGAACTTCAGTATAAATCTACTGACTGACTTTATCACAGCACACTGCGTAAACATGGCACTTTGTGGTAGGAAAACAGTTACACACTTATACTTTCTTTTTCTTTTACTCCATCAAAGACACACACACACACACACACACACAAAGACAGACTGATACAGACGCAACTGATTTTTATTAAATTATAACAAGCAGGTTGATCTTGAAATGCTTGTCTAGTGCGTGTGTTTATGTTTAAGTGGGTGGTGTCCATCTGTGCATGTGTGTGTGTGTGTGTGTGTGTGTGTGTGTGTATGTGTGTGTGTATACAAGTGTATGTAATTACTTAATATCATATCTCTTGCTGTTTTTTTTTTTTTTCAGAAAGGAAACAAGCATCCACATGTATTTCAAGTCAAATTTTATATTAAATTAATATTATATATACCATATAAAATCCAGTATATCTTTTTGTTTGGGCACAAGTTGAAGTTAAAGAAAAAGTTTCACTGACAGATAGAAGAACGAGAGTGACAGATAGAATTCCAAAAACAGAGCTTGTGGTAAAGGAGTGAAATTGCTTTGAGATGGTAGAGGCCTTTAAATTGCATAGTTTAAGTAAATTTCATCATATAGATGAGCTGATGGTACAACAGCACTCATGTTCTATATTAAGATTTAAAGATAATATAATACTTCCATCAGGGAGTGTTCTGTATTTAACATTTCTTCCCTGTGATAGTGAAATCATGTACAAATAAAAACAACCTGATGATCAGTGCTTCAGCCTTGGGAAATTTAGTGATTTAAAGCGGATGTAGTGAGAAAACTGAAGCAAAAGGCAGGAAGAGGAGTCAGACGTCACAGGAGGTGACTCAGCAGTAGTGAGTGAAAATGGTGAGAGGCTGTTACAAGTAGAGTGCTCATCTCTCACACGATTTTGTTTTCCAGAGCAATGATCCTCTTTGTTATTCCCTCCAGTAATTAAGTTGTCAAGGAAAACCACGTGTATAGCGCATTCTTAAGCTGTACAGTCTTGCTAAAAAGATTGGCTTAATGGTTTTCATCAGATTCCTGAACATTTCCTTTTTTTTTTTAATTACCATTAATGATACTACTATCATCACCAGAACCCAGTAGTGCATTCTTTCATAGCCCTGATTACCGTCAGAATAAAATTAGTTAAGCCATCAGGAACAACACATTCCTTTAATTTACAAATTTAAACCAACAAAACACATTAAAATCATTATTTTATACTATATAGTTTAAACTACACTGCCTGGCCAAAAAAAAAGTCGCTGTTTAGATTTTAATAGGCAAATACATAAGAGTCTATGAATGGATCTCTCTGTAGAAAAACGTATCATGGCCATATTCCAGGATGACACTGCCAAGATTCATCAGGGTTCATTACAGAGTGCTCACACAAAAATAACATCACAACATTATTTCCATCAAGCGGTGCATCAGTTTTTGGTCAAGATCTTGTATTGACAATGCAAGAGATGAGCACTGTTTAAAG